>PYHW01010164.1:1138955-1150488 GCA_013186435.1 Turdus rufiventris
TAATTTAAGAAATCAGAATTTATCCAAAAGGTCAAGAGCACACTCATGAGATTGCTCCACAAAGTCCATTTCCTGATGTGACCTCTAAAATTTCTGTCATTTCCCTACATCCCATTTTTTCCCACATTGCCCTCCTAAATCAGAACTATGGACTGAATCTTAGAAATTAATAACCAATAAACAAATAATATTCCTATATAATATATAAGAATATATAATATAGCATACTTTGTGCCAAGTTTCCCCACTTACTTTTCAGCAGATGCTCATGTTTTCACATTAATGAACCAAAATACATCTCAGGTAATATGATTACGATTATTAAAGAAGGCATCCTTTTTTCCCCTTACCCACTGTTGTCAAAATAGGAATAGTTTAAATCATGCTACCTGATTTTTACATTTTCAAACAACTGTATAATTTATACATTATTTGATAATCACATGACTTTTATTTAGCTTAAATTCAGATTCACAACAGCCCCTAGCAACCAAGTGTAGTTTCTCATCCTCTGATCCCACTGATTAAGACTAGTCAGGAAAGAGAAGTGAAGAAGTAGAAACCCTGCAGGTGTCTTCTGGACAGAAATCCTGCAGAAATGTGGGGCAGGGGAGTTAATTCATCTGCTGATTTTTCACACCTCTTTGCCTCAGTGTCAGGTACCATCACTACACCAGGAGAGCTGGTGTAGTTTTTGGATCACTGGAACAGTTCTCCTGAACTAGGATTTTATTAACTTGTAATCAGTTGCTGAGACACACCTAAGGGGCCTCTTTAGACTGACATTTCCTCTTTACTACAGCATGCAGGAATTTCAAAGAAAGCACCTTTTACCCTGAACTGTTTTGGGAAGTCACAAAATTAGTACCTCTGGATGTCTGGCAGATGCAGATCTTCAACTAAAAAAGAAATTCCAGGCTGGTATGTATCAATCAAAAACCCTAAAGATTTTAAGTTGTGACTGCTTGAAAACACCGGCTTCTATTAAAAATTGTGTGGGAGGAGGAAGGGAAGAGAACATAGAGAAAATGGGCTGAGCTATGAACAAAGAGACCAGTACTGCTAGAAAACCTTAAGGTCTGTCTGTATCTTTCCTCACTTTTAGGTAGAGCTTCTACTGCAGGCAGATCTTACAGTATGTCCCATTTTCACCATTTTCCTCTAACATGTTGAGAAGAGAGGTTCTGTCCTGGATTTTATGTACAGTAATTTCACGATTACAAGCTGCACCCGATTATAAGCGGCACTTCTGGGGTGTCAGCAACGTTCCGTTCTTCTTCCATATATAAGCCGCACTGCATTGTAAGCCACACTTTTGTTCACAGCGAGGATCCACGTGCAACTTTCACAAAGTTGCCAATTAGCAACAGAATTGCGAGATAGCAGGGTTTACTGGCTTGGCTCGGGGCCAGGCAGGCTCAGCCCACTCGGGGCTGCCGACAGGGCCGGGTGGTCCAGCTCAGCAGGGCCGCTCGGTGGGGCTGCTCAGGGCCGGTCAGGCAGTGCTGCCGCCGCTGCCAAGCTTGCTCACCCCGCCCGCCGCCTGCACAGCCGCCGCCACATTTGCTCGCCCAAGCCTGGCACTGCTGGCCCCGGCTCTACCGGGCTTCCCCGCCTCTGCCGGGGCCAGCTGGGCTCCAGTTTGGCTTGGAGCTGCTGCTAGCTCGCACTTCTGGGTTGGCAACTTTTAGAACATTGTTCATATATAAGCCGCTCTGGATTACAAGCCACACTTACAGGTTCAGACAAAAATTTGAGTCAAAGTGGTGCAGCTTATAATCACAAAATTACTGTACTTGACTCTTGACACCAAGACTATAGTTCTGAAGGATAGTTACATGCCTTCATTATAGAGAAGTTAGCCTAAGGTCAGCAGAACAATACACATCAACTACAGAATACTAAATAAATGTCAATGTATTTGATCTGCCTAATGATCAATAAGGATTTTAAAGGTTTTCTCAACCCAATGATGAAAAAGGCTGGAGAAGCATGTGGGCAGTGCCTGCACCATCTGTGGGACAGCAGTAGTTACAAAAGAAGCTTAACACAAAAATGCCATGATATTGTTAGAAATAAGACAAGCCTTAAATCCTCTGTTTCTTCACTAGGCTGAGTAGCTGCTACCCAAATAAAAGGAGTCAATATCACACATACTCCAAAGATACTGTGACAGAATATTCGGTGACATTATCGTGTCATATAAAAGCCAGTACCAAAACCCACTGATTTGAAGTGGTGGTTGATCAAAACCATTCTGCAAGCTTTGAACAATCTCTGTAAGCTAGCATGTACACAGTCTTAGCAAAAAGCTGGAAGACTGAAGTCCCAGGGTGTTGACTTGGTACCTACTTTGGTTAATACAGAAACCTTTAAACATTTTATTAGAAAATAAAATCAGCGGGATGTCTTACAACTTTGAATGTTCTGATTTCCTGTGTTCTCTGAAAAAAAACTTCTCAGCACGCTCCTGTAAACTGGGTCTTCTGTTAAATGGCATCAGTAAAATGGCAGCTCCCCTGGAGAAAATTTAAACTAAAGAAAGAATCCCTTTTTATTCTTAAAAATATAATCCAGAAAATTCACACTTTAATTTTATACATACATCCCAGAAAGATCAGAACTTCAGAGGCACTTTAATGACATTTGCTAATCCAGAACTCTAAGATCCTTAGACCTATATTTAGACCATTCTCTGGGACTGGTCTTAAACGCAGAAACCAAAGAAAAGGGAAACCATTTGCAGAATTATGTGAAAGAAGTTCACATTAGCACTGACTTCGTGATTTTTTGATTGAAACCAATTAGTGTGATCTGGATTCTGCCAGAAGGAGAAAACAAAGTATTAAAAAAAAGGCAGCTGAGATTTCACCAAAATGAGCATCCAGTCTCCAGAGCTCAGCTCTGATAACAACAGATAAGGCTCCACAGTATCAGCAAGATGGATCATTTAGACAATAAGTACAGTCCTTATTTACACAGACCATTAACTAGCTATATATATACACACAGAGAGAGAAAACACATGCAAACTTTCTTTTGGCTAAGCTTTTATTTTACAATGAACTTGGGGAGAGATGGGGTTTCATATGAAGTTGCAGAAAAAGTCCTTAAAAAGCAATTTTAAATGAATGTCAGAACATCTTCTATTACAACTTATTTTTGATGACTAATGATTTTTGCTTCCTCCAAAATCTATTTTTAAAAAATTTGCCTAATAGAAGCTACTTCTAAATGGCAGCACACAACCCCATCTTTAGGCATGCCAAGCATTTCAGAGGTCATTGCAAAGGAGGAGTTGGGAGCTGGCTTTAGCTAGCAGGAAAATAATTCTTGCAGTCAGCCCAGAGAAATCCTGACTCTGGCCACCTTAGGGCTGCCTGCATCATGATCCCAGGGGAGCCCCCTGGGCTGCAGCAGAGCAGGACATGCTCTCCTCATGCCTCTGAGTGACCGTGCACCTCGAGGAGCTGCCATCCTGTGCCCCAGGCACAGCAACAACACCCACCGCCAACAGCTAATCAAACAGCTTTATATTAATACATAATTGATTCTTTTTTTTAAAAAGAAACTTTCAAAACATCAAACCGTCTTCCTCGGTCATTAATTCAACCCTCTGAATATTTTATATCTCCAGACACTTCTACTTGTGCATACTTATTTTAAGAGCACTTCATCACAGCACTGATGCTACTTGTATACATTCATTGCTTCTTAATTTCATTGTGTACATAAACACAAATAGAAATGTCCAAAGTTTGATGTCATTACACCACCTAAACTATTGGAAAGATGTGAAACCACTTTTACTAGCAATGGTGAAACTAAAATCAAAAATTTGTCTGGTTTCAAACACAGAATAGCTAGGCCTACTTACATAAGACTATTTCTGGCAAACAGAACCTTTTATTATTTATAAAACAGTAGCAACTCCTCTTTCTTCTGAAAAGAAAAAAAATTTCCCTTGCGTGAACATCTTACTTTGACATAACTACCTTCATATTTTTTTAATTCACAGCACACATCTGTTTTCAAACACCAAATATCTGCATTATTAATTTGATCCAGAATAATTTATGTGGAATGATGGATAAAAAAGCAGCCTGGAAGAGAAGAGATTCTTTTGGGTTTTATTTCCCAAGTGTTGTAGAATTGATAATTTTATGAAAATTGAACAGTCAATACCATAGGCATAATCAAACCACCAACTCCACCTCCTGCATCACCTTCCTAGCGTGTAAACCAAATTCCCAAGGAGCAAAGCATCATCCGCCCACTTCCACTCTTCACGTATTTCCAGCTTCAGATTTTCTACAGATTAATGGGTTAGAGATGGGGCTCGTATTACTATCTTGATCAACTATCTGCAAAAAATATGATGCACTGTTTTCTTGGTAATCAAGAAACTACATCATCAAAAGAACACCCTGCTGAATTCACCTGCTAGCTTTTCCTCCAACTCATCAATTCAATTGCTTGCAACTGCTGTCCCAAATTCAATCATCTAACTTAAGGCTCAATAAGCAAGAAGAGGAGCAGATATAATGAACATGTCCCCCAGTGGCTGCTTTTTAAAAGACTTCTTAGAAGTCTAATTTTAAAAACAGGATGGAAGAGGGGAAAAAATGACAGAGGAGCAGTGGTGAGGAGTGGGGAAATAATTTGTATTCTTTTCCTGTAAAATTACTTCTATGAGACCTGCTTCCAAAAATAAAAGCAATGCTAGTGGAAATAAATATTATACCACTTATGTTCTGCATCTTCTTTTTGAAGGTATTGAAATACTTTCAGTAAAATACCAGCTAAAAATTAGGTGTTCTACCAATTTTTGGCTTTTCTCAACTCTGCACAGAAAAATTTAGTGTCCTAGTATTATCACACAGTGCATCATCAACTGGCAATGAGAAAATACACGATGATGAGATAAACTGATGATGGAAAATACAAGTGGATGACAACAGTGGCACTACATCATACCAGACTTAGTTGTTGTAAGAAGCTAAATTCTCCTCAAGGACTTAAATGTTTTCCCATTAACAAAGATCTACCTCAGCCCACTAAGAAATCCCAAGGAACCTAGAAAAATATTCATGACAGTACATGCATAACAGAGTTTGGCAATTTTTCACATCTAAAAGCAAGAACAATAAAAGGAATAATCTCATTTGAAATTAACATCAATACATAGTTCTTCACATTGATCCGCATATGCATGATCAATTATTAAGAATATTTTTAAAGAAAGAGTACACTGAAGTTACATGTGGTTCCTCTAGGAAAAACAACATTACTCTTTATCTAGGTAACCTTACGTATTAAGGAGTTAAACTCCAGCCTTTTGCTATTCGGACTGTTACAAAACCAGAGAACTTAAATGAGAGGCTACAAACTTGATTTATTTATTTTTTTTATGTAAAAGGCCAGCTTTCTCACCTCACTAATCTCTCCCCAGGGAAAATCAGCATGTTCCAGCACCCAGGTGGAAGACAATGCTATAGTGTAAATAAATGACTAAAAAAGAACTTGTGAATGACTATTATTTTTTCAGGTGATATGCACACCTAGATCACACATTCAAAGCTGACTAATCTTTGTCAATGGAGATAAATCAGGAAACTTTGCCACTATTTTTTAATTCTTTTTTCAAAACCTAGCAACCTTCCATAACACCTTCTAAAATGTTGGGAGTGGCAATTTTTTTCAGAAAATGTCTACAGTGAGAAACTGCAGTCACATAACTGGCACATAACTGAGTAATTTTCAACATGATTCTCTCACAGACAGAAATGGCAGCTGCTTTTTTCTAGCTCCTTCCCACACTGTACCTAACTACTGCCATCTTCTTCCTCCATTAATTATCCCTTTGATTTTCAGTTGTGCTATTTTTTCCCTATTGCTTATTCTGCTATGCTTTTCCACTTTCTATATAATTTTTCAAATTTCCTTCCTACTTTTTTTTTTTTTATCATTATTTTCTTAGGAGTCCATACCTATTCTTGGTATGGCTGTAGGATATACCTATATCATCTTCAAAGATTCCATTTTACCAAAGGGGAAATTTAAAATGTTTATGATGATAAAATCCCCAAAATCTCCCTTTCATTTTCTGTTAATTCTCTGTCTTATGAATGTATCACTTCGATATTAAGTGTAGTAAGTCTTGTTTCTCATGGAGAATCATTTTGGTTGGTAAGGACATCTTGAGATCTTGTCTAACCTTGCTGCTCAAGCAGGGTCAGTTAGTGCAGGTTTCCAAGGATGAAGTCTCCAGTCTGAAAGACTGCTTTCTAGATGTTCATTCCCTAGCCTGTACCAGTGCCTACAGTGATTAATCTCCAGTGCAAGATCATATATTCCTTTGTTGAACTTCTTAAGTTTTGTGTGCCCAGGTCCTTCTGAATTGCAACACACCCAAATCATGCATCGGCCATTCCTTCCAGTTTTGTGTTATCTGTTCATTTTATCTTCCAGTTCAGTTCATTAATGAAGAGATTAAACAGTGCTGGACCCAGCACCGTGTACTATAAGACAGCACTGAACACTTGCAACGCTAACTACTTGGAGGAGACTTACAAAAAATACCTCAAGGTTAACTACTCACTAGCTTTGCTGAATGAGTTAATTGAAAATAACCCAAGTATCATTTACACTGAGCTCCTGTTTACTAGAAAATTGACAGTACAGGACTGCCGAGGCTGACAGGAAACATTTATTAACACCAGCTCCGTTTTCTATACTGCACATTGCAAGGCAACTGGCATTTCTTTGCAATATAGCTCAAACGAATGAATTCTGCTGTAGACTGCAGCAGGAAGTTCTCCAATATACAACAAAAAACAAAGGAGGGCTATGCACAGCTAAAAGGCTGTGCTCCCATCATAGGTACCTGAGTGCACAAACTTTGCGTCCATCCCTTCAGTTGACTGCTGGAACTGATAGAACTGGATGCCAACATTGGCACATCTGTAAACCCCTCTACTGAAGACAAGTCACCTCCAGTGAGGAAATTCCTTCAGTTTAACTAAAATAGCCTTTCCTTGAAATCATCAGAAAGGTCATCATTCTAGTCTTACCCTATTTTTAATTCTTTATTAAGAAACAGTTAACAAGCAAGAAACAGTTTATGCTCTGTAAGAGGCACATGCTGTAGTTTGAGGACCCAATGGGTAACTTGAAGAGCTCAGAGCAGATTGGGTCAACAATTCTTATCAACAGCACATTGTGTTACGTAACACTGCTTCCCTCATTTGCAAGTATGATGTCTTTTGACCCAGTCTCAACTTTAGCACCACCTGGGTTTCTCAAAATGGTTTTAAATTCATTAAAAATATGTTCTTAATTATCATAATGCAATAAACAGCCCATCTGATGTACTTTTTGATTTTTTTCCACATTCACACTCTTAATTTTAGGTTAGCAGTTTAGGATATTACTTTAAATATTTTTGCGCATATACATGTTTCTAAATACAAATTTTATTGATAAGAAAGAAATCCTCAAAGGGTGTTACATCCTTCTCAGTGAAGCACAATTAAATCTATTCAACCAGACAGACATTATTGAGTAAGTACATTCCATAAGCTACTGATTCTGAAATTATGCTGTAATATAAAGGAACCAATTTCCACATTAATTTGTATTAATGCAATGACTTAAGATCAAGAATTCTCCTTATCCTGTTCTTGCCTAGTGTGAAACCATGGCCTGAATTCCAGAAACATCTCACACTTGAAAGGAAAAGCCCACAGCAAACTCACATATTGTGAAGAACAGCTTTCACTCCTGTGAACAGATGTTTTTTGTCATTCTATCAGGATTGACATTATTTATCCTAACATTTTAGCTAAGGAAACCTTCTAGAAGTTGTTCTTTGCCAAAATGTGTGTTTTCTTCAGAAACAATCCAAAGAAATTTAGAGTTCGGCAACTTGCCTTTTTACACACACACACAAATTGCAAAGAAAAATAAAAATCATTGCCCTGAAAAATAGTTGTTATAAAAAAGGAATGTAGAAGGGTTTGGTGAAAAGCCAGCACTTTGGTTACTACGTTGTTCATAAACACCCTTAGTCTCTTTGAGATAGCCAAGCTTATCAGACGTAAACCTATAACCAAAAAATCAATATTCCCCCACCACTCTAGATCATGTTTGATCTCTAGGTCTTGGAGATGAGTCTGTACTAAGCCCCACTACAAAAATCTTTGTCCCATGACCCATTTCATTTGCATATCCTGTATAGTACAAGAACGATTCTCTGTATAAATTATCCCTGTTCGTGATTCATCAAGCTTCTTATCACAGACATGGTTTTCTGCACCACTGGACAGAATGGCTCCTACAGGGAGTGAAGTCAGCCAAAAGAGAAGCAACTCAACCAGAAACAAAAAGATTAATTAAACCCACCAATTTATGAAAGAAAAGAGGGCAGCAATACCTATATGCTGCAATTTACAGGAGTTGTATTTGTCCATCTATTCAGGAAGAAAGGCACCTACAGAGCCTTCCCTAGCTCTATGATGACAGCGACTATATGAAATGGTATCTGGTTAAATTTATCCAATTCTATTTAAGAAGCTGTAAAACCATTAACACGTCAAAAATGCATGACTTAGTTTTCCCATGGCAAGCTATGTTACATAAACATTCACCTGCTTACTCTCCAAATTGCACTATATTTTTAAAGCTATTATGAATTCATATTTTATCCTACTTCTGTTCTGATGGCTTGTAACAGATGGTAGAATTATTTAGTTTGTTTTCAGTTTATCATGTACCTACTTTACATGTGTTTAACCCAGAAAGAAGCAAGTGAAGAAGAGGATAAAGCCACCCCATTGCATTGCTCTACCTGATTCCCTGGGGCCACATGAGATACTGTTTAGCTCCTCAGAGTTTCCTCTGCACTGGCAGCTCCTTCCATGGACTATCAGAAAGGGAGGGAACAGAAGAAATCTAAATTTGAAAACCAGGGAGACTTCCAAGGCAAACCTCTGACAGACTGGAAGGAAAGGCACCGTCCTCAAGCTGAGAGGAAACTGCATGGCTTGGATGGCTCAGGAAAATTCTCAAGCTGGACCAGTTCCTTCTTTTTAAGATGCTCACATAAGATTCACTTAGCAGACCAGAGTTTCCCCTAGTTAAACAATTATCTTGTTTTAGATTATCTGTCAAACATAAATTTTGCTAATTGGAAGGTTTCTGCTTGAAGAAAGTTGGGTGCCTTCACTCAAAGACTCAACTAGTAGTCTCCTGGTGGAGGTTCCCTACTTCTATGATGTATTAATTTCATTTCTCCTTTTGAGATGGAGAAGTAAAGACACAAATAAATAATCTACATAAATACAGCAGCTGTCAGTGCTAATACAGAGAAGTTTCTTAAAGCTCTATGATTTGGGGGAGAAATAGTGATTGAGTTATTCTGAAATAATTTTGTTTTCTAAAAACAAGGATCTAGTCACCTGTAGTCTCTCAACAGTTAATGGTGAAAGATGAAGCTACAAAGGATTACCAATCAACTTATTACAGATGCTTTTTGCCAGTACACAAGCCCACTAAAAGTACTTTTTTTAACAGTACTAAGTAGAAGAAAGTTCAGATGACAAGAAAATGTATATGAGAAGAATCTCACCCCAAATCACCTGCAGAGTTAGGAGTTTTCAGACACTGACTTTTCCTTGCATTGCCTGTCATGTTATCTTAGAAGCAGAAACGGAGATCTATCTATACATGGGGTTTTAGAAGTGGTAAGTGTTTTATTTGCTGTAACTTCAAAAAGATGAAAGCTCCTAAGGGCAGTTAAGGTTCCCCTAAAATATGCTTAATTCATATAATAAAATCTACACCAGTAATAATGAAAGTAAAAATAGTTTGCATTATTAAAGCATTTATCTTAAAAAGAAACTAATGTTTGAGGCCAACACTTATATTTGTACTATGTTCCAAGTTCTGCCAGTCAGAAGGTCTGGTAGGAGGACTGGAATTACAGCAGTAGGACTTACCATAATGCAGACTTTAAGAAAAGGCCATTAGAGTAGCTGTTCTGAGTACAAGCACCATTAATGACTTCAGACTGGCAAGCAGCCTGACACAGACATGAACACTGCCCAGCCAACAGTATTAGTTGCTGTCAGGACCACTGCTAATGATGGTGTCTGTCACTTTTGACACTGTTGACTGTGACATCCAGTCAACAGTAAAATGGCTTACAAACCTCTGGCTGAATGTGAATCTGGTCGAGTAAAATGATTATGCATTATGTGAATTCAAAGCACAATACCTATTTAACAGGGCTGTAAGAGACACTAATGGACATTCCCAAGAAACAAAGCATTCTGTGTACATGATAGTGAAGCATTACAATAATGAGGATGTTGAAATATCTGCACAGAACTGTAACACTTTAAATACTCTTATCCTGATGATATAAGAGCTCAAACTGAATCAAAATAAAAATCCAGGAAATCATTTTTATAATGATTAATGAAGAATTTCTCATTTAAAAAGACAGACACCTAAGAAAACTAAAACATACAGACATGCTCAGATTTGGGTGAATTCTGTTGAATTTCATTTTAGAGAATCACAGCATCCTTGAGCTTCTGAACTGCCTGAGGTCTGTCATCCAACTCTACCTTTCTCAAGCATGTTCTATTACAGCAGGTTGCCTGGGACCATGTCCAGTCAAGTTCTTGATTATCTTCAATGATAGAAACTTCATGATCTTCACATGGCATGAAGTTAATAGGCATTTAGTCTAATGGGCTAAATTTTTCTGAGAACCTTTTCATTCTTTAGTAGCTAAGACAGTCAGCTGTCCTCAAAAAAAAACCATGCACCACACATCTTGCAGTTACCAACAAGGGAGAGCAACACTGCTCAGAGCAGCACATCCCACAGCAGGCTGGAAGGCTGGCAAGTCTTCACTTTAACGGGCAGGACAGTGGGAAAGTGGTTTACTTTCCATTTTCATGCTTTTCTATTTTGCCATTATTGCTTCATTGAAAATAATTTTTACATTCAGCATCTTTTTCATGTTTTTAACTTTAAAAGGCAACCAAAAAATCCAGCTCTAACTGCAATCTTCTGACATCAGAATCAACCCAAGATTTGGTTCAGTATTACCTACATCAAAAAAAAGCTACCATGGTTGGTAATTTGTGTTGCCTCACACTATGCTAAAGGCTTAAAAAAATCATTTGCCTTACAGTAGTACAAAACAAATCCAAATTATTTTAAGATAATTTCTCAAGATGCATATAGCTTAAAGAGGCAATCAAATTTACCTGAAATATATACTCTTAATGGGAGAGAGAAGTGTATTATCAGAACAAGTCATCTTATTAAAATTTCAGCAGCTCTAAAGAGTTGAAATTATTCCCTTCAAGATTTATCAAGATGCTTGAGGGGAAGACAAAGACTCAGATAGACTGCATACTACAAGAAAATGGAAGGATTCCAGGAAGGAAGGATTCCAGGAAGGAAGGATTCCAGGAAGGAAGGAAGGATTCCAGGAAGGAAGGAAGGATTCCAGGAA
>PYHW01010164.1:1151088-1196289 GCA_013186435.1 Turdus rufiventris
GAAGGAAGGAAGGAAGGAAGGAAGGAAGGAAGGAAGGAAGGAAGGAAGGAAGGAAGGAAGGAAGGAAGGAAGGAAGGAAGGAGCTATTGACTATTTCAAATGGTTCTTCTTTCACTTGACAGATTTCAAGATGCTTTTAAAAAACTAGAATTATCTCCATTCTACTGATAAGGGTTTTACAGTCCACAGGAATAAAAATAACTCAGTGTGTACGGCTGGATAATTAAACAATGAAGAACAGTGCAATCCAAAATCCTGGTGCCATCTTAGGAAATGGCAGAGTGCTCTGTGCACAGATACTGTGGACTTTTTTTCCTCTCTTCTCCTATATTGCTGCTTGCTTTGCTGGAGGACCACAGCATACAAAAGCAAGCAGAACATGACATCAGATTGCACATACAGTACAATAATGACAAGCTGTGTGACTTTCTGAAGAAAGTGCCAATTATTTTGAAATATGTATGGCATTGGTAGCCAAAGTGCCAAACTGATGTTGCATGCAATATGATCTAAGAGTACATCACATAATTGGCTTAGGGGAGGTTGCTGGTTTTAGCTGCTGAAACACTCTCCACTTCTTGTAAAAAGCCATGCCAATAACTTAAAAGGAATATTGCTTTCAGATTAAATTTTAATTATGCAATTTAAAATACTTATTTTTTTTAATATATATGTGGTGGAGTACTATGACATATGTCTATTACAGTATATCACTCTGAAGTGCATAAGTAGAAGTGAAGTACATATCTTGAGCTTAAAAACTTACATTTTTAAAGCATTCTTGGAATTATAGTAGTCAAAAGCCAGAAAATCTTGAAGCATTTATTCCAAACACTGACAATCTCAAACAAAATAACTTAATGAAATTTAACAGTTCTAAAGGTACAGTTTTTAACAGTGTATGATCAGCAGTAGCTTCAGCTTAAGGCCATGCAAAGTTCTAAACCAACAGAAATTACTTCATTTTGTGTAGCAGAGTTTATCATCTAGTGAAGAAGCAAGCATGAAAATAGAAACCTTACTGTATCAGAACATTGCAAAGTAAAATGAAGAAAAATCTTATTTTCTTGCTTATACCTTAGAGTACCTTCAGAACCCCACTCTCCAGGGTATCACTATAATCTGCTGGGAAGATCTTGGCTTGGTTTGATTCTAAGTATGTAGTTTACTTCTCTAAGAAAAAATTGCATAGTGTAATTTCTCATTCTGTAACCTGTTAAGAGAGGATTTTTTCCCCTCTGAGCTCTGTTTCTCTTCAGCCAGCCCCACACATCCTGGACACCATTCCTGCACACATCCCCATCTGGGCAGAAGTCCCAAAGCAGTTCAGACTTAATTCTAGCAACTCCTATTGAGATAACATCAGTGTAAGGAAAAGGATGACAAAGTGACTGCTCCCCCCAACTTGAGAATACCAGCTTCCCAAATCAATGATGTGAATAGAACACTCACACATGCTTGAAATTGCAATCTATGCTAGGAATCAGCACTAAAGAAAAAAAGAAAGGAAAGGACTGCTGGTACTTTATCTATCACTTTCCTCTACTAGTTTTTGGTAACAAAGGTAAATGCTGACAGGAGTCTCACCTGGTTCCTAGTAGCAGGAAGATGAGAATCAGGATAATGAAAGGAGGAAAATTCTGAGACATGTCAGAACTAAGCTTTCCAAACTCAAACCAAAAAATCCCATAATGAAGGGAAAGCAGTAATCTCTCACTTCAAATCACAGTTTGTAATGCAATGTAATCATTCACCCTCCAGAGGTAGTCAAGCAGTATTTTGATTCTTGCCTTTCAGCCATTCTGAACAACTTAATTATCATCCTTTGCTAAAATGGATGCAGGAATGATGCAGGTTTATTCTCCAGCCATGTTTTATGGTGTGTTTGGTTGTCAATGTGAATACTGCAATTCTGTAAAGCAAGCTGAATTAAAGAAAGCTAAAGCTTTTTTGCCTGTACAATGATTTTAAGAGATTTCTAAATAACAACACTGAAATGCAGAAGGACATATTGCAAAGACATGTTGGAAGAAAAACTACTGACATTTGCAAGCCTTATATAGCAAACATCTCCTTCACCTTACTTGTTTTCAGGATCTTCTCTTGCTTCAGCATTAGTCCTATCCTTGTACTGTGCATGTATGTGGAACACACCAATTGGAAATACTTTGAAAGCACTAAATTTCATTTAGTAACTAACAAAAATTATCATTCCAGAACATTTCCCCTTCCCATATGAAGATTGGAGTTTATTTATAATTAAAAGCACATATTCATATTTATGTATTTATACTATTTATGTATTACCAGGCATATTTGGTTGCACTGATTTATTTTATTGATATGTTTTCAATTCTGCTTTATTTTATCATGTGATTAAAAGTTACAATCTATTACTGAGTTCATATTTCCTGTCTGACTTTCCTGGAGTTTAGATTAATAAATGTATTTATAGTCATTATTTACACTACCATTTTGGTAGTGTGTGTATATATATATATATCACAGTCTACTCATATTTGTGACCGAATCCAATTAACACAGACATGACTAAATTAGAATTAGTAATTAGTCTTTTGGTTTAAATGCTAGTAATATGGAGTCACAAATTAGTTTTTGGTTTTAAATGCTAATAATATGGAAGCAGGAGTCCAAACTAAAACTGTATTTTGAAGTTACATGTGCATTTAACACTGTGATGCAAAATTTTAAAGATGCTTATTTACCCAGAACACTGTTACTCAATGAGTCGTTTCTGTGATACTGGTCACAAGCTGATAAAATATTATTTAATGCTTTTATTGCAATAAAAACCACTAATTTTCTACATATTTTCTTTGTCTTAAACACTGACTGATTTCTTTACCACAGGGTGGTGGTAAAGCAGTGTAACACTTTTGAACTGTTCACTTCCTCAGATATTTTAAATCTAAAAATAATAGTTAACTTGCATTCCAAAAAGATAATTTTGGTTTATAAATATGTTTTTGTAAATTTTTTAGCTCTTTTGTCCACAGAGGACTGGAATATTTTGTTGGTCGACTGCAACAGGATTTTGACAAAGCACTGTACATCTCCAGCATAGATGTGTAACGGGCTGTCATTTTTGTCAGAACCAAAGAAGTTCTCCATCTGATTAATATTGTAGGTTTTGCTGCAAAATAGCTTGTTAAATAGACCCTCAGAACAGTCAATTTGTTCATTTAATTGGCTCAGTATTCTTTCCTACTTCTCTTAATTGGATGAGTAACTAGAATATAGATAATGCAGTATAAGGATAAAATTACATGCTGTGTAAATTCTGCTACAAAAAAAAAGTGATGTTAAAACAGTCCAGAATGAAGCACATTTCAATTATATAATAAAAAATAGATATTATAGTGATATTGCAAGTTTCCCTGTAACAGTTCCTAGCATGAAAAAAAAAAAAAAAACAGTGGGATGGTTAATTTGAAAATAACTTATTAAATCACATGGGTCTAAATGCAGAGACAGGACACCCAGAATAGCATTAACTCTGACCACTGAAAAAAATGGATGGCAATCACATAACTAGTTCAATTTTTTGTATTTATAGTCTAAAGAAAAAATTAACTGAATTTTTTGTTTTTAAATAGCATTTCTGCTGGCTTCTATCATAACATGTCAAACTCATTGAATTATCTCTCTGAAATTGCAAGGTTCGAGTAAAAAAAAAAAAAATTAAAATACCAAATTACATCAAGACATGGCAGAAAGGTGGTGATAAAGGCAACCCAAGAAAATCCCCATGACACTAAGCAGCAGAGCAATTACTGAAGCATTCTCTCCTTTTCTACTACCAAGACAGATCTGGTTTTCTCAGATAATACAAAGAAAAATATTGTGGTCCTAGGAAACATTATCAGATGCAGACAGTATCAAACACACAGAACACCTAATCTCCTTTACTGTCCTGGAAATTCAGAAGGAGAGGTCATCATTCCTCTGCTAAGAAGCAGTAAAGTCACACTGGAGAGATTTTTTCTGTACTACAAAACTCTCCATTAAGCCAAGCTGCCTCTGTTCATTCCCTGAAGGGAATACCTGCTCCTACAGGAAAGAGGCATGAAGGAATCTTCTTGAACAGGCTTCCTGACCAACATACATGTAGCAGGAGTACAAAGCCCTCCTCCGAGCTCCAGCTTTGTTACTAAAGCTTGGTACTTTTTTCAAAATTACCTTTTTAAGGAGGGCTGGTACACTGTGGATATGTACTCTTGGTCATGGTAAGTCCTGTCAGATATATCTGCCCAAACATCAAGGACTCCAGGTGCAAAAATGTAAAACCAAAATGTAGTCTAAGGCATAATAGCTGGACTCAGTCAGTTTTTCTGCCTGGCTTCTGAAACACTTGGGCTTGCGGGCATTTCTGTCTTTGATCAAAAAAACTAATCCCTGAATATCAGATGATATTCACAAACAGTTTTGCTTGACTGAAAATCCAAAATTCTTTCAAAATAAGCCTTAAGGAAAGATTTAAGCAGAATTACACAGCATACCTTTTTTTTTCTTTGTATCTATTGTATATAACCCTTACCTATGAGCTAAGTAATCTGTTTCTCCTGAAAGTAATTAAAAAACCCTCCTGCCCCTCAAACTGCTGTCACCATTTCTACTTCTGAATCTAAGCAAAATGCAATGATGATAAGTGTCTTGTAAGCACAGAAAGCAAATTACCGAAGAACAGTATCCCAACACAGCTTCATTTTAGGTAACTTCAAAGAAATTGTCTGCTTTTCTGTTGAGGTCCTTACTTTATGCAGATCCCTATGGTATCTGAAGGGTATCTCCCATCCATCAAACCTAAAAGCTTCACAGTTACAGACATGATCAGCAGCAAGTCCACTTCTGGACTCAAGGTACATTTCATTTTAAAGTTCTCTCCAGTTCAGAATTCAAATGTGTTCCATCTGAGCATATGTGTGAAGCAAAAACATGATTGATACTGAAATCAAAAGACTTAGAAGTCATCTCCAACTCACCGCTCAAATACCACAAAATCTCATTTGAAAAAGAAATACTAAAAAACATTTCCCAAACTTTTGGTCTTAACTATTTTTTTGGTAAAATTTTGTATTTTATTTTCCTTTTGTGTGAACAAGCGTTGTCATACCATTTCAAGCCTGTCACTTCATTGCAGCTTATCTTTTAATTTCATTGACCTTCTAAATCAGCAGATTCCTACACTTTAAGTACTACCTGAAATGTAGTTCTGGGTACTAGCATAGAAAGACTTAAAAAATATTTAGAATAGCATGACTATTCCATGTGAAACATTTTCTCTCATTCATGCCTGCCTAGGTACTTTTACTAATGGATGGGGGTTTTCTGTGCATTTATTCAGTGTTGCTGTTCCCCTGATCTTAAAGGTCTGCTTCATTAAGATGGACAACTTGTGCACATTTTAAAAGCAAGCTATCATCACCATAACCTACAGAAATCTTTCAACGTATGAAAAAGCAAAATAATTTAAACTGCAGTAACAATACATAGTAACATATCACCATTGTTTTAAGACAGAACCGTCTGACCAACTGAAAGCAGTTTTCTCCCCTGAAGCGGTTTTGAAATCATGTCTAGAAGGGTCACTAATTCCACAGGTATCCAAGCTGAAAAAACAAGAGAAAAGTAAATTGCTTATAAGCCAGTAACTCTTCTTTCAGACCAGAGCATAATGTTACTACTGTTCCTATTTGATTCTCTTTCAGCATGACAAACTTTTAATCAGACAGCTAGGTTCTAGAGAAGCATGCGGCATGGCATATTTTTGTTGCAAATAATCAAGATAAACTCTCTTTCCAAAGACTCGTATGACCAAAAAAATTACGCCAAGAAATTATTTTCAGAATACAGGAGGCAGAGAAACACTTCCATGATAAGCAATGCTCACAGAGCCTCACAAGAGTCTGCTTAAAGAGACTTTCCAATATATGAAGGATGTAAATAAGAATCCCGACTTTAATTTCTAAGGGCATCCTGAAGAAACTACCCTGTGTGGTCTGGTCCTTTCTGTAGAAATTTCAAATTTTATAGCTTTACAAAGCTAAAAATACAGAAAGTATCTTGATTTGTCAGCTGCCCTACATCACACAGTAGATGTCATACACCAGAACAAGGATGCAAACCACTAAAATCCCTGTAGGGAAATAGAGAGGGGCCTCCTCAGAACTGTGGTCCTTCCTCCTCAACAGATTAAGCTTTCCAGAAAGCTTGTAAGCAGCTTTCCATTCCCCTGCCTAGGCCCCTCACAATTACAGAGCCTCTGCAAAAACATGTTAGATGTGAAATAGGGTCTTTTTTCGGGCTTTCTTGTTTGCTGTAAATAAACAACATCATGGAATCATCAGATTGTTTAGGTTGGAAAAGACACTTAAGATCATAGAGAGTGATACAATCTCCCCTGAGCCTCCTCCTCTCCAGGCTGAATACCCCCAGTTCCCTCAGCCGCTCCTCACAGGACTCATGCTCCAGACCTTTTCCCAGGTCTGTTGACCTTCTCTAGACTCACTCGGTGTCTCCAGGCGTGGCCTCACCAGTGTTAAGCACAGGGGAAGAATCACTGCCCTGGTCCTGCTGCCCACACTGTTGCTGATACAGGCCAGGATGCCATTGGCCCTCTTGGCTACCTGGGCACACTCTGGCTCATGTTCAGCTGCTGTTGACCAGCACCCCCAGGTGCTTTTCCACTGAGCATTCTACACCCCCAGCCTGTAGCACTGCCTGGGGCTGTTGTGAGCCAAGGGCAGGACCCAGCACCTGGCCTTGCTGAATCTCATACAGCAGGCCTCAGCTCATGGATCCAGCCTGTCCAGATTCCTCTGCAGAGCCTTTCTACCCTCCATCAGACCAATACTCCCACCCAGCTTGGTGCTGGCCACAAACCCACTGAAGGTACACTCGATTCCCTCATCCATTGATAAAGATCTTATGCAGGACTGGCCCCAATGCTGAGCCCTGGGGACCCATAGTGACCAGCCGACAACTGCTTGTGACTCCATTCACCACCTGTGACTCCCCCCAGCCCAGCCACCCAGACAGTTTTTTAGCCAGTGAAGAGTGCACCACCAAGCCATGGGCTGCCAGTTTCTCAAGGAGTACCCTGTGGGGCACACTATTAAAGGCTTTACTATTTACAGATACACACATCCACATTCTTCATCCTTTAAGTATGTCTCTGTCACAGAAGGACCTGCCTTTGCTAAACTAGGGCTGGCTAGGCCTGATCCCCTGGTTGTCCTGCATGTCCTGCACAATGGCACTCAGGAAGATCTGTTCCACGACCTTCTCTGGCACCAAAGTCAGACTGACATGCCTGCAGATACACAGATCCTAATTCCAACCCTTAATGAAGATAGATGGCACATTTGCCATCTTCCAGTCAGCTGTAATCTCCCTGCTTATTCAGGACTACTGGCAAGTGATGGGAAGCGGCCCAGTGAGCACTTCTGCCAGAATCCTTAGGTGGATGCCATCAAGGCCTATAAACTAAGCAGTGTAGCAGGTCACCAATAATTTCTCCTGGATTATGGGGGTATAACTGTGCTCAGATCAGATCAGGGGTCTGGGTATCCAGAGAACAACTGGTCTTGCTATTAAAAAATAAGGCAATAAGAACCACAGCTTTCTTATCATCCTTTGTCACTATGTCTTGTCCTGCATCTATAAAGGCTGGAGACTATCCTTGGGTCTCCTTTTGTTGCTGATTTTTTTACAGAAACACTTTTATTGCTTTTTATGGAACAACCAGATTAAATTCTACTTGGCCTTTGGCCTCCACCATAATATTACCTAGTCTGTGCTCCAACGAAGAGAAACCTAAACCACTCCCTCTACCCTAGCCTGACTGAAAAAGAAAAAAATACCAGCAAATATTAACAGAGAAAAAAATTAGAAATATCTAGGAGCAGTTGGGGACATTTTCACAGTTATTTTGGCAGAATACGATCTTTTCCATCCACGTCTGTTTTGCTCTGGTGGAGCAACAGCTCTTGCAGCTCTCTGGTCTCCTCCACCTCAGAGCTGTCTTATCAGCTCCAACCTGAAGAACACAAGAGCTCTGCCTACATTGCTGAAGTGCCCTCCCTTCATGTGCCTGGATGACCTCACAGGGCATCTGCTCATTTCTCACCAGCTGATGCAATGTGTGAGGCTTGGGTTTGGACTGCCTTAGTTGGGGAGGCCTTTGGGACAGACCTTGAGCACTACAGCCATGAGCAAAAAGAGCATAAACTGAAGCATGGGGGATTGAAGCATAAGTGATGGCTGCCAGACTATGGAAAAAGAGCAGCTGATATTCCAGTGAGAATGATGCAGAAGCCTGATTCCCACCAACCTTAACTGTGCAGTATTAATTCAGTACTATTTGTCCTTTTTGAGACTTTATTCTTCCTTTTGTTGCTGTTTGTACTAGTAACTTAATGTTCTTCCTTTCATTGTGCTACATAAATTATCCTTTGTACTGAATAAATGTATTCAGTAATAATAAATGGAAAAAATACTAAGTCAAAGAAAAGAAAATAGGAAAGCAACAAAGTATAGAAACAGGGATACCCTCAAATCTAGAATGAAAAACTGGATCAAAATGGCATGCAGGACAAAGTGAGGAGTGTTTTTTCACAGTCTTGCATACTCTGAAGAATTTACCTTCAATCAGGAAAAAAAATGTTAAAATGTATTTTGTAGAAGAATTATGAAACAGATTCTCTCACCACCTCCTTCACCATACAGACTGCAAAATGGCGATAAATGGGACAGGACAAGAAGTGATTTGGGCATAGACTCCATGGATAAACTTAATAATTTAAGAGCAAGAGAAAACCACCATTGTTCACAATACCATATTTTGGTGCATTTAGATCAGATGCATTCAGAAATCTGTCTGTATGGCAGATGTCCCATGAAAGAGCCTGGAACAAAAAGCTTGTTTTAGAAATGGGCTAACAAGCTACTGAATTCTGAGTCAGTAACTGGCTGTTCAGGGAGAATGTCTTAAATTGCCTGGTATCATATTTTATCTGAACTCTAGGGTACTCTCAACTGCTCTAAATTTATTCTGGCTTTGGGTTTTATATCTCAGTATACTTGGGTTCATTATGTTACAAACCACTAGAAACAAAAGCTTCTAGAATATGGGCAGTCTTCTAAGAGGATTTGTTTTATGAATTGGTAACTGATTTTTAAAAAAATTGAAGAGATATCTAAAAAGAAGAGACATCTCTTCCTCAGCTGAAGAGACATCTCCAATCACTTCACTTTTATCTAAGTCATTAAAACAAAAATCATGGGGAGCTAGGAGGCATTAACTACTCTTTATCACAATTTTTAAAAAAATGTATATGTATGATAGGAATTATATTTTATACAAATATATATATTTTTTTTTGTCCCAGGAGATGGGATCAAAGCTATACTGGATTTTTACGCAGCAGCTTCAGTTGTTCAGTGCAGTGAAGCAGCATCACTGATTATAAATTCAGCCAGTCATGTGTTTTATTACTTCCACATTTCTGGTCTCAGTGATGACAGCTGGACATTATTTGGGCAAACTACAGCAGAAGTTTTCCCCTTCTCATCTCCCTGTGGAGGAACAATGGCTTCACTTTTCTATTTACAAAATCCCATGTACACCCACAGATGTGTTCCGCAAGCAATGTGTGGAGTGTGACCACTGAGTGCCTCAGGTGGCCAGAGCAGGTGCGGGAAGGCACGTCAGATAATTGACTGCACGCGCACACTGCTCGCGCCTGCTCGCTTCTGCACAGGCTCCACTGACTCCACAGTAAGCAAAAAGCTTCCCTACACTCCACGTGGGCATCTGGCTGATTGCTAACATCACAATTATTTGTCTGGGATTCCTAGGTGTCTCACAGTCCAGTCAGCCCAGTCAAGAAAGGTAGCAGCCCCACAAACATCCCACAGAAAACTGCCAACTCCTTTCTTCCCCATCCCCTTCTCCCCAACCTGGATGAAGCTTTTTAATACTACACCTAAGCAATCAATTGAAAAAAAATGATGAAAGGGATGGTTTCTGTTTATCAGGAAGATTACAACTAGAGGGGAAAAGGTGGATTTTTCTTTTAAACCCTTTTGCATGAAAGGGAATTCTATGAACAGAACACACTGTTGCCATAGGAAGCTTGTGGTAATGCAAGATTTTAACCCAGGGTTTACATTTATAATTTTTCAGGTCTAGAAAAGTCTAAGCCTTAGTCTAACCCCTAGCACATCAGGCCTGACACCCTGAATCAAAGTATAATGACAATAAAGGGTTTATGAAAAAAAAAAAGTTAATCCACAGATGCACAGAGCCTTCACCTACATGTGAACCTGTTGTTTGGGGAAGTCACTGACTCAGTTGTGGTTTCTAGATGATAAGTTCATGCAAATTATCCTTTCTCCCAATAGGTAGAAGGATTACAAAACAGGGTTTTTGGAAGCATGAGTCCCCATATTTATACAAGATTTATACAGCTAGGAATCTAAAATAAATATGATTTTCTTCAAAACTTAAAAATCTTTGCTCTATAAATTTGTTTTAAAAATTATACAAAAGGTGCATTTATTCTGATTACACCTTTCCCATTCCTCTCAGCTTAGAATTAAAAAGTACCCATTTCTAATCATAACATGGAATTGAACATTGTTTTTTCAGATTTTTCACAGACAGGTAGACTTACACTTTCTAACCAAAAACCCTATGGTATCCTATACTTCAAGGAGTTAAAAAACACACACATTTCCATTCACAGAGTATATGCCTTCATTCTTCCTACTCCCTACCCTTTGCATCCTCTTTCCATTTTCTCATGTGTGCCCCTGGGTATTCAAGTTATTCTTTACAATGCAGCAAACACACTTTTTCCTGCATCTAAATCAGCTTTTCTTTTTTTGGTTATTAATTTTTTTTCTCTGTAGCAAAGAACTATTGAGACTGCAGTGCTTTCTGCAACAAGGCCGGTCTTCAACATTAACTTAGAATGCATGAACAGAATAAACATTTTTGTACGTGATGTTTATCAAAGTTCTCGTGGATCAGACAGTATTATCATCTTCCCCTCCATCATCTGACAGGGCTGTGGCTTACGTTTATGTCACTCGCACAGTGAAAAAAGTCTGGCTATCACTTTCCAGCTCTGTACATTTGCAGAAAAGCAGATAGAGGTTTCCCAAAAACCACACACTACTGAGAGACTAAGCTCTATGCTTGTCAGATTATATTAAATAGTAAATATAAACAGAAAGAACTTCAAAAGGATTTGGTCTGCCTGCCACTAGGTTCATACAAACTCAAAATGGAAAAGGTGCTTATAGGGTGCATACAAGGTCGGGCTCTACTTTCTGAATCTCAGGGAGGGCAATACCTGCCTTTCCCATCTGCTCAACTGTCAGAGAGGGCTGGGTGCTAGGAGCAGGCTAGGGAACACTGACATGGCACACATGGTGGTCCTGTCAGAGCACATTCAGGTGCTGCCTTGCCCCCATGTCAGAAATTCCTCCTCATCTCCAGTTCTACTAGAGACAATTCTGCACTAACTTCTAGAATCAATCAGATGAAGACTCCCAAATCACAAGCAGATAGTTAGTTTACCTCAATAGGCTCCACTACCCTTCTTCATAAAACCACACAAGGTGATATTAGCTGTCTTAAACTCTGTCTACTCTACTGTAACACAAGAAGAAAGGGTCAGCTTTCTAGGAGTAAGGGATTTTGAATGAGACTACATGGCAGTTCCAACAGAAAAAGCTAAGAAAATAGCCCTTAGTGTGGAAGGCTTTTTTATGGTTCTCCCAAAAGCCTCCAAATAGACTTTTCCTGGAAATCTCCATTACAGCCATACAAGACAGAACTACAAGGGGAAGCTGGCATAAATATGTACTGCCTTCACACAAAAACAGGTCCTTTGGGAAAGAATTTTGAAAGTAGTAATGCTTAAAGGAAGGTTTTTGAGTGGGTTGATAAAGCCTTATCAGGGACATGAGAGACTTCAATAAAGAGTCTATCTGAATTTTTAAGTTCTTAAACACTGTCCAGATTTTTATCCTTGCATCTAGGCTACAAGCAATGACAGAACTCACAGCTACCTAGAAAGATGGAAAACATAACTTACTTGGCTTAGGAAATAAAGTTCCTTAGTCTGTCTCAGAATGGTTTGTTCATAGAGACAGACTTGACTCCTGTGACTTTACTCATCCACATGACAGCCAGTCCCCGCCGTGGCTCTCACATGGCAAAAGGCACAGCTAGGAATATCATATTTGTTGTCCATATTTGCTTTACACTGAGCCATAGGGAGTCTAGATACAGAGTTTCCTATTCCTTTCAATTAACCAGGTTTTGGGTTTTTTTCTTTCATAACCAACCACCCTAGAAGAAGCCAGGGATGTTGCAGATTTTTATACCCAGTCTGATGCATCCTATTTTAGCTACCTGGATGGCAACTAAGTACTAGTTAGCCAGTGGTAGCAGGTCTTTCACATTTTCCCATTTTCACACAGAAGCAAGCAGACAACCACAGAAGTAGGTAGAAACAATTTATGAAAATCTGTACTGAGAGAAGATACTGGTTAGAATGTGTATCGGCAGCAAAAATAAATGTTTCTGCAGGTAGGTTTCTCAGCCTTGCAGCAGCCATGGCACTTCTGTCACAGAGGCATTTGCATGTTTTTTCTGTTTTTTAATGCTCCAAACAAAGAATCAAATACAGGACTGTGATTTTTCTGATCAAATAGATCTACTTCTGTAGTTAGTTGTTAGCACGGGACTCTAAGAAACAACATATAAGCACAAAAAATACTTTATTTGGTTGGGCAAACGGTCCATTCAGACCTATATTTTGGCTCTAATACTAATAAAAGCTGGTAGATGAGGCTACATAGGAGGGAGAGCACATGAGCTGCTCAGTTTTGCATAACCCTTTCCCTTCATTCTCCAGAAACCTCCACTGCTGTTGTTTGGGGGATGCAAAAATAAGATGGGCCTCCCAAAAAATTGAGAGGATATTCACTATATCTGAAATGTCACAGAAAGCTGTAGCATGTTACATGGGGAAGTTGCCAAGGTAAAAATAGAAACTGCCAATCTGACTACAGCTGTGAGATGCATTTCACTGACAGACTGGCTTTTATCTCTTTTATTTAAAAAGATGAATCTCTTTAAAAATCCCCAACACTGTAAAATGTTACCTACTTCAGAACACCAAAACCTGCAGTGCTGACTGCAGAGAGAAATTAAAAGCAACCCAGTATATTGCAATACATGTACTCATCAGCAGTAGGTCAGCAGAAAGTACTGTGATGGATCTGCTGCTGCTCCTGCTTTTCTACTTTCTGACTGTTGCAATAAAAGAGATCATTAGGAATCTAAAAAGGTATCTTTAATGGCTGGATGCTCTATTACTAAAGTGGGACTAGCCTGCCTGGGTTTGAGACTGTTTCCAGAGCATCACATTCCCCTACATAATGTTTAGAGCTGTACATAAACAGCTATGTATCACTCATCTCTTATATCAGCTGCTCTCCAGTAACAGACAAGGACTTCAAACCAGCCTCCAAATATCACCCAGCTCAACGGGCTGAAAATTAACAGACATTACATTACCTGAAACTTCTGAAAGATGAAATATCAGGAAGGTGCAATGCAAGCTTACATTTGATTTCTTCCCTCTGTTCTGAAATGTGTCTTAAAATCGAAGAGAGATGGTTTTAAAAATTGTATCTGTGCAGCACTTCATTTTTCAAAGTGTAAGGAACCAAGCACTCTCATTTAACACCCATATAATCTTATGAACAGATTTTTACAGATTTTTTTTTAGGCACCTGTACATCACTTACACAGTAAGTTAATTGCACATGTATGTGTGGATAAGAAATGCTTCAAACCCTTGTGTGCTGCTGGATTTGAGCAACTGGTCACTTCTCTATCTCAAAAGAGGAAACCAGTCTACTGTAGGAAAGTGTATTTATTAGTGTATGAGACTCTGCCAGTCCACTCTGAGAAAAAGTAACACACCTGGAGAAGTCTCACCTCCAGCCTGGTCTTGTACACACTAATCTCTCAGCAGGTCATACAGAATATTCTTTCTTCAAGTGTTTATTTTTCTTTGATGTACATAGATTATACTTGTTATACTAATGAGAACACTGAGAAATTCTTGAGAACAAAGACAAACCAGAGCCCCAGGGGATATGCACTCACTCCTACTGAAAACAGTGACTGCTGAAACGAAGTTTCAGCTCCCTGAACTACAACATGAAGCTTCCTCAAAAGAAGATAAAGCATACATGCACTTTCTTTGGAATATTGCCATAGTGATGTTTGGCTTATATATATTTTAGTCAGAGCTTCTGAAAAAGCTTCAAAGAGCCTACAGTGTACAATTTAATTAGCAATTTATTAGAGGGAGACTGGGGTTGCTTTGAAATTCTGCCATCTGATAAGGAACAAACACATTCAGTGCCTTCTAAACCATACACAGACAGTGCTCCAGACCTTCATTTCAAATGAAGTCTCCTAGCCCAGCATTATATTCTTCCAGACTACACTTAGAGCAGTACTGGATGCAGGAGTTCATCTCCAAACAGGTCAAATACAGCAAATTAAAGAGTGAATATTCCATTTCTCAATGGAGATTTTTTGTTCTGTAAGGGAATAAGTGTTTTGAGTTTAGGACCCTAAACCTCAACCTCACAACCAAGAACCTTGTACTTTTAGGTGAATTCATTAAATTTAAATGCAATGGCAGTCTGGACATAAGCCCAGCCTAAAATACCATGTCCCAGCCAGTTGTAGATCAGCCTGCAGTGACAGCTCTGCAGCTTTCTGAGAAGCTGGGAACTGCATAAGCCAAACTAGAAGAGAGGGAGCAGCTGATACAATAGCTTTTACTCACACTCAGTTTTGAATAAATCAGATTTGTAAATTAAAAATTGAAGTCTTTCAAGCTGCTGAAACTTCCACGCTTTGGATAAAAAGATAAAATAAAATCTTGTCAAGACCATCTATGAGATTGGCAGTCATTGCAGTGAGGGGAAAAATATAGATGCAGCAATTTTTAGTGTGAGAATATAAAGCATGGCTTGCTGCTTCTGACACAGCCTCTTCTTGAAATTAAACATTTGCTGTCATTTTTGTCTCAAAATTATGAGGTACAAAAATATATTCCCTACTCACCTCAAAACTTCCCTTTTATCTCTGGATCAAGACCCATTAATTTCCTAAAACTGTTTATTTTAAAGGCAAAAGACATACTCCAGAGGTGTCATAAACTAGAGAGCACTCCTTGAAAGTGATTTATTGCCTTTACCTGAACATAGAACTATTAGATCTCCATGTTCACAAACCATTGTGGGCTCGAGAAGAAAAGAATTGAAACGTTTTTCTTTATTCTAAGCAGCCCCTTTTAATTAGATGCATTTAGCACACATCTTCTCATTGCATTCATCATACCATATTTGAGCAGCTTCTCAAATCGCTTGTGATTGCACAAACTCGTCTTCGGCAAGAGCCTGAAAGGCTGCTGCTGCTGGCTCCACCTCTCAGCTCTGCAGTTTTTTATGAATGACTAGCAATCACTGACAATGAATGACTGCCAACTGCCCACTCAACCCTTTCTACTCTTCCCTGCACGTACATACTAGAGAAGCAAACAAGCGTCGTGACTGCAAATGAGCCTTCAGTACACTTTCCAATATACGGCATTCATCTTTCAAAACAGGAACTAAATGTTCTTCCGGATACTTAGAGTATAGAAATTAAATATTAAAAGCTTATGCAACATCCTTTTTCTTTCTTTCTTTCTTTTTTCATTTTCTATTTTTTTTATCAACCAGATAACTTTTTAGGCATTTAATCAAAGTGAAATTGTCTTTTTGTGAATGCTTCACTGCTTCAGCAACAAACAGGAAAACTAGAATTAAAGAGCCCTCACCTACTTCCACCAAACTGAGATTCATCTGCAGCCAAAACACAAAAATCTTTCAGTTGTTTTGAAATACTCTTTGGAAAGGTTTCAACATAAAAAATACCTTCTATCCAGAAAGCAGTTACTTCTATATAACTAATTTATTAATTTAATGGATACATTTTAAAAATCAGTATTATTTTGCTAGTTTATTACAATGAGAATGGCCTATGAAAAACGTTAATGTTACAGCTACTATCATTGCCTGATCAATCTAAATTTGTGACTGTAAGCAGAGGGTAAAACATTTTAATTAGTTACTAGGGCAAAATGTAAATCAAGGAGTTGCTCACTGCATGCTCCGAAAAGGCTCTGCAATAACTGAAAACTAAACTAGACTAAACTAAAATAAAATGCAAGATATACTCTATTGCCTACTGCTGAAGTTGCCCTTTCAGTTCTTGCATCCCTGCAGCCCAGTATTGCCACTTCCAGGAACAAACCATGAGCTCTGCACTGAGTTTTCAAGGCTTCGGGACTAACACTTGTCAGGCCTGCTTTGTCTGAACTTCCCTTGGCCTGTCTTCTGCTTGGTTTGACTTAGTTTAGCTATAGCAGCAAATAACAGAGCTTTGTATCTCCCGTTATCTAGAAGAGAAAACAGGACATATTTGGGACATGCAAAGATGAATGAACATGAGCAGGTTGCAATTAGCACACTCAGAAATATGAAAGCAGCATAGGTACAGCAGTGCCTTCACCAGCCATTATTCCATCAGAACAAATATAAAGGATCTAGAACAGAAACATATAAAATTGTCAGAAGATGCTGTGGTCAATGTCCTAGTGTCTCACAAGTATCAAGAATAGACCTGAAGATGTACTTTAACACATTGGAAACCTATACACCATATTTCAACATAATTATTGCTAAATAATTATCATTAATCACAAGTAAAGGCTGGGGGAGGATAGGGGGGACTTGGGAGCTAAAGAGATCTTGTCAGTATCCTTAAAATAGCAGCAAATTTAAGTAATTTAATGCACTAATAAATGTTTTTAATGTAAACATATTGATAACCAAACAACAGTACACGGGCTGCAAATTCCATTCTCCATACACTTTCTCTAATTCCACTGGGCTGAAGGAAGCTCCTACTCATGCTCTGCTCACCTGAGCATGAAGAAACTAATTTAAGTAGTAATGTATGTAGTGAAAGAAGTACGTATTTAAATACCTTTATCTTCATGTGAAGGGCTTAACTTTAGCTGAGACCCATGAAATCATCACAAAAATCTATGAAAATGTTTTACTGAACTCCTCCTTAGGTGCTGTGCCCTAAAGGAAATTGTTTCCTCTTCTCCAGTTCCCCAAAAATACTGGTACAGGATATGTGAAGTGGTATGAAAGGAAGGACAGAACTAACATTCCCATTGTGTTCTGAGGAACACTGTTAAACTAAACCCTTAGCAGCATTTTTTTTTTCTGTAGTTTGGGATTTCTGGTGTTTTGGGGATTTTTTTTAAGCTTTTTTTGCAAAAGAAAAAAAAACCAGAGCCAAAGAAACACTTCCCTACTTAAGTAAGATCAAATGGCTACAAAGGAATAGCAGTTAAGGAGGTCTGATGATAAGCAGACCATTTAGTTTTCCATCTCTAGCAGATTTAGGCAGTCTTTTGATGATCACCACTTTCTTTTCGCCATGCTTACTTACATCATTACACTACCACAAGCTAGCACAGAACTGCTAACAGAAATGTGGAAGGCACCAGTTATAGGCACAGGCTTTGAAGGTCTCTAACCCTGATAGAAGCTTGGTGCCTTTCCCATCCCACCCCAGAGGTCCATTTGTAAACAAAGCATGTCCTCTCCTTGATGTCTGCTGCACACAGTCTTTGAGAGCTGATCACTGCACTGGCTGGTTTCTAGGCCAGGCACCCAAGGGATATGATCAGCCATTAACACTGCAGTAGTCAAGTAAGGTTTTTGCTTCTGTCACAACGAAACTCAACATTTTTCACGTCAGAACAGCATTACTCAGTTTGTAGTTCTCATGATCATCCTCCAACTTGAGGTATATCTGATGATCCCCACAGGTGTTTCACTCACTACCCCACAGAAAGGTGCAAGCAAAAGGATTGCAAACCCACCCAAACTTCTATCTAAAACATCCCCAAATTTGTCTTCTTTTGTATTGGTTCCCCTGGGTATGTTGCATTTTCAGTACAGCCAACATGATTGCTTAGCACATTCACACTAGTGCTATTCATAGCAAGCAAATCTCAGTAATTCCACTTTTTCTTTTGATCTATTTTTGCAGGTGTTCTGATGCTGACATGATTAGGTTGAGAGCATATTTCTTTTTCTGAAATTAATTCTGAGGCAAGACCAAAAAACCTTTATCACTGTAAGATCTGAAATACCATCAGTCTTAGGGATATAATTATGGGGTTTTTTTCCTAAACTATTTAAGATTCTTATGACAGATTATGACTAAACAGTACTAACCATTCTTTCACATTCAATTCAAACAATGTGATTATGGAGAAAGCCAACATGTTAGGCATCCTAACATATTCAGGAAGACAGTTCTGTTAACATAGCACAAAATCAGCTCTTCAATTATTCTTGATTACATCTATGCTGCCCAGTTGGAAATATCTGAGAGATGCATTTAGACTACAGTAGGGGATATTTATTGTATGAATTATTTGCAAACTGTCAAACACCAGCATGGTGTTTACCTAGAATACATGTATCACCCTTACTGTCTTCACTTTAATAGACATGAAATAATTCAGGTGTTTGAAGGGTTGTCTCCAAATAGAACAGCTACACTGATATTTTGAAAGCTGTTTTTTCCACCTTTCATGCTCTATTCACTACATAAATGATGTAAATGGAAGTCATTTATTAAATCTTTCACAGAGATGCATTCAACATGAATCCAGGCAAGGAATATGTGCATGAATATGGTGACAGCATTTCAGACTTTGCTGGTTCTGGGCTAAAATAAGATCTGCAAAGAACTTCGGAGGCAGAGAAAAGCAGATACAGTGGCATTTTATTTTTCTTTTCACGGAAATCTGAATATTCCTTATTTTTAAAAGTATACATTACTTGTCAAAAGTGAACTTTTGTGGCCTCTGTGAAGTCATGTTCCATATATGGTGTCCACAGAACTCATTCTGTACATAATCTGTATTTACATACTCCTACAGACGGGATCACAGGATATTTGAGGTTGGAAGGGATCTCTGGAGATGATCTAGTCTAACCAATTGCTCACAGCTGGGTCATCTCTGATGTCATATCAGATTGCTCAGTCAGTCTTGAAACCTCAGTGGATGGAGACTACACAAACTTTGGGCAACTGCTCACTGCTTGACTGTCCTTATGATGAGAAAGCTTTTCCTTATATTCACTCTGAGTCTCTCATTTCATTTTGCCAAATATCTCTCACCCTCCAACCAACAGTGCTTGGGAAAGCCTGGCTACATCTTCTGAATAAACTCCTTGTGGGTACTGGAAGGTCACTAACAGGTTCTCCCTAAAGCCATCTCTTCTCCAGGCTGAGCAAGATCAGGTCCCTCAGCCTCTCTCAGGACAAGTGCTCCAGACCAATACCTCATCATTTTGGTGGCCTCTGCTGAACTCACTGCAGCTCATCATCACCTTTTTAATATTGTGGAGTCCAATACTATATGTATTGTATCAGGGAAGATGGCAAAGGTTCAAAACATGACACCTAGTGAGTGCTGACTAGAGGATAATACCTCCCCTTGGTTTCCTGGCTGCTGGATCCTGTTGGCCTTTGCAACCAAGGTACACATATTCAGTTTCCCATCTGCTGGATTGCCAAAGTATTCTGCTGAACTGCCACCAGCCAATTTCCAGCCCACACTGGTACATTTTTTTCTCAGAAGCAGGAGTTTGCATTTACCCTACTGAATTTCATAGGGCTCCTGTCAACCCACTATAATTATTTATCAGATGAAAATCTGATATAAAATCCTACAAATGAAAATCCTGTCCTATCTGCTGGCCCTCCCAGTATGGCATCATCCACAAACTTAAACCAAAATGCATTCTGTTGCCTTTTTCAGGTCAATGAAAAAGACATTAAATGGTAGAAACCCCTGTGGCACTCCACAGGCAGAATATGCTACACTCCGAGCCTAAATATCCAGCTTGGTTTCTGTTTGTTGCTAGTCCATCCAGACAATAAGGCCCCAATTTGGACATGAGAATATTGTGGGCAACTGTATAGAACTTTCTGTTAGAGCCAAGGTCAATGACACAGTACTCTCTCATCCACAACATAGTGATTTCAACATAGCAAAGCAACTTAGTTGGTCAAGAATGATTTACCCTTAAGAAATCCACTCTGACTGTTTCAATCACCAATTTGTCCAGAAACTCCATTATTTTCCCAGGGGTTGAAATAAGGTTGACTGTGGAAGGAGCAGAAACCCTGTCAGGGTCTCCCTGGAAAATCATCCCTTAGATAAGAAATTGTTTAGCATGACTAATAGTAGAAATATTTCATCCCCTTTTGCAGACCCCTGCTTTATCTCTTTGTGCTTTAATTGGTCCTTTTTTGATCCCTTGGGTGACTGGTCACTTTTTACCTAAAACCTTTAAGTAATGGGCTCATTTTCAATCCTTGATATTATTGGTTCATTTTCTAAGGCATCCTAACCCTATAAAAGTCCCTTTAGTACCCCATATATTTGGACTGCTGTGAGGACCCCTTCATGGATGAAAATAAAGTGTCTACAGAACATGCATGCAGCATTCTTGTTCTCCCACTTTGCTGGCTAAGAAGATACTTGCAAGCAAAGCTGAGCTGAAAATCACAAAAAAGCTGATAGCCTAGGCTCCAGGCATTGCTTGCATCCAAGTACCTTGTGGCTGAAATCTCCCTGAAGCAGCCAGGAAAAGCTTTTCCATACAGAACGTTTTATCCGGGCTTGTTGTGGCAGCCTGGGGCAAAGCCCAAGCCCTGGCAGCTACAGCTGACTGGCTTGTAGTTCTTCAAGTTAAAATTCTGGGATTTTTTAAGATGAGCACATTTGCATTTATCCACTCAACACAGAATTTGCCTGACCTTCCTTTTCAAGACAAGACAGTAACCTTGTAAGGACAACTTTTGACAGAAGTCATAAGCCTCCAGTGTTCCTCAACACAGTGTTCCTCTACTTATATAAAAACTGCCCACAGACTCTGGTTGCCCTGTTTTGCACAGTCAGGGCATTCAGGTTCTCATCTCTGCAGGGTCTCTGTGAGGACACTCTCAATCCTTTTTCCATCTTCCCTGATACCATATATATAGTCTGCTCCTCTTTTCCTTCAGCTTCATAACTTGGCCACAACCTCCCATCTAGCACACCTCTCCAGCAGCCAGTCACCACCTCCAACTCCTCCAGCCTCAGTGAGCCTGCTGTTAGGGAAGCTAAACACAGATGGTTCTTCCACAGGAACTCTCCTGTGATTGCACTGCTTCTCCGGGCAGTCCCAACCATCAAGCAGGTCGGCTGCAAAAACCTCCTTTAGATACTCTGTTTCCTTCAACAGCCACCAAAACAGCCTAAAAATTAATCCAGCCAGCCAGAGCATTCAGATGAACTTGGGAGTTGTTCGCATTCTACTAAACTGTTAACCTTCAGCACAATCAGAAAATTAAGTACCTTTTTAACCACTGGGACCCTCCTGGAACATGGGATCCTGAAGTGATTTTTGGCCACGGGCTGCATGAGAGTTTCTTCACAGCAGTGGCAGACACAGAGAAACTGGGGCCCACAGCTAACACATTTCATGTGGCATGGGTTTCTTTAAGCTAGCTAAAAAAAGACTCCTCATCTGAGAGATTTTATGAACATTATGAGGCTTCCTTTGAATTTTTCAATTATATTTCAAATTAGAACCCAAATCAGATTGCAATATGTTAAAGAACAAAGAACCAGTGAAATCACTCTGTCCAGTTCCCTTTTGTTTATGGATACTCATTTCTTTGGTTCAGGTAAATCAGAATGGACCTCCAAATAGAGAATCAGTATTGAAGGTCTGAAAAGAAAGAGCATTAACTAGGGCCAGACATAAACTTCTGGCAACATGCAGTCATGGGCAGGTGTGATTCTGGGGGAGGAAGGAAGCAGAGAATAATTTGCTTTCATGCATGTTCTCAGACAAAACACTTAGGTTCATAATTCAGGTAAACAGCATGTCGGATATGATATAGTCAGAATGGATTGTTTGCAAAGGGACATTAAAGACCACTAGTTCCAATTCCCCTGCCATGGACAGGGACACCTACCATTAAGACCAGGTTGTTCAAGGCCCCATCCAACCTGGGCATGAATATCCCCTGGGGTGGGGCATCCACAACTTCTCTGGGCAACCTGTGCCAGTACTTCACCATTTTCATAATGAAAAACTTATTCCTAGTATCTAATCTAAACCTACCCTCTTTCCTTCTAAAGACACTCCCCCTTGCCCTATCACTACATGCCTCTGTAAAAAAGCCCCTCTACAGGTTTCTCATAGGCCCCCTTCAGGTACTGGAAGGCTGCTATAAGGTCTCTCTAGAGCCTTCTCTTCTCCAGGCTGAATGACTCAAACTCTCTCAGCCTGTCTTCATGGGAAAGCTGGTCCAGCCCTCTGGTCACGTTCATGATACTCATCTGGATTCACTCCAATAAGTCCCTGTCATTCTGATGTTAGGGTTCCAGAGCTGGATGCATTACTCCAGGTGGTCTCACCACACTGAAGCAGAAGGGGAGAACAACTCTCTTGCCCTGCTGGCTATGCTTCTTTTGATGCAGCCCAGGATGTGTTTGGCTTTCTGGGCTGTGAGTGCACATCTCTGGGTCATGCTGAGTTTCTCATTCACCAGCACCCCTAAGACGGACTATTCAGGGCTCCCAATCCATTCAACACCCAGCCTGTACTTGTACTTGGGACTGCACTCATCCATCCATAGAACCTTGAATCTACCCTTGTAGAGCTTAATGAGGTTTACACAGGCCCGCCTGTCCACGTCCCTCTGGATGGCATCCCTTCCTTCCAGCATGTTGACCCCGCTGCACAGCTTGGTGTCTCTGACAAACTTGCTGAGGGTGCACTTGATCCCATGGTTCATGTTGCAAACAAAGAAGTTAAACAGAGTCAGGCACAACACCAGTCCCTGAGGAACAGCACTTGTCACTGGTCTCCACTGCATCACTGACTACAACCCTTTGAGTGCATCCATCCAGCCAATTCCTTATTCACCAAGTGGTCCATCAGTCAAATCCATGTCCCTCAGGTTAGACACAAGGATGTCGTGTGGCTACAGGCACACAGTAATACTGGGGTACAAATGCTACAAAATGTACCATATAACCACAGGTATAAATGTTTCATGAGCTCCAGCAGAGCCTAAAGAACATATTGCAAATTGGGTGGAAGAAAAAATGATGCTCAGGGAAGGGGAAAGTGGGTCTTCAGCACTCAGGTCCTTAGTCACCCAGCATGTGGGGAGAAAAAAAATCAAAACAGCTCTTCATCTTATTCTCATGACTAAATAACTGGAAGCAAGGGAGAGAGAAAACACAAAATAAACTAACAAAGATAACTCACCCCTGACTATTCCCTACAACTGGCTTTTATGCAAAGCCAGCAGCAGGAGTATTTTAGATATGTAAACAAATACAACTGTAATAAGAAGACAGTTACATAAAAATGGAGCTTATACAGAGACCTCCTGTAGATGTCCTAGCCCCTTGCCCAGTGCCACCCCAAGGCTTATTCCCAGGCCAAGAGATTTCCCAAGAAATACAATGTACTCTGGTGGCTCTTTAGGTTGCTTTCGTTGATCACTGAAGCCTCTGTGGGCAGTTGTCTCATTGCCAGATTGACAGTTTCTCTCCTGTAGTTTACTAGCACACATTGTCCACTTCACTGAGGCCATATCTTGCCATTTAAAAATTTAATTCAAGCTAGTTGACTTCTCCTAAAATTTTACTTCTCTCTAGTGAAACCTGCCGCACAATGCTAGACCATATAAGCTTCACAAAGAAGGTCAACACCATCCTGACCTGCATGAGGTGGGGGCACTGCCAGCAGGTCAAGGGAGGTGATCCTGCCCCTCTACTCAGCCCTGGTGAGGCCACACCTGGAGTACTCTGTCCAGTTCAGGGCTTCCCAGTACAAGAGAGACATGGACCTACCGGAGCAGGATCTGCAAAGGATCACAAAGACAAGTGAGGGTCATACAAGGGGAGGCTGAGAGAGCTGGAACTGTTCACCCCATAGAACAGTGGGTCAGGGGCATCTCATTAATGTGGGCAATATGTGAAGGGAGGGTACAAAGAAGACTGAGCAAGGCTTTTCTCTGTGGGAGCCAGTGAATCCACAAGGGCCAAACTGAAATACAATAAATTCCTTTCAAACAAGAAAAAACTTGTTTTTTTTAATCAAGAGGCTGATTAAACACAGGTTTCCTGCATAGGCTGTGGAGTCTCCATGCTTGGAGATACTCAAAATCTAACTGAATTTGGCCCTGAGCAATCCGCTTCAACAGATCCTACTTGAGCACAGAAGTTGATCTAGACAATCTCCAGAGGTTCCTTCCAGTCTTAACTATTCTATGAGTCTATGTGCACTGGGTGCCTTGTAGGTATGTGCCCTACAGTATTTTGCTGTGTGCTAAGATTTTCTCCTTATTTTTAATGTATATGCTTCATTATTTCTCAGAGAATTGGGCTAGAACAGTAGTATAAAACAGTAAGTTCAAAACTCTGTATTCAAGAATATTGTTTCAGAAGCTGAACATGGCTGTACCATCAGAGGGTGGAGAAAATTCATGTTTCCTTAGTACTTCTTTTGGTGGACCCACCTGTCTTGCTTATACTTGTGAAAACAGAGTCAAGAAGCCCCAGCACCAAACTTTCCTGCACGGTCAGCAATGTAACTCTCATTATAGCCTCTACACTAAGTTCATGTGGGGAAAAGAGGGAAAAGGGCTCAAATCTCTCCTTACCAGCCAATCACACATTTACATCAGTTCTGCATCCAGAAGTCTGGTGAATTCCAGGGAAAGAGGTCAGGGGACTAACTTGCTGCTAGTAAATAAAAGTGTATCTTGCCCCCAAATCATAAACTGTCACATATTTTCAGGTAAGCAGTGGAATAACTAGTCAATGCTTTCTGGGCTGCGATGGAATCTGGACAAAGCACAGAGAAGTTCAGAAGGCTACTAGCATCTGAGCTGAGTTAGGTTGTATCCAGAGCATAGGTTACAGTAGCAGCTGCTAATCTGCATTAATTCAAAGCTTTGCCTATAGTGTGTGAAAATTAATCAAAAAGGGTGTTAAAAGCACCGTCATTATAAAGACAAAAGGGCTGCATATCTTTAGGACCCAAATTACAGCAATATCCTAGTTAACTTCAAAGGTTGAACACCCCCTCCTCCACATGCAGTGGTTGCTCAGTAGTATCTTTAGCTAAATGAGATCCAACTAAGTGTGTCTGAAAATGGTTAATAAATCCAGACTTCTACACAGTTCATAACCAGGTTCCATGTGTATCAAAAATACAAGTGCCTTCCTTGCCATTGACACTAACTTTATCCACTGGTAGCAGAAGCTGGAAATAAACATAGGGTTTTCAGTAGATACCGTTTTGACTAATTGTCAAAGGTAGAACCAACTTAGTTTTTGAAAGCTATTTGACAAATATAAAAGACTAACAACTTCCATTTAATAAAATCCAAATTTAGCTTTAATAATTAGAATTTTTATAAAAAGGAAATTGTCTTTCAAAGCAAAGATTGGCACTAGTTCATGTTGTCAGATTTGACAGCATGAAATCATGGAACAAATGATGAAATTCTGCAGCTGTTAAATACTGTCAAATACACTTTACAAGTCTTATTCTTATAAATTCATTATTAGGAAGCCCTGTTTTTGCAAGGAACTGTCTCTCTTCCCAATGTACAATTTGGGCAAAAATAGTTCTAAAACACTCCTCACCATTTTTAATATGGGTTGTGATACTTTTGACATTTTTTAAAAAGCCTTGGTCTGCACACAGCGTTGTACCAGAGCCCTTCACAGTTGGCAATAATTCGGAAACAGCTGTAACAGTTTAGGAGCAAGTTCCTACAGTTGTTTTTCATGAGAGGCTGAACAACCACAGGCACCACCAGCCAAGGCATAAGCTAACCCAGCTGACTTTGCACAGAAGTAGATGACAGCAAACCCAACCCACTAAGGCAGCTCAGTAGCTGACTGTGACCTTCTGCTGGCAGAGAACAGCTACTGAGGAGTAATGTTTTAAAGCACTTCAGCTACATGTGTTTGATCTCATTTTTTCTAGGCAGAAAGGAAAAATATAAACTTGGTAACAGATATTCCATGTATGGAGTCACATCAACATTAGCCTGACGCAGATTAAATTGCTGTACCTGTGTGGTTGGACACACAAGGTAGCACATGTCTTTAAAAATGTAAATGCAATCCCAAATATTTTAATGCCTAAATCTGACACAAATCCTTTGAATAATTATATTGCAAAAAAGCATATTTGTTTCAGAATAGCAAAAAAGTGCTGCAAGAATTTTAAAAATCCCATTGGTTTCTTTTCATTGTTGTTAAGGACAACTCAAAATCAATGTAACAATAAAATCACTTTTAGAAAAGTATATACTAATATTTCTTATTGGACTATTGAACTAGTTTTTTCCTGCATGTGCCATCTGATTTGTTGAAAACCATTCACAATTCAATGTTTCAAAAGTCAAAAATGTAACTGCATTCAAGGCAACTGTGGTGCACTTGCCATTGTAATTTTTAATAACAGCACACATTGGCTAGACACAAACAAGCCCTCTTCTCACATTCTGCTCAAGACTGTCTTAGATAATTCACTTCCTCTGACCAGGGCTGCAGACATAACATACTTTTTTGCAGACCTCATTGTAGCAGTTTACTTCAGCATCTACTGACTACATTCATTTCTGCCTCCAGACATCATTGTGGATCACCTGACTGCTCCTGGTGTCCCTCAATGAAAAAACACCAGTGCTGCTTTACATCAGTTCATGCTGGCAATGACTGCAATCACCCAGATCCTCTATTCCCAAGCTCTAGAAAGATTTTCACACAACATGGTGTCCTGTAAAAAACTTGGACAGGTCATTCTTATACCCTGTGACACTGTGTTAATAGAAATAGAGAAGGTAAAACACTATTTCTATATGGCCTAGACAGGGAGAATTTATATGAAACACCAATAAAGAAAGGATGATGTTCTTGTAGAGGTTAAAAAAAATGAAAAAACATAAAATATAGAAGAACTGCTTAAATTAAAAGCTCAAGCTCTGTGATTTAAGCAGAATTCATAGATGGCAAATGGAAAAAATCTTACTGAAGTCACTTTAATCAAAGATCACATCAAATCACAATCAAGGAAGGTTTTTTGGTCTCTGTCAGATAAGAAGCCAAGCATGAACACTGATTCAGTTCCTAAAGAACATGTTTTATTTTATCACTAATAGGAAAACCTTCATTAGATAGCACTCGTGTATTATTATCACTACGTTTTATTTAGTTTTATGTTGACGAAAATATTTGTTGTTTTTATAAAATCATCTTTTCCTATGAAAGACAAGCGAGTCTATTTTCTGTTTATAATAAAGCTTGCTTCCTGGTCTCTGCATATTGTAAACATGGATTATTTTTTACTACTTTAAGTCATCTAATTTCCAGCACAATTAGAGCTACATTTGGTATACTCTACCTGTAACTTTTTTTTTTCTCATCTTTGGTTAAGTTACTACATCTATTCATATAATATTTCTAATGCTATCTTATATTAAGACCCACTGACTAAAATTAAATGGCAGTTCTACAGTACTTCCTTGGAACTCCATACCTCTCCAGTACACGGAGAAAACCCTTCAGCACTTGCACAGAACCTCTTCATTTGGCCTGACAAAGGGTGTCCTAGGTAACCCAAAAAATGTGTATTACATTCCATATCTTTCCATATCTTGTTGCTCCTCATTTCTGGGCAATCCATGGGAATCAGCACCTTTGTATCTAGTGATTTTTTACTGTTGTTTGCCTTTTACTGTTTCAGTTTTTAGTGAACTTTTATTTTTTCACTTCCATCTTCTCACATTTGTCTCTCCTTACTGGTAAAAGGGTAGTCATTAAAACTAAAGGGGAGGTAGGTTATTTCCCAACCTCCATCCTTGTCTTAAACCAAGACAAAGGGGTTCACAAGAAATCAATGCCTTGTCCACATTACATTTACTGGGAACTAGAGCTATAACAAGAAGAAAAAATATTTTCAAGGTCATCCAGTAAGATACAGGAGAATCTTCTAAGTTCCTAGTCCCGGACCTGTTAGTTTGAGGGATGGGTTACCTTGAGCATTTATTGACAGTTCATGTTTTTTTTCCTTATAACATCACATCCAGCTCCAGGCAGTCTTTGCCAGCTCTGTATTCACAGTCCTGATTGCAAATGTGAATGTTCCCCTTAAGGTTATTTTTATGATTTCTCTAAGTGTTCATTAGCACAGATTTTGGAGCAAGATATCCCCCTGTGCTGTAACTCTGTGATGCACAGGACAGGCATCCAGGAACTGCTTCCAATTTCCTGATCCTGAGAAAGAGGATTTAGCTCTGACACATAGCTACTGGCAAGCAGCTTCATGTTGCCTCTCTGCCACAAGGAGTGAGATTCAACTTGCCTATCTTCACACACCTACCAAAAAAATGGCATCACTAGCTAAGTTACTCACTCTAGGTTGCTTTTATAGTCAGCATAGAAAAACATGGATCTTAGGATGAGATTAATCTACCCCAACAAGTGCCCATTCCTCTCCAAAGACAACCATAGAGAATTTCACATTACAAACTTGCATGGAGATTTCAGGTATAGGCATGCATTTATTTTTGTTAAGTTGAATCCCATTGATGGTTTCTAAGTGAGCACATATTAGCACAGGCTTGGATCTGCATGTGGCACAGACAACACACCAAGATTATCTGGGGCCAGATTTTTTTCTTCTGAACAGCCACAGAACTGCCAAAGAGCTTGACCTTTATACATCTAACAATGATCAGCTAACTCGTCTCAGCTCCACAAGGTTTAAGTAAGAACAGCATTGCACCAGCCTGAAAAAGACACTCTCTTTGACACTTCATGTCTAAGATCAAGTTTCAAATGTGTCACTCAGTTTGTCAGCCCACAATCACTAATTTAACCTCCTATCAATCTAGCTGGGAATTCCACATCCCTGGATTACACAAGCTCCTAGACAGAAAGTTTTTCCTTTCAATAACATGGGAAGAAGCCTGAAAAAAATGGCTCTTGGGCCAGCCATCAGGAGTTCTACAAATTCAGATGGGAGAAAGACTAAGAAAAACCCAAACTCTCATGTAAGTGGTTCTACACAAGTATGATAAAGTCTCAATGGTTTTCCTCTTTCCTACAGTCTAAATTGAACCAAATCTGCATTATTCCAAACCATAATTTCTGTCTTGGTACAGTGAAGACACGTACTCAGGACATCTGCTTAGCTAGCCACTGGGATCACAGGGTGCCCACCCTGGATGGTGGTGAGTAAGGTGAGTGGTAACAAGATACCCAGAAGAGCAGCCAGGGACTGAAAACCCACCAGTTAGAAGGCTGGAGACTGTGAACACAGTGCTGGCACCCTGGGGGAAAGGAGTACCTTTCCCACATTTCATCAGAGACTGTAGAAATCACAGTCCCATGCCACACTCAAGGAACACACCCATGTGTAAGAGGGGAGGAGATGTACAACCCTATTTTTTTCCCTTCATAGCTGGTCCTAATCCTCTCAACGCACACACCAAGTCCTCTTTGACCTCCGCCACTCCTGTTCCTGTGAGACAGAAGCACGAGTTGCCTTAGCTTCCGCACCCTATTTTTAAAATCAGTACTGCTTTCTGATTTTTTCAGGTCAAGCCAAGCTGCCCACGAGTCTGTTGATGCTCCATATGCTGCTGAAAGCTGGAGAGGAAGAAGGGCAAGTGAACACTGGCAGAGATCAATCAGGAGGAGTTGGTATTTCAATGCCATTGCGCGCGACTGAAGGTGGAAGTCATTCCCACTCAGTGCTTCTCTTAAAGAAAGTTTTTCTTTTGCAGATCTTTACACATAAATCCTTGCTGAATATATTGCATACTAAATGTAAATGCTGAACACTGGAGGACGGGGCCATGTTTTCTACATACAAAATACACAACTCCATTCAGCAGAAATAATAAATACGTAGCACACTGGAGTCCACCTCCATTTTATTCTTCACGTGTACGTGGCATGTGGGAGGGGATGTATGGATTCCTAACATTGTGAACATAAGTCACTGCCACCATCACTAGCTGGTTAGATCTGAAAAAGAAAAGGCTCTTTTTTCAGTTGGCTGAAATTGAAATCTCATGAGAACAGCTGCTGTCATTTGAGTTCAGGCCAAAATGGCAACATTTGAGAAAAAAACAACTGATCTTGTGAATTTCCCACCACTTGGAACTGAAATTTAGAGATGCCAGCATCAGATATTTTTAAGTACAGAATTGAAGCTTAGGCAGGAAACTGAACTATTGAAGCAGCTACGCAGACATCACCTGTGTCATCCTCTCACCTCCTCTCCAGGGTCTTTAAAGGTCCAGGAGTTCCAGAAAAAAATCCATGGCTGGAAATGGTGGACAACAGCCACCATTGATTGTTGGCCACCACTTTGAACCATGGAGCTTTCTGGAGATTGCAAGGAACCTGATACTTCAAAAGGAAAACCCCACTTGGCAGGATCCAACTTTCTCATAGACCAGCTGAAATGAGGACTTCAAATCTCACTAGGTACAGACACCATCACTGCCTTCTGCTTCAAGGACACATCTTCAGGTCTGCTGTTTCTAATTCAGGCATACAGAAATACAATTAAAATTAACTCTACTAAAATAAATTGTTATCCTACGTACCCAGCTTTCTAAGGCTGACAGTGAAGCACACACGACAGATGTTAATCGTGCCACTTAACGCATGACTGGGTGGATGCTGTGGAAATGTGGGTGGTTTAAAACTGGATATAATACCAACCTACAGCTGCAGAAGTAACTGAACTCTGCCTCTGCTTTAACAGCAGATCTATTATTTATGTGGACTTACTCATATAACAGAAGGATCCTTTTAAAATGGTCTCATACCTAAAAAGTATTAGCTGAGCACTCAAATCACTACTGAAGAATCATAAGTTTTAAGAGCTAGCACTTGGTCATGCTAAAAAATAAAGATTATAATTGACACCTGAAGAACTCTCTGTACAGGATTGAATGCATTCCTTTATTTTTGCTCATTACAAAATCTTACCGAAATATCAAAACTCTCTTTTAAGACCTTTTGTTATTGAAAATTATTCACATTGAAAGATCTGCAAGTAATTTTCACTTCAAGCAAAGCTTTCAAAATACTAATTAACTTAAATTTGAGTTATGTGAATGATTAGAATGCATTATATACTTCTGCTCCCTCCCTGAATGAATCTGTAAGGCAGGGCTACAATGCAAACAATTGTGATAAATTCACATTAAATATCTGCATCAAACATTTGTAGGTATTCCTCTAAACATGCAGTCTTGCTCAAAGAATCCTATAAGTAAAGGTGCATGGAAAGCAACAGTAAAATGGTTATCAATACAGTGAATATTTACTTTGGTTTCAAATGGCAATGAAAATGCGTAGAAGACATTTCACACTTTTTCTACTCAGGGCACTCAGCAGATACTCAGTGCAGAAATGCCTCTGAAATAGGAAAGAATGTAACTTTTTCAGTATTCCAGGTGGAAAACTGCTACATAGATATTCCTTCACCTGTAAATGCCACCCTACACTCTGTACCTACAGATGCCAATACTGCCTTTAAAAGCTCATAGAAGCCATAAAATTCTCCATTTGGAATACAGGCAGCAATATTGTGGGCAATACTGCCTCCATGTCAAAATTCAAGTCATTTAAATTATCATTTCAAGTTCTTTCTTGGTTATATTTTGTGTACTTGAAAAGAAAATTCAGAAGACCATGATTTGACCTCAACCAGTCAAGACGCTCAGTTTAACAACCTGTGGAAAAGATGGCAATAGCAGAGTAAAACTAAATTTTAAATTTCAGATTATATTATAACATAAAAGCTTACCTCAGAGCTGTCACACTGTGTCTGAAACCTAATAATTTCAGACACAGTGGTAGGTAAAAACCTTTTTTTCCTTTCATTAGAGATAAGTCATTAATATTTCTGTGATAACTATGGTACATAAAAACTGAGTGCATTAATCTGATCAGTCTCCTGACGTGCTTTTAACTTTTCAATTGCTTTCTTAAAAATGGCCAATGTAAATTGCATTATAACAGTCTATCTGTATTTTGGTTTTAATGTTTATATCACTGAATTCACTATTACAATAGGATATCTAGGTTTAAAGTATTATTATGTGAAAGTATTATCTAAATCACTACCAATTAGTGAGATTAATTAGGCATGAATAATCAGTCTGAAATATTTCCTTAAAGAAGACTAGTTTTAATAAAAAGCTATGATTTTTGACACTATGATTGGTTTAGAGGATTTTCTTGCATTTTTTGACCAAACAACTAGTGACCCTCTTAAAGAATTTTACACTCATTTCTGCAGTGTGCACTTTTGTAATTCAGAGCCTCTCAGACAAACTATTCTAGGTAAGAGTAAAAACTGAGAGATTAAGATAGCGTATGAAATTTGAGAGAGGCTCTTTCTGCAATATGTGTGATCAAAGTCTCATTGAAATCAGACAAAGCTTGGTCAGCATGGAGAGCAGGAAAGTCATGTAACATATACTTAAGGTTTAAATATTCTTTTGCTTAATTTAACACAATTGCAGATGTGGAGAAAAAGTGGAGAAAAATCTACAGAAAACTGCACCAATCTTTTTCCTAGACTGATTAGAAATAAGTAAGCAATTTACATGGTTTGGTTCAGTGACCTGTAAGATAACCCACCAATACTAACTGTGCTGGTAATAAATTACATTCACGATCTTTTAATGTAACACAGTGTTCTGTAGAAACAGATCCTGCAAATGAACACATCAAAGTGCTTTAAAATTATTATTTAGCAGTAATTTTAGAATCAATATTATTCATTACCACATAAACTAAATTCACACTCCCCTTTCTCTGTCATAATACTCTTCTGAGTGGGTTTAAACTATTAGCTATTAGCCTATCATCTGAGAGAGTCCCAAAAGAATCATGATTTATCGAAGTTTCATCAAATATGCAGCCAGAAAAAGATATGTCAACCAAATGATGTATTTTTATTGTTGCTAACCAAGTCATTAAGTTTACTTTTTTAAGGGTCTTGTTTTCTTTTTTAATTCAGCTGAAATAAAGCAGTGACAAAGCAAGGAAGTTCACTTAAGAACTAATTTACTATATTTTAATATATATTTACATTACTTATTTGTAAATAACCTGGGGGCCATAGCATTTTTTATTCATTATTTTCAGTCAAAAGCATTCTGCCTCTGCACACAAAATTAAAACAAAGACTAAAATTTCATTGCAGACCAGCTTTTAACATTTGCCAAACATGAGTCAGTGCACAGAAACGGGCCCTTATCAACCAGTTCAATAGTTGTTACCAGTAAGACATTCAAAGCCCTTCAGACTTCTGAATTTTTCAGACAGTTTGTTTAAGGCTCTCACAACCAGCAAGCTCACCAGAGACACTTTGCTTAGGCTTCTTACAAAGCAAGGAAGGTCTCATAGGATCACAGAATCATTTGGGCTGGAAAAGGCCTCCAAGAGGTCATTGAGTCCTACCACTGGTGGACCGCCAAGTCCGCCCCTTAACCACGACCCTATGTGCCACAGGTACAGACGTCTCATACACAGCATCATCCTCCGCACAGGACACCACAGTGAGCAAGAGGGGACCAAAAAGTGAACAGGGAAGCAGCTGCAGTTCAGTGTGATTGAGCCAATTCCTTACTATTTGCTCCTGCAAGTCACTTCAGAACTCCAGAGATCCAAAACTCAGGATTATTGACAGCAGCCAGAGCCATCATGCACGCCATGCGGAGATGCCAGTCTAGTTAGGGTTTACTTGCATGGCTTAAGTAGCTTAATGGGCAGGGTATGCATTTGTGAATACAAAAGCAAAACAGAAAGGCAGATCAATTTTTGTCTCCTTACTTGATTTTGAAAAAAAACCCTGGATGTTTCTAATGCCAAAATGTAAATAAAATAGGAGCATCCCAATCACTTAAAAAGAATTCTCCAGCTACACTTCAGACTCAGTAAGTGAATACTAATTAGCAGATAAAATGACAGCAAAATTGTTACTTTGGTGTAAGTAAATATTTTGATTTTATTTTTGTTTGAATTACAAGTAAAATATGTATAGTCTTATTTATGACACTTTCTTTTAATGCAACTAAGGAATTGAGGTACTCAAATAGGCCTTCTCTTAAAAAGGAACAGATTTTTTAAACACTGACAACCTTGAAAATCCTCTAAGGTGTTGCATCTAAGAACTGTCATATCAGTGACAGTTTTTAAAATCAAGGCCACCATCCTTAATAAGCACATTTTTTTCTATATTGGTGAGCAACTATGATGTTGTGGTCTGGAAAGCACTAAAGGACTGTGAGGAATCATCAAAACCAATTATCTTGAACAGACACTGCAACTATATGCTGAAATGAAGTACATGAAAATTAAAACTACAATGTTAAAAACAGAGGCATGTTTCAATTGGCAACAACACTAACATCATATTTCAAACACCTAATGGTAAACAGCAAAAGCAGCTAACATACAATATCAGCATGCTACTGAATTGCATTATACGTAAATGACATTTACACTTTAGAAGATGAGAAAACGATGGTTAATACTGGCTTATGTCCCTCTAACTTATTTCAAATTCTAAAACAGTGTTTTTCATCTCACTGATTAATGATATACTCGTATGGTGCAGGACTTTCAAACAGATAGCTGATAAAGAGATGTACAATTAGGTTAACACATTACAAAACTTTTTAACACTATGTATCTTCTAATTTTAAGTAAACACACATTTTGTCCTTACACCTAACTCCCACTTACCAGATTTTCTATACTGAGAGAAGTGCTATTGGCTGCACAGAATTCAGCATCAAAGAGCTAAAAAACAGTCTCAGTTGGCAGAGACTGGCATATTCTCAAGTACAGGTTTGCAAAATGACTACAGGAACTTCCTGGGTATGACTCTGTATGACTACAGGACAAACCTCCTTGCTGACTCTGCACTTTCAAAAGCAGTCAGATTTTGTTTGAGACTGATTTGTTGCCCAGTGAACATTTGTATTTCAGAGAATATTGAAAAAAACTTCTTCAAAATAATTTATTCATTAACCTTTTCTTACTGCCCTTGGAACAAGTGGGTTTTCTTTTATCCAGAACAATCTTTCCCAGGTAAAGACCATGAAGCTTCTGGATATTAAAGATTATCTCCCTCCTCTGTTTGTGGAGCTCAGCAATAATGAGTGCATGAAAGGAGAAAGAATACAGCTCTACACATCCTTCTCTGAAGACAAGTGACATCAAACACACAGGACAAACTTCTACCACTTTTAGAAGGAGCTACTAAGGGAAGTAAAAGCTTCTCCAAACAGAAGCCAAAAACCAAAAAAGTAAAAATCTGACAAATCATACCATTTTAGCCAAAGTTGTGGATGCTCTGGACGCTGGGTGCTCTAGGTGTGCAGTTAAAAAAGCACAGCCCCTGACAGCAGATTATCCAAGTACAGGGAACACCACAACACACGGACACCAACAGATGGGACAGCAGAAGGAAAGCATGAGTCAGTATTGGTCCATGTGTCAAAAGAGCTGGCACATGAAATTCCAGGTATAACTGCAGGTCTGGCAGGGGACAGTCATGTAATGAGGGAGAACAAAATTTGCAACTGTTTGCAGAAGGGTAATTAAAGCACTCAGTAACCTGGGCATCCAATGTTTTATTGTGATCTACGCAGTATGTGTGACTTTAGCCAGGCCTCAGTCATATGCTTTGGAGGGAAATGACTATCAAAGATGAAGGCAAATGTAAGAAAATTGAAAAGAAAGAATTTATAAAAATACAAGTCAACCCTGCTAAATAAAGGGAGACACAGTTAATGCAAATTTCAGTAAAGCATTTGATTCAGAGTCAAATGAGAAATCATTGGTTACATTGAAGAAGGCTTCTTCAGCAACCGAGCTGAAGAAAGGCAGGAAAACATTTATCTGAGAGGGGTACTACCAGCCAAAAGAAGGATGACTAATCAAGTTTAACAGAACTGGGATTAGGATTGCCTGTATTTATCATTTGTCTCAATAGTATTTTCAGAATAAGTAATAACTGTAATGAAGAAATTTTCTTCAATAATTAAGGGAAAGATTGAACTGTACACAAAGTCAAATGACCTTGAGTAGCACAATAAGACTCCATTCAGTAGTACAAAACGTACTGTCAGGCAGCTACAGATTAATAGCATCTATTACAAGCTATGAGTTCAGTATCTGGAAACGAGTGAGGAAAGAGAGAAAGCAACCAGCCCAAGTCTGCTCGTTCATCACAGCATGGCTGTGAACAACAAACACAGTCCCAGAATATGGTAAATATAGCTCATTACTGATAGAGATGTGAGAATGCTACCACTGTAAAAGCTCTCCCTATAAAACCTCATCCATACTGAGAAATGTTGTGGAAAACCCAGTGGAAGCCTAACAATGTACCCAGCTTTAAAAGTAGGTTTATGTAATAACATAGAAACAGGCAGTCAAGGATGGCCTACAAAACTGTATTGGATCTCCCATTAAAGTATTTTGACAATGTTGCGTATATTGTTGTCTTTAAAAATTTATATGTTTTATGTATTGTAATTATATACATACTTAAGTTCCACCTAAAGGCTTTCTAATCCCTCTTTAATGAAAGGTGTATTAAATAAAGACGAGAAATTAACTAGTGAAAAAGTAGGAAACAGTGGCCCGTGATGCTTTGTTGTACAGGAAGGTTCCCCTCACTTTGTTATGTTTGCATAACAATAACAAGTAAGAATAAGCAACATATACTCTCAATCAGTCCTTAAGAATTCAAGGATTTATGGACTTGAAATATGTAATAGAAAATATATCAGGTGTAAGGGCAGAATGTAAAACTAGAATGGAAAGAAATGAAAGGCACCACTGGAATGACCAGTAAAAAAGCATGAGGAATGAACTTCCCTACCACTCCGAGAACCTCCTCAACTGAGTGATTATTTCAGCCTAGCTCAAATGATGAATCTGTCTGTAAGTTGCAGATCTTGGTAGCCACCCACTGACAATTCTTGGATTTCAAGAATATATTATGACTCTGGCCAACCTCCTTCTGCATTTGTGGGAAGAAGGGAGACAGGAAAACCTCTTGGAACATGCTGCTGGGCAAAAATGTAAGTAGGATGACTTCAGAATGAAGCCTGCCTGAGCAAAGCAGACCAGAGGAGCTCATTTGGTCACCCAAACAAATCTTGCAAGAACATAACACAGTCTTTACATGAGGATAAAACGCACAGAGTGGGAGAGCTGAACAATAAATAATACATATGCACTATCTAGAAAATAAATTCAGCCTGAAATTTATAATATCTAACTACCAGGCCAGATGTGATGATTGATCTCTTCTAGCCAGCATCTGGGGTCTTGTGACAAAGGAATCCTTTTGCAGGGATCTGATATGTATGCATACAAAAAGCATCACTCCTAACACATCCAAAAATACCAAGCCCTCCTCTGCAGCTGAATACTGGAAAGTGTAATTTTTAACCAGTTTTTTAAAGCATCCTATGAATATTTTTTTAAAAAGTTACAGAGACACAAGAATGACCAACCTCATGTATTTTACTCTTCCAGAAGTACATAGCAGCCAGAAGTACACTGGGAACATCACTGAACAGACCAAATATTTAGACTGAGCTTTTCAGGTCAGGTAATAAATACTGCACAGAAAATCTGAATCAGGCTATAGCATGCAAGTGGAGGAGGACAGAGTATGGGAAACACCAACAGAATTACATGGTTACTCAGTTTAGATATAAATATTATCCTTCTGATTCAGATGTGTGATCATCTTTTCATTGCTGGTCCTTTGAAGTGCAAACACAAAATCACGAAGAGATATTTTTATCAATTATCTGAATTATTTTCTACCATCATAATACTTGAATTATAAGGGAAGCTGCTACTAAAAGCCTTTTTATCACATAAAAGCAGTATTCTGAAGTAGTTATAATTCAAATTATGATCCACCTATATATATATATATAAGTAGGAATTTTAAATCCAGGAATCATTATTTGACAAGTATCTTTCAAAACAAAAAATTAATTTACTTTTGTGTGTGTGTATACACATATATATGGTTTTTCTTCAGATAAGGATTTTAAAGCAAGTAATTCAACTACTATATAGTGGGAAGAAATTTAGGAAGGTGCTGTCTTACAAAAACTCTTTCCTCAAACTAGCACAGAGAGGAGCAGGCAGCATCCACACTGATTGTCTGAGGTTTATTAGCACAGTGGCTCTCACCTGGAAGAGAAACATTATCTTTCCAGGGACTGGCAGAACTCCAGCCCTGCCTTTGCAGGAAGTCGCTGACACACTGATTTGAGCCACTTCGTTCTGTGAGCCGGCACACGGCTGTCCAGGGTAGCTCCCACGTAAGGCTGCTGTTCTGGATCTGCCTGCCTTTGGCTGAAAGGTAAGGTAAGCAGCCAAAAATAGCTTGCTGCTCACTGGTGATGATTCTGACCAAATGACTTGAGCACAAATCACTGATCAGTGCTGACAAAACACTACCAGCTGGGAGAAATTCAGTGCTGTAGCCAGTTCTCAGCTAACTCCGCAGCTTCAATTTAACCTACATCATGGTGTTGAATTGATCTAGCCAGAACAAGACCCAGTGGAGGCATCACTTTAACTGAACTCTGTTCTTGATTCAGAAGGATACATTGGGTATTTCAAACATAGATTTCATAATGATTCCATAACACAGATACTGCTCTTTTTTGAGGGATTTCTTCCTTTTTGGTAGAGAGAGGATGGTAGAAACAATGGTGGCTTTGTCTGGCAGTAGGAGGGTGTTGAATCCAGTGATTGTCCACCATTCTGTGTCACTGTTCAGGCCACAGTCAGGCCAAATCTTACTTATCATTGACTGAAATCTTGCACGTCTGGATTCAAAACCGTCCAGATTCAAAAGTACCAACAAAGCGATGTGTCTTCTAAACCTAGTATGACTTGGCAGGGAAGGATTTTCTGGGAATTAGGATCCGTGGTCTGCAGATTTCACAGAGAAGACTGCAGATGCATCGCTGCTGATACACCATGGCTTCATTCATGCATGAAAATCAGTTGTGATTTACACAGCTACCCAGAATATATCTCCAGGGTCTGGATCCTGAGTAAGTTCAGTTTGCAGCTCTGATCACCAGAGAAGAAAGAGCTGTGATCCTTGTGTGTGTTACCCCTTTTAGGGTATCTATGTATGCTGACTACATAGGAAATTGGTGTGCTGGAATCTACTTACTGGATCATGCTCCTCAGGCCAGATGCTTAGAGTTAGGGGGTGCAAAACCTCAATTTCTACCAAAAACCACCTTTTTTTCTGGACATACTCTAACTACAGATCTAACCCAAACAAGTTTACTCTCTCTTTCAAATAGAAGTTCAGCAGTTTTATTTGTGTCAGTCAACCATGCTTATCTGTGCATACAAAACAGAAGCTGAAAAGAAACCATAAACACTATATTACTGGGCTGTCATTATTTGTCTTATTTCATTGGCCATTTCTATTTTAATATCATTCACCTCTTTGTGGGAGGATCATATATCTCTCACAGTGTTTTCAGCTGAGGGGACTCCACACAGATTTTTAGTGGCAGCAGCACCACTGTCAATACAACTTGTTTCTGAGCCCACCCTGGCTCACACCCCTGTGCTGTGGCCGATGATGTATTGAAAAGCAAACATGGGAAGACAGATTTCCTTTCTGTGAGTAGCATTGCAAGATCTTCACATATACGCTTACAGCAGACTCCTCAGGCTGACTGAAGACACAGGTAATCTGAGGCAGACATTATGTGGTTCACACACAGAGAGAAGAGACTACCTCAGACGTAGCACAAAGAGCTCACAGCTCCCTACAGCATCTGGAAAGCATCAGATGCATGTCTCCCCTAAGAGCATAGGGCAAACAGTTTCCAAAGGTACCTAAGCAAACAGGGGCATCACCAACTACAAAGCTGATGTGCTGACAAAGTTGTGAAAATGTACTTGTTACAGTTTTTTAATTATTTGCTGATGCATGCTGAGGAATATACATGCAGGAGAAACATGCTAATTCAGTTTACACATTTCTTTATTTCTGAGTCCTTGCACATGGAAACCTAAAGTTGTCTTTAGTTTTTCAAGGAATTTCTATGTGGAAAACTAGTGCGTTTTTTTCCTAGGACTGAATACTCACACAATCTGACAAAAGTACGTGCAGGTATGCACCAGAGCCACAAAGTGCCATGTATATCTCATCTAGTTTTTGGGGTGCAGAATGCAGCCATCACATCCTGGTTGTTACCCCTAACTCCTTTACTAGCCAAATGGGCACTTTCAGGCTATGAGTCATTTTATCTTAGCATAGAGGTAAAAAAAAAAAAAATAGGTTCTTCGAGGGTGTGATTCATCTGTCCTGTTTCTCTCCATTCCCCACACAGGGAGCCTTGGGTGACTAACTCAGATATAGATGTCTACATTTTGCCATATGAATCCCACTCACAGTCTGTAATTTCCCAAGCGTATCATACAACAGCATGAGATTTCAAAACCAAAGAAGAGAGGTAACAGAGACGATTTCCCCATCCTGCCCCTACCTGTGCCAAGTTAATTATATATGTTACTCTTATACTGTATGTGGTCGCTAGAATATCTGACAACATACCTTGACTTCTAAGACTATCAACATATTTTCCAATACCACTTTTTTCCCGATACTCAAGTTGAATGTTATAATAGAGTCAAGCAAAAGCTCACAATGAATATCACATTTTCAGGAAAGGAAGGAGTTAGATGAAATTACAATTCAATTGACTAGACGAAAATTGGTTCAAGGGAAAGAAATCTGCATGTCAGAAGGCTTCGGCATCTCAGAGGACAACCTAGATTCAAGCAATCTGAGAAGAGAATGAGGGTTGATCTGTATTCTCACAAACAACCAGACTTAATCAAATTTTCTTAAATTGATTAATAGAAACAAAAGAAGAAGCAGGGGTCCCTGAAACTGCTCTGAATATTAACTTGAAAACTGTAATCTCAAGATGACCCTCAGTCCTGGCAAAGCTGAATTCTCAGTGACGCCTGATTTTTAACGTCCCCCGGAGATGGCAGCAAAGGGGGAAGAGAAGCCACTATTTCCCTCACTTGCAAAGACACGGAGATGAGAGGAAGAAATAGCACAAGGTGATATCTCAGGAAAGAAGGAGCATGAATCATTTCACAGAAGTTGAGAACCATCAAGTTTTTGCCTTACAGCAAGGAAGAGAAATTTCTAAACCTTCTATGTGGAGAGCTAGGGTAGTGCAGGAGGGTATCTTCCCCAATGACCAGCAGCTGTACTGATTGCCAAAGAAGAAACATCTGTGCCTGACCAATCAGCCTACAGGATATAAAGGATTAGGCCAGCCTTCCATCATACATAGGTACTTAAAGTTGGAGATAGAGAGATCAGAAGGCTGCTGCTTGTGCTGAGAAGAGCCAAGGGGCATGTGGTTGTGTAAGGGCCAGATGGGGTAAGATAATGTTATATGAGGGACAGTCCAGGGCTAGGTGGCCAGGACAGGGATAGCCAGCCATGCAGAAACAAAATAGGAAGCAAAGGTATGTGAAACTGCTTACAGGTAAAGGAATCAGTACCAGCTGCTAATAAGAGCGAGGAGTCAGAATTAAGAGAGAGATCAATAAGAAAAGGATAAAGTTCTATGAGAAAAAGGTTTGTAGAAGAAAATGTGTTGAGTTCAGAGTTGTATGAGAATAAGGACTGAGGATGAAAATATGTGGAGTTTGTGTATGAAGACTGGTAAGGAATGCCAGTGAAAGGGCTGATGGTGTTGCTAGCCCTAGCTGTCTCACCTTAGCTGTGACACTTCTATGCAGAACATGCTCACTCTAGAAGCTGAGGCTGCATCCACTTGAGTATCCTCAGCTATAAAAAAAAAAAATCCTTCTCCTCATTTGCCCTTTCTGGCTCTGATGCTTTTTTTCCTTGTAATTTCCACTTTTCTGGGCAAAAGCACAACTACTTACTATTCTGAAATATTTACTGTTGTTTCTTGGTATACAAAGCTAAACTAGATGACAGATATGGAACGTACTATTTTCACAGAGGAAGGAAAAAACAAATAAAGCAGTGCTGCACACAGGTATCTTTGAAGTACTTAGAAACAAAGACATATATCAGGATCTCAAGCAATAAGATGTCTTCCTTAATAATCTGCAAGCTTCTGTTTGAAGAAGGTTGTCAGATGAGAGATCCCTATTAGTGAGTATTTTCAGTGTTCCCCTGAGAAGAGGCAGACAGTGAAATTACACTTCATGACTTTGGAAAAACTGCTGTCACGAAAAGTTAATGATATTACCATACTGTGGGGGATATTAGTATGTTACCTATAGATACACTTTACAGAAATACTGGACTGCCACTACAGTCCATGTACACAAATCTTGTCTGGAGTCTCTACAAGGCAATACACCTCTGCTTTTCTTTCAAGATATTGATTTGAGCTGTTCTACTTTTTTTTTTTTTTCAGTTTTGTTGTTAATCTTACAAGAATTTCCAGAGACATTTCCATATCAACATACTTGTCTTTTTTTAAAGTGAAGCATAAAAACATTTCGATTTTTACAACTAAGAGCAGTGTATTCCTTCTATTAAAATACTTTCCAGACTCATTTTCTTCCAGTACGCATCTAATGCATTTAGGTCCCAAACCTGCAATGAGCACAGATGCAGGGGTCTGCCCACACACAGCAGGAAAAGGGCCATAATTCTGACTCATCTGGTAATTTATGCTTCTATACTGGTGTTACAATAATGTTAATATTGCATGAAAATATTTCTATAACACTTATAATATTTGTCAAAAAATAATATTCAGAAATTGTCAAATTGCCACCATCATTCCTACATGATCAGAATATCTCATCTTCCAGTAGGCTGCACTGGCAAGGGTATGTGGGAACGCAGCAAACCCAGCACCCATTCTTCAGTATTGCTTCTGTTTGTAATGACCTGAGCCACAGAGAGAGCTCAGAGGGGCAAGGAGACAATATGCCAGCAAATGAAGATATCCAACTCAGTTGCTGTGAAATGCCTCCAAATTCCATGGCATAAAATCCTTTGCCTGCTGCCAACCATATAGTTAGCAGCAGACCTTTAAGGTCTTACACCACTATCTCTCCTTGAAGTGTACATTCAGCTCATGCTCATATCTCTCTCTTAGAAATGCAAAAGATAACCACAGCTCTCAGAGAGTGCTTAGCAAGTAAAACCAACAAATTTACACTGGCCTATGTGCAGTGATGGCTGTACAGAACAGGTCTAGTGTACAAGCAGGATAAGTCATATGTAGAATAAACATGGGAGTTTTAAATTTTTACATCACATCCTCAGCCAGGAAAAATTTAAAACTTGAGAGCAAAATTTAAACTTTTGAATAGTATTCCTACTATCTCATTTATTCAATTAATTTGGTTAAATTAAGAAATGCCCCCCACTATTTTTTCTCTTTTATTTAACTTGTAGTATCCATCACTGATGGAAATATAAAATATAGGTAGTTTTCTAATTTTTACTTGGATGCACACAGCCAAAGTTATGCAAGTTTGCCAGTTAGATTTCCTTTTGTATTTTGCCCTTCCATGTTTGTATTTCAGGTATTTTTAATCTTTTGTCATTAAGTATACTAAGAATTACACAAATGCAGCTCCTAAACTCTCAGTAAGCAGTGAGGGAATTCCTGAGATGCGTTTCTTTTTATTCTCTGCCAAGAAAACAAAACAAAACAAAACAAAGCAAAACAAAACAAAGAAAAAAAAAAGATTCTCAGAAGAACAGAAAAAACAAATCTTCAAAGTTTTGGTCAAACTAAAAGGAAATACACAAATGTGCAGACAGTGGAAACAAGAACGAGTATCCTGTGAAGAGAATACAGGTGAAAATCAGCTGCATAAGGATGGGGTGAAAGGCCAAAGTGAACCTAGAACTGCAGCTTACAAGGGATGCAAATAACAGGAAGGGCTTCTACAGGATGCTAACTAGAAAATGAAGGTCAAAGAAGGTGTACTACCCAATAAATAATGCTGGAAAACTCTTAACAGTGAATAAGGGGAAGGCTGAGGTGCTCAACAAATTTTTGCCTCAGTATTCAATGGCAACCTCTAAAGGGGGTGGACAGCAAGATGGGGACTGGGGGAACAAAACAATTCCCACTGAAAGAGTACAGGTTCACGGTCACCTGAGGAACCTGAAAATACCTAAGTCTACGGGATACAATTAGAGCACTCCAGAGTCCTGAGAGAATTGTCTGATGTAGTTGCCAAGTCATTCTCTGTGATATTTGAAAGGTCATGGCAGTCAGATGAAGTCCCAGGTGACTGAAGAAAGAAAATCCTATATCTACTTTTGAAAGAAGGACCCTGGGAGCTACTGACCTGCCAGCCTCCCCTCTGTGCCTGGAAAGGTCATGGAACAGATTCTCCTAGAAGCTCAGGCACAGGGAGGACCGGAAGGTGATTTGGGACAGCCAGCACAGCTTCACCAATGACAAGTCCCAGTGGCCCTCTATGACGGAGTGACAGCAGTGGTGGACAATGGAAGGGCTACAGATGTCATTTATCTGGACTTGTGTAAAGCCTTTGACATGTGTCCCCACCACATCCTTCTCTCTAAATTGGAGACAGACTGATTCAATGGGGTGACTTTTAGGTGGATGAGGAATTGGTTGGACAGTCACATCCAGAGGCTTGTGGTCAATGGCTCTGAATCCCAATGGACATTGGTGACAAGTGGTGTCCATCAGGTGTCTCTACTGGGACCAGAGTTACTTAATATCCTCATTAATGACAGAAACAAAGGCACTGAGTGCACCCTCAGCACAGCTGCAGATGACACCAA
>PYHW01010164.1:1198208-1208559 GCA_013186435.1 Turdus rufiventris
GTGAAATTACTGTACTAATAAAACCAAAACAAAATCATGCAATATCTTTTCCTACCACCAGGTGAGCTGTGGCCCTCAGAGGTGCAAACACAAGCTCTGTCATTATACTTTGAGGGTCCTTATTCTGGAGCTGTAGTGCAAGGAGGAATGAACAGAAGGTTACCTACAGGCTCATCATTCTGAAGCTAGATGATAAGTGGTGGCTGGAGTTCATTAGTTCTTCAGTCAGTCAAAGTCATTACTTGACTTTTTTACTTACTTGCATTAAATTAAGATTGCTTGAAGGTCTGTGGAGCAATTTACCTTACATGAAATAAAGGAATTAACAAAATTGCTTATGAAGAAACCATTATCTGATCCCTGGTTGCAACACTTCACACTTCCTTAGCATCTCTCATCCAAGATCTCAAAGCATTCAGAAGCCAAAAATCTTCTAAAGATGACCTTCTACCTAGATCAGAGGTTTCTGCTTGCACATGCTTGTGTCTACCTCTCACTGAAGGTGTCTGTGAGGCCTTTAGAGGTCCAAGGCCATACTGATGGCAGAAGTGTGAAAGTCTGAAAAGAGCAGATCTGCAGGTTCATGCACAGCTGCAAGGTGCACCAGGAGGCACACAGAGACCAAATGCACAAGCAGGGAATTCTCATTACCACATCTCCACAGCTCTGTTTGCGTGGGTCCTACGGCACTTGACAGGAAAGGCACTTGAGAGCACAGTTTCTGCAAGTGGCTGTATTTGAGACAACTATTTTGGAAAGGGCAGACACACCCACTCATCCACAAACACACATCTTTGAATTACTTCTCATTTCCTGCAAAGGAGTTTGTCCTTTCCCTTTCTCAATATACTCTAAGAAGATACTATTGAAAACTAAGGATATGAATAAATAAGAAAGACCAAGCACATTTGTTGGGATTTTTTGGCCACTAGGGAATCAAAATAGCAGCCTCCACCATTGTGTGACACATTATGGAGCTTCATGAATGTAAAAGCCATGCCCTCACAAAAGAAGCATTCCTCCAAGGAGTGTAGACAGGGAACTGTGGGCAGAAGATTGAATTTTGCACTTTTAATTACTGGTATTTAATTTCCAACACTGAGCTCCCCTGATAAGAGATGAAATTCTCAAGGTGTGGCACTGAAGCAGGATGTTGACAGCTGAGGACAAATCTCTGTATTTCTGACTGTCAATTTCACACCTGTAGAGTTGATTGCAGTGTCTGAAGCAATCCAGAACTGCACAGGTACAATGCTGACATAAAGCTTTATTACCTCCCTTCCCTTTTATATGCAAATTCTTTCCTGGGCATCACAGAATCTCATCCAATGACCTAATTTCCTACACTGAAATTTCTAAACTGATTTACAACAAATACACTGGTGTATACACACACACATATATATGTGTACACATTATATATAACACACTTAAGCATACCACAGAAAGACTGCAGAAATTGCCAGTAAAGAGTGGTCAAGATCCTCACCTGATATGATGAGTGATATGATAACACTTTGCATCAAAAACAGATTTTAGGATTCAAATTTATATTCTTCATGCAAGATCCTTAGATCCAGAGTATTTGGATATATTCTCTCCCACAGTTGATGCAGCTGATATAAAAAACACTGAAATGACTAACTCACTGTAGTTGAAATTACCAAATTAACTTCATAGCTCACTAGTTAAGACATATACTTAGGAACCTGACTGGGTATAATCCACTCTATAACAAAATTAAAATTTATAAATTCACAGAATGTTTTGGGGGTTTTGTTCTTTGGCTTTGGTAATGGATTTTTTCTCAGAGGGGAAAATGAGAATTTTCTGATTAAACACATTTTTTAAATGCACTATTTTTGGTCACTGTATATCAAATTTTCTTCTTTTCCACTTTGGGACTGCATCCCAAAAAATAGCACATACACTGCAGTACTGACTAGAGGGTGTGTCTGACTCTTTTAGTCTACATGCACCACATAGCACAGTAGGGCAAACATTCAGAAAGGTTTGGTTTTCTTTCAGGCACCAACACAAATCTGATTTCACAAGTATCTGGCCTGCTGAGTGAGCACTGGCACCGAGTTCTTGAAAAAACCAAGGCAAGAAAAGGACAGGCACCCCTAGGTGCTTGCGAAGTACAGCAGACTCCTGGAATTCAGCATGCTGGAGGCTGCATCAAAGCTACAGCACATGGGCAGACACCACAGTAGCAGCAGATACCACATTACCACAGAGTATCAGCAGAGGCTTTCAATATTTGCAGCATTTCATCTCTCTTTCAGAAACAGCACAGCTGCACTGAAAGCAGTGAGGAGAGTGCCTACTGACTTCAGTGGAGAAAGGATGTCACCATGAGTCTCTATAGAGAGTATCACACTTAACACATAACACTTTTCATATTTGTCATGATATTTTACAAGGTAAACTTTCATTATTTATTCAGGATTTGATTTTTCAGAAACAGAAAATACAGTTAATAAATGAAATTCAACTGAATATTTTTTAAAAAACCTAAACAAATATCACCTCTTATTAATATGCTCTGTCTTTCCTTCCACACCACCACATTCCAGGATATTTTGAGTGATTCCAATCTCTATCAATTTTCATTAAAGACTTCAGGGTCTCCATAAAATGTAAGTTAATAAGTACATCAGAAATAAAATATCAGCCCTTCTGCTCTGTCTGTAATCCATTCCTAAATCATAAAAAATTTAGCTGTAGTGCATTGATATTTTAATTTAAGATAAAACTCAGAAACATCTTAATTTGAAAATAACTGACATTTAATTGTATGTATTTTTAACCATTTGTAAATTCCTATAAGTTAAACTAATACAATTGACCACTCAGTGTGTTTGAGTGGATTTCTTCGGAAAGTTTTAGTAAAAAGCTTTAAAACACTTCTCTTAGAATCATAGAATCATTTTAGATTGAAAAAGATCCTCAACCATTAACCTATTCCAGCCAAAACCAGCACACTCAGCACGTGCCAAGTCAACCATTAAACCATGTCCCTAAGCTCACATCTACTACACATCTTTTCAGTACCTCCAGGGATGATGGTTCCACCACTTCACTTCCCTGGCAGTTCACCTGGAACAGGGCAGCCTTTTCCAGTATTTGACCACCCTTTCAGGGCAGCAGTTGTTCCTAATCTAAATCTAAATGTCCCCCAACACATCTTGAGGCCACTTCCCTTTCTCCTATTTTCTCCTTAGCTTGCTACCTGAAGAAGAGCCCAACCCCCATCTGGCTGCAAACTCCTTCCAGGCAGTTGTAGAGAGCGATAATTTCACCCTTGAGCCTCCTTTTCTCCAGGCTAAACACTCCAGCTCCTTCAGCCACTCCTCACAGGACTTTTGCTCCAGACACTTTGCAAGCTCCATTGCCCTTCTCTGGACTCACTCCTGCCCCTCCATGTCCTTCCTGCAGTGAGGAGCCCAGAACTGGAACAGGACTCAAGGTGTGGCCTGATCAGTGCTGAGTACAGAGGGAGAATCACTGCCCTGATCCTGCTGGCCACACTGTTGCTGATACAGGCCAGGATGCCATCGGTCACCTAGGCACACACCAGATCATGTTCAGCCACTGTCAACCAACACCTCGAGGTCCTTTTCCCTGGACAGCTTTCCAGACACTCTGCCCCAGCCTGTAGCATTGCATGGGGTTGAATGGTTGGTTGAATATACAGTGACTACGAAAATTATTTCTAAGCAGTTATGGATGGGGCAATACATCACTAAATGCAGACCAGAGCATATGGAGACAGCTGAAAGAATTATTTTCAACATCTTGACTTCTGAATAAAACAGCTTCCTTCATAGGCAAAGAGAACTAGGTAGGCCCTGATGAACCAAACAGTAAACAAATGTTTCTACAGAAAATTTCCTTGCCTAAATTATTCCAGTGGCTTCCTTGTACACAGGAAACATACAGACTTCACTGTTTCTACCTTGTAAGCAAGGCACTCATCAAATGTACCACCAGAGACAATTTCCCTGTCTAAATTTGCCTCCTCAAATGTAATACCTTTGCAGTGATTACTCCCTATTTCTTGCAGCTTATTGTAAATAAGCATTCCCTACTGTTATACTGACTTAATAGCTTTGGAGAGGCAGTACATCCTTCTCTGACGATTGTTACCAAGAGTCTCGTTCCACCTTAATATAAAATAGTCGTGATTTAAAAAGTAAAAAGGAAGGGGCTTGTAAGGAATACTAAAACTATACTCTTCAAAAAAAAATTTATTTTCTCTGTAACTTATAACTAGCTTATTTGCACCTGTATATATATATTTGTCTAGATGTTTAGACCTCCCTAAAACTCCAAACAGGTATCCTGGCTGCTAGAGCAATAGCATAGTGAGTCACAGTAGCACATCATTAAGTCTCTTCAGTGCAATTAGTGTTTTGATAGAAATAACTCTCTTTATCCTAACAATATTCTTTTGGAGGTTTGTCTGGGAAGTGAATGCAGTCACTTCTGGTGCCACATCTAGGACTGTGCACCTGGAGATTTCAAGGACATCTCTCCTTCCCAGGTCATGTCTAACTGACACTGCATGTAAGGTCTACATAAATATACATTAATATTTCTGGAGCTGTGTATCAGAGCATTGTGCAACTATTTCATGTCTCAATTTTCTTTTATCAGACATTGTTGGGACTAATTCCATTAAATTATTTTTAAATGCATTAGTAATAGGCATACTGCATTCATTTTGTGCAGAATTCGGGAATAAAAAACCCCCTCTTGACAGTCCTCCTTCAAAGTTGTAAGAGCAGATTTTAAAAAGCTCAGACCATCCTAGAAAATGGGAATACCCAGCTATATTCAACCCCTGTTTTATAACAAGGCCTATAAAGTGATTCAGAGAATCTGGAGCCATTGAGCTTTACCTATCAATACCCCAGCAGTAAAAAGTTCATGAGTCTGTTTCCAGTCACAGGCTGCTCTTACAGGTTCCTCAGGAAAAGAAAGCACATTTTGGGTCCTGTCATGATCACACCTTGGTCAAACAAAAAGATTGGATCTTAGTAACTCTCACCTTATCCTGACATGACTTTCAAAGCTATTTCTAAGTGGTTTGGTTCTTTCATCTTCATTAAAGATTGACCTACAAATTCCTTATTTGTTTCACTAGAAACAAAATACTTTTTAGCATGTTTGGAAAGGGGTTATTTTTGGGAATACAAAGACACAGCTGTTCCTTTTACAGTTAGAACACAAGGATGTGTGCTGTTTAAAATGTGCATGGTGTTACACACAGCTGCTTGCCTCAGACAAAGGTGTGGTGGATTGGAGGAAGGATGGGAGTCTCAAGAATAACAGCTTTCTCAGTCTCTAAATTTCCCAGTCTCTTAGAGGAGCTGGGACTACACAAACAAAAGCAGGAATTGTCAGGACAAGAGGGCTGAGGCTGGGGAGAAGAGAGGATATGAAGCTGGATGTGGAGAGAAGTAAATGGGAAAGAGTGCAGAAACAACATATGATGAAAGATGAGGTTAAAATGACAGATGGCAAGCAGGAATGCAGCATGGCTTATAGCTACGCCAGAAAGCACTGGTAATACAAGGATGCTAGCTATAGAATCATATGTATGCATATTTTATATATGATATATTATATACACACACATACATTCAGAAAAATGCTTTATAAGACATTTAGACAATACTTAGATGGAGGTTTCCCCATCCCTCTGCTCCCTCAGCCATGGCTTACCAAGACATACTAATGAAGCAAGCCTCCACCTCAAACATGTTCACTTGAAACCAGCAGTAGTGAGTACCCTTCTTGCTGCTCCTACTGGGCTTGTAGAAAACAAACACTCCTATGCATATTTTCCATGCCAGCCTAAAGGAAAATTTGGTGGCAAATTAAAAATATGGGGGAATTGCTGAACAAACAGCACACTGAAATACTGAGCAAATTGTGAGTGACTTTCAGAAGACTCCATCTAGCACTTCTTAACATGTTGTATTTTTAAATAAATCATCATCTTAAAATAGAGAAATGTATGAAAAAAAATCTGGACAGATACTACTAAAAGGCCCAAACTCTTCCCATTTCCATAACATTCTTCGTTCCCTCACAACCACAGCATCCACTCTTATCTCTGCTTCTTACAGTTGTAAAAATGTATGCAAACAGTAATGGAACAAGTGATTGCAAAATCCAATTTTCCTGCTCCTCGTAGAAATTTCCAATACACTGAAACACCCACCTATGTTATCTTACTCACTGCAGGAAAGCCCATGTGCTAGTTGCTACAAAATGTATTTTAAAAGACAAACTTGGACCTCTAAACACACTTACACACACAACACGATAGATCACTGAAAACAAAGAGATCAATAATTATACTCCTAGGATTCTGCTCTATCTCCATACTGTACTTTAAAAAAAAATCAATTTCTAGGATTATTTAATGTTTTAGATATTATGTTTCTAATGAAATCTCTGCACTTAATAAACCATCAACATATACCCAGTACTTCATTTTCACTGCAGAATAAAACAAGCAGGAAAAGGAAAGTGTGAGAGCCGTAAATTGACAATGGAGGCAAAAAAGAAGGACTAAAGGCAATGAGAACTCGCTGGGTCCTTTAAAAGGAGTGCCAGAGTCACAAACGGGTATCTTTTTCACAGATTAGCTATTTTGCCTTACACTTCTATTACTTTTCATGCATTTTTCTGTTCTTCAGGACATTAAGTTCTCTGGACATTGCTAAGTAATCCCTTCAAAAAGCTGACACAGTTCCACGGCTCCTTACAGGAGCTCTGAGGAACTCAAAGTTTTTAACCTTTAAAATGAGACACTTAGTCACAAGTTGCTATTATCATCAAAATACCATCAGTATAAAAACATATACATATACATTCCCTTAGCTGAGTGCAACTCAATGTACATTTATTAATCTGCAGCATGCCCTTCCTGCTGAGGTTAAATAAAAAAATTAAGTAAATCCCTTGATATGTACAACATGCATCTCATATACAAAGATAATCACTGGCTATGAGAAAGGAATTTTTTCAGGGACCACTTAAACTTCTGAGCCACTTGTTAAACTGTTGAAAGCATACCTCTCATTACATACAGCCTATGGCTTCTAAAACAGACTAATTTTTCAGTAGCTTCCTGTACTTCAGGGCATAGAAAACTGAACCACTGTACTTAGAAAGAAAATTGTATTTTGGAGTGTGTACTTTATTGTTTACTAAACCAAGGTTTATAGTGTTTTATTAAGGTCTAGAAAGCAGTGAAACTATTCATTCTAATACAATACGAATTCTACATTAGCAAGAATAAGATTTCAATACAGCTTTACATTAAGAAACAAGGCCCACAGAAAAGGAATGTTAAAAAATCAGAAGATCCCTTTGAGGAACTATTTTCGTTTTCCTTTTTATGCAGACAAAAAAAGATGTTCATATTAAATGTCTCATGAAGAAGTGTGGCCTTGGTTTCAAGCTTACAGTGAACTAAAGTGTGGCCTTGGTTTCAAGCTTACAGTGAACTAAAATAATAGAGAAAATCAGCAGAAGATGTCAACAGTATTTTTTAAATCTCTTTTGTTAAAGTTGGAGAAGCATTCATTCTCAGTGTTATCTGCAAATCCTATATGGCTAAAAAAAGTACTAAAATCACCTTTTCTGTATATTGATTAAGTTTGTTTGTATAAAAGTTTGCAAAAAAGGATTGTAGTAACTCCAACATTTTTGGATGATTTAAAAATTAAATTATATCTAAAAAATATAAAAACGTGTGGAGAGCTAGGGTAGTGCAGGAGGGTATCTTCCCCAATAACTTGCAGCTGGTACTGATTGCTAAAGTAGTAACAGCATCTGTGCTTGGCCAATCAGTCCTGTGGATATGAAGGAGTAGGTCAGATTTCCACCAGACACAGGTACTTGGAGATGCAGACAGATCAGAAGGCTGCTGGCTGTGCTGAGAGGAGCTGAGGGACCTGTGGTTGTGTAAGGGACAGATAAGGTGAGATGATGTTGTACGAGGGACAGTTCAGGGTTAGGCAGCTGGGACAGGGTCAGCTTGGGTAGCCAGCCAGGCAGAGAGATAGAAGGAATCAAGGATATGTGAAACTGCCCGTAAGAAAAGGAATCAGTACATGCTGCCAATAAGAGAATGGAGTCAGAATTAACAGAGTTGTACAGAACTAACAGAGAGGTTTATGAGAAAAAGAAACCCAAAAGACAAACTCATGACCACTCTGCCAGTGCAGTAGGGATTTCCATCCAGCAGATATTTTCACTTCTTACAATAAGGGCTTGAGTGACATTAAAAATATGAACTAGAGGAAAATAAAATATGGCATACAGGACCAAGTCTGCACAATCACGTAAGGAATAAAAACTTACCTTTACCTGCACTGTTTAAACAATTCAAAGATGGTCAAAGTGCAATACATGGATTAGCAGCTGCCTGAAAGGAGGCTGTAGCCAGGTAGGGATCAGCCTCTTCTGGGTAACAAGCAATAGGAGTAGAAGAAGTGGCCTCAAGATATGTTGCGGAAGGTTTATATTGGATATTAGGAATGATTTCTTCATGGAAAAGGTTGTCAAGCATTGGGCCAGATTTCCCAGAGAAGTGGTGGGGTCATCATCTCTAGAGGTATTGAACAGATGTGGGACTTAGGGACATGGTTTAGTGGTGGACTTGGCAGTATTGGATTAAGTTGGATTCAATCATCTTAAAGGCCTTTTCCAATCCCAATGATTCTGTGATTCTTCTTGTGGAGGGCATTTTAATGCAAATACAGTTTTGTTAAACATGCTCCCTGCTCATGCAATGAACAATATTCCCTGTCATCAAACACCAAAGCATGAAATTTTAAGAAGAAATGCTGGACACTAGCTATTTTAAATGTACATGAAGTCCCAAATAACTGCACAATATGCAAGGAACCCACCTATCAAATCCACAACATGGTACTTTTGCCTCTTTAGATACATTGCTGAGCTGCATGGCTGACTTTGGACATGAAATGCAAGTGGAGAGATTCAAGGATATTCTGAGCAATACATTTTGGTAAATGACAAAATTTTGTCTATATGGAGGATGTGCTACCTAACTGAATTAGGTAACTGAGTTAACTCCATCAAACCTCTGAGTTTAAAAGAATCAAACGGACCTTTCCCATGAGCTAAAAATGTTGAACTTGCTGTCAAACGACCATTGTAAAATAGCAATCCCTAGTACCATTTATCATATACATTTATATATAAAATATATCTGTCTTTGCCACAGTTATTTGTATTCATATCTGATTCTTAGGAAATTATCACTCTGAGCACAGCATAAGGCTTCACTATCCAGGAGGTAGCAGGCCAGATAACACAGTTTGTGTTCTGGTACAGAGTGTGAAGTCAGATCCAGCTGCAGACATCAACAAAGCTGGTTATTTGGATTTTTTTATTGTTATTGCTTTGCCTGGCAGCACAGAGTTCTGAAACCCTCACTGACACCATGGATTCTTGGGACCAAAGCCTAGAGATTATCCAAACACATAGGAAAGGAGTGACATTGAGACAAGAAACAATCTGAAGAAAGAAGATGGACAACTGAAAGGAAAAGTATTATCTCAATTTAACAAAAGCAGACCTGAGGTCCAGGCAGACTCCAACTTCCCCAGAGTGGCAGCACACAAAAGTTAATTGTATCTCAAGTCTCTGTCCAATAACTTAATATCCAATAACAACATCCAGACTGATTCTTTCTTAAAGTGAAATCAAGAAGTATGAATAGTAGCACTACCAGAGCAATGACAATTTTACTGACAATGATTGATCATTGCTCCTGCCAACAGGATTACTACAAGTCTTACAGCTACAGTTATACCTAGCACCACAGCAGCACAGTGCACCTCTGCAAAAAAATCAGATACTCTGATTATAATTTCTGGCAAGCAAACAGCTGAATTAGCAAAAGCCCATCACAGTTAGCACTTCCAGCAAAAACCTATCCTCTAAGTACAACCAAAAGTATTGAAGACATGGGAAATAGATCATTAAATTGTCTTAAAGTGACCCATCCAGAAGTGCTGGATCCCAGCACACAATCTGATTGTTGCATGTGAGTGTTGCATATCAATTGTGATTAGACAACTCAGTATCAAGGGCTGCTACCTTTCAGGTGTTTCGCAACAGTTAAATTATAGAAAAAAATTGTTTTAGTAAGATTGGTGTCGTTAATTACTTTGCTCTCATAATGGATGACCATCCTCATAGACAGCAGTGACAAGTGGTGTCCATCAGGTGTCTGTACTGGGACCAGAGTTACTTAATATCCTCATTAGTGACAGAAACAAAGGCACTGAGTGCA
>PYHW01010164.1:1217321-1253663 GCA_013186435.1 Turdus rufiventris
GGTTTTACTCTGGTTAACAGATGTGCTTCCAGTGAGATTTGTTCAAGGCAGAGTCACCACAGTTCATCAAACTCAGCAGAGACACGGGACCACAGAAATGTAATGCTTTGCTGCTCCGTGGCAGCAACTGTGTCACTTGTCCTTAAGATATGACTGCAGACAAAATTGTTCCTAATTTTCAGCTCTTGAACAACTTTCACCAATGCACTCTGCATGTTTACAGCAATGCTAAGCAACATAATGTTGCAATTAAAGTCCATAAAGCAACCTGTACATATTTCTGTACAGCCTAGTTCCACATTCGTATGTGCAAACACATATACACATATAAAGCCTCTTTTAATTCTCATCCATAAAGTGCAAACCCATTGCCCTGACACTTTCCAGGTAGCATCCTGGGCCAAAATCAATTGAGTTAACCTAGGATGATCTAGAGTCCTCATAAATTCTGTCCTTTCTTCTAAACTGCCTCAGCTCATGCTCCATGTGCTCCATCAAACAGCTGCCTTCTCATTCTATATCTGTAGCTAAAAACACATGACCAGAAGAACATTAAACCATAGAGATGAAGTTTGTTGTGCAATGTCAAACTTTCTGCAAAACAGTACCAAGGAGACTTATCACTTAAAGTAATTAAAATACTCTTAAGTTTTTCACATTCTTTTACTGCCCAGGCTCTCACATTTTTTCATCTACATCTTTAGATACCATTTAATCAATACAAAATTTAGTCTCCTGATGTCAAATGTCAAAATTATTCCAAAGTTAATACTAAAAATAAGCAAAAGTGCAATGACTTTAAATAGTCAAAAAGTTTGAAAATAACTTCATATAAAAAGCTAATTAAAAACCTACAGAATAATAAATATACATAAAAAAAATACTCTGCTTTCTTAGAACTTGCAAGTGCTAAAGAAAAAAGATAAGAAAGCTCAGACATGTAGCTATTGCATAGCTATTGATGCTTTTTCCATGACCAATGGAATCACTAAAAGAAAACAGACACACTAAAAAATCATGGTTCAAAATACAAGTAAACATATTCAATCATCCAGCCCCCAAATTGGCCTTTTCTCACATAAACTGCTTCATTGTCATTTCTTTCAAAATCCTATCACTAAAAATTTAAACCTTAACATGATTAATACCCAGAAATGTAAATAGTTCACAGTGAAACTTTGGATTGTTTGTATAGTGTATGACCATAGATTTTCTAAATATCTGGAAAAAGAATGATGTATTAATAGAAGTATTACAAAATCCTAGTTTATGGATATGATTTTGAACACTTCACAGTGTATTCAAATACTTTAAGATTAATATATATTTTACAAAAAAAGAAGACCAAATCTTCCTTCATGGGCAGTGTTTAGTGTTTAGATGTTTAGTGCTCCTTTGGCTCACAGTCCAAACAAGATTTTAAAAAAATGTATCGTCTTTTATTAGACCTGCTAGCCTAAGATGTAGACAAGAGTTTTGGATACATAAATACTTTGATCAATTCAGAGTATGCAGTATTGGTAACCTAGAGAAACACTTGAGAAGACACTTCACACTTAGGTCGTTCAAGCGTGTGAAGATTTCCATTAGCAATTTTCAGAACAAACAGAGTGCTCTGCTTCTTGCTAAAAGAATAGTACTCTTTTTCCCTGCAATATAATAGTACTTACACTAAAATAGTGTTGTTTGGCTGCTTTCCATTAACTAGCAATGTCCTAATAAATTTCATATAATGAAGTTCAAAAAGTAACTCTCAATTAAGGATCTTAAATAACTGTATTTTGATGCAAGACATTTAAACAACCATTCTAGAAATTTACTAGAATTTAGTGCTTATCTAATGCCCAAAATACACAGAAAATTATTCTTGGTTACACCTCAGATCCTCAAATTTTGAAACAGTTAATTTTCTAAATCTACCACAATCATCACTAAAAAGTGTAGTTTCATCTGCTAGGTTCATCCCTGATCAAAAAGCAACTGGCAGGGCATTTACTGATCTTCAGTGATTCCAGAAGGCTTTAAATAAGAAAGACAGGGGAAAACATTAGAAGATTCTGACACTACATTTTTATTACAGTTATCTGAAAAAACTCCATATACAGACAGGTACATTCTCTTATCTTCAATACTATGAAAAGAGCTTACCATAGGCAAAGTGTACAAAGTCTTCACACTGCAAATCAGACACACATGATGTGAAGAAACTCAGAAATTTATACCTAAATAGGTGTTCTAATATAATCTAGAACTGTCTGGAAACAGCTACTCATCATGCCGTGTCTCTTCATGCCTCTGAAGCGGCAACTGTATGAATGGTTTTGTGTGTCATTATTCTGAAAATTGCAACTAGCTCTTCTTGCCTCTGTAATTTTCTTGCTTCTGTGCCAAAAAATATATTTGGAACATGGCTTTCTTGCTTAAAACTCTCTCTGGATGTAAGTATCTGACAATGCAATCAAATTTTGAGGATGATTACTTCAGTTCTAAGTACTAAGAATTACAATGCTATCCTATCAATTGTCTTATCTAAGAAACCATTAAATTAAACTCATGGTGGTATTCTTTTCTGCTGCTTGTTGTGAATATCAAAAGTAAGTCTGAGTAACATTTACTGTCTAGATTCCCAAACTAAGCTACACTATAAACATTGCATAATATTTTACCATATCTATGTAGTATGAAATAAGGGATAAAACGACCATAATTCTTGAGAGATACAGATATCAGATAAGGTATCTGCATCCTTTCAGATCTAATACCTGGATTTGACTGAGGCAAATCATACAGAGGTGTAAATCTGGTGAGGTGTAAATCATTTCACTAATTGTAAATTTATGCAAATATTTTCAAAAAGCAGAATTAAACTACTCACTTCTGTATTTGTAACTGATGACATGAGATTTTTTTTTTACATGTTTTATCACTCTGGGAAATGAAGTCAGACTATAGGCACGCAAACTTTTTCCCCTAATACATAATTGCATGCTAACATCTATTAATTAAAACTGATAGGCCCAGGGGAGTAGACAAATGCAGCAGCCACCAGTGGGTAGAGCAAAGGAGAAGGTAAAATGAGCTAGAAATTATAATTGGCTCTAACGACTGGCAACCCAAAACAGAATTTCAGTTTTGTCATTTTCCACTTTCAATAATGCCTGCATTTCAACAAGCTTGAATACAAGGGCAGCAGTATTTTTAAATAGCCTTTTCTTAAAGCATTAATCTCAAGTCTTAAAATGCTTAGTAACCGCTTGATGAAGGAAGCATGCTAAATCTTTGTTAGATGCTTTCCTATCCAAGGATGCGAAAAACTTTGTATGGGTCTTCAGAAATAAAAGGATATTGACAAGACTGAGAATTTCAAATCTCTCTTAATGTTGTTCTTCCTCTGCTATTTTCCAGAAAAATAAACAACAGGATAGTACCCTCCCCCTCTAAGAAGAAGCTTCTTCTGCATAATTCCTTTCAAGATAAGGTTTATAACAATTCTGTACTTTGAGAAGTTCCTGCCCAGAGATCATGTTCTTTCACACAGTCTTTGTCTTCACCCTTCTGCAGGGCATAGATAATGCCTTGAATTTGAAGAATGACAGACTTCTTAGTTAGAAAGTATTACTGCAATGTCAGACAAAGCTGCCAATTAAGCTCTGGCAGAATCTTGCATCAAGTGGAGAATCATGGGGGAAGACGCATGCGCAGAAATAATGTCCTGTGCATTCCAACAAAACCACTTCAACTGGGGCCAGAAAAAGCTCTGGACAGCAGCTTGCAGCTCAGATGTTCTGGAAGTTCAACATACGCTGATCTGAAGTCTGTGTCTAAAAGATGGTAGGAATGTTTATTACTGCCTGTCATCCCCTATCACCTCCCGTTCTTCTGCAGCTTTTAAGAAATGCCTATCAATCTGCTATTGTCTGCTGACAGTCTCCTGCTCCTCCTCAGCAGTGAGATGGCTGCCCAGTAGATCAGTCAATGACTGTCTCATAATTGCCTTGCTAGTGATTGTGTTCAATTGTGAATGTGTTTTGACTCCTTGGTCTCCTTAGAAAACTCAGTCCACTCTCGAGTGAAAAAATCACTATCAATTCTCTGAAATATCCTGAAAGGCATGAAAACACTCCTTGTTGTCTGCTTTGTCAAAACACATTTATGGCCATACCTGCCCTCTCAGACTGATGAAAACGTGAAGCTTCAAATATTGTTAAATTCCTGCTGATGATTCCATTGGCCAAAAGGCCAGAACAGTTCCTGCACTGTTCAATTCTCTCTCCTTTCTGTGCAAAGGCCGTGGGCAGTAAAGAGAAAAGGGTGAGGACCAGTGACCAAAGTAATCCTTTCTTTGAATGATATGAGAACATGTTTAGATATCGATCTCTCGTAAGCCTGAAAACAACCAGCATAAGGACATGCTAAGTCTTGCACAAGGAGAATAATCCCAGGGGGCCAACCAGCTGGGAAGAAGATCTGCAGAGAAGCAACTGAGAATGGTCAACATTGGTCAACACCAAGCTGAACGTGAGCCAGCAACATACGCTTGCAGCAAAGAAGGCCAGTGCCATCCTGGGCTGCACTGGAAAAGAATCATCAGCAGACTGAAAGTGGTGATCTTTGCTCTCTGCCATGTCTGGAAGGTAAATCTACTTCTGGGCTTCTCGATATAAGAAAGACATGCTGGAGCCTGTGCAGCAAGGAGTCATAAATACAGTCAAGGCATGGGAGGACATCATGTGAGGAAAGGCTGAGAGAGTGGGGATTGTTCAGCCTGAGGAAAGAAGAACCAGGAGGATTTTTACACATGTAAATTCCCAGTGGAGAGGACGAAAGAAGACAGAGCCAAACTCTTCCCAGTCGTCCAGTGACTGGCCCAGGAGCAATGGACACAAACTGAAACACAGGAAGTTCCATCTGAATGATGACTGTGAGGGTAGATGAACACTGGAAAAGACTGTCCAGAGAGGTTTCAGAGTCTCCATCCTTGGAGATACTCCAAAGCCACCCGCACTTGGTCCTGGGTTACCTGCTGCAGATGGCCCTGCTCTGAGAAGGGACAATTTCCAGAAGTAAAATCACGTCATCATGGATTTGTACACTTAAGTGTCAGGATCAGAGCTGGCACTGCCAGGAAGAGGTGCAAGGTAATATTTGAGCAATCTTTCTGGGTGATTCAGGGAGCTTAAAATATCCATGCACACAATAAGCAACCTGCATTCTGCTTCCTGCACCACCATAGGTTCTGAAACATGGTGGTTCCAAACTGCTTTAAGAACAAAGGAAGAAATAAAGGCTCTCAAGCAGAAGCCTCCATTCTTCTAGCTCCACCACAGAGAAAGTGAAATTCATGCAATCACAGAAGGAATAAACAAGAGGGAGGCTGAATCAGAGGAGAGAGTCTTGTTATTGTTTATCTATTTCATCCTTTAATTCCTTGGTGCCAAATGCACAACCAGTTCCCAGAACTCTAAATTCCTCCATTGTTTCTCAGTGGGATTAAAGATAGGTTTTTCGACCCTACATCCTAAAGATAAGATAAAGACAGACTTCCTCAAGATGGCCCCTTCACTCTCATTTCTGGAAAGTGGCTCAGTTTCAACACAAAAGAGGAAGAGTGATCCTACCTCTTCCTTCCCTGCTTTTTATGGAAGGGCAGCTATTATCAGGGGACTTAGAGTACACAGGCTAAGAAGGTCTTGGAACTGTACTTCCTCCTGTTGCCCATAAGTACTATACAAAAGGAGGATGGCAGCAGCTGCCACTTTGAGTAGTATTCAATGTTTTCTAACAATGTTAGGTGTGGTCCAAGTGCTAGAAAGGGAGAAGGAAAGACATTGTCTCCAGGAAACTGATTGAGAGCACAAGCCTCCTGGCCATTGGTTAATCTTCAGTTACACAGTAGCGAAGGCTTCCGGGTGCCCCAAGGAAATTACATAGAAGTTACTCTGCAAACCCTGAAACAGATAGTGTCACCAACTGCAAGTGACCAGGATTTGGCAGCCCTGAAACATAAGCAGCTGCAATATCCTTATTGATTCTAGAGACCTGAGTTATATTAAAATCATGCTTGTATACCATACTAGGTGGTCAAAATAGGGTGTTGGCATCAAATTTTCCCTAATTAACTGCCATGAAAATTCTTGAGATAACTTTTAAGATGGAAAGGTTTCAAATACATGCTACCCCCTCTATTGAAGCTACTCAATTAAGAGGTACAAAACTACAAAGCACCTCCTGTGTCTTAGCTAACTTTCCTACCATTGCCACTGCCTCACAACACAGCCAACATAGCCAACATGGCCATTGTTGCCACATAGCCAACAATCTCACAGCTTTCTTATGTCCCGTCAGAAGCTCAGTAAGCGCTTTTATCCCCACTTAAGTTTGCTCCAGCAAACGAATGCCATGGTAACTAGGAACCGCTTTCTAATTACTGGCCAAAATTTGAACAGAACTGGAACTCACTAGCTGTGTTCTCAGCTGCCATAGTTTCCAATTAGTACTTGCCTAACCCAATGCACACAACTACGTATAAGCAAACTTCATCTTAAGTACACGCATATATATAATTCCGTGATTTCTCTGTGATTCAAGTTTGCTGTACATAACTGTGGTTTTGTACATAACCTTATACTCACAAGCAAAATAGTTCTCTCAGGTTACTTAGTTTAAAATGTACACTCTAAACCTCTAAACTATTTTTCCTTCAATTTTACACACATACACACTTTTGCAAATAAACGTTTGTTTCTCTCTTCAGTCTCATTGAAAACTTACCCTTTCATGCTTCTTCACAATTTTTTAGTCATATCAGTCACCTGTTGGGCACTATCTGGACTTCAGGCTAGACATCAGTCACTCAAAAATGAAACTCTTCCCTCCAGCTACAGTAGTATCTACCAAGTAAAACAGGAAAAAAATTCCTCCCATGTGAATTAGGCTGTGGAGGAAGCCATTTTACTACTGTTCTATGCAAACATTTATTCATACAAGAAGAGCAAAAGCTTGGGTGTCTAAGGCCAAGCACTACTAAAAGAGATTATAGAGACTATAGTCTTTAGAGAAACACACGGAAATCTGGCAAAGTCAGTGTGAAACAGTGAAATGAGAGTGGATGAGGGTTGAGTATACCTTGGTAAAGCCCCATATACCCAACAGACTGCTCTCCATATAGCTTTCAAAGGTGTGGCAAATAGGTAAGTGATGCTCTCACAGCCAACAGAGGAACACAACACAAAGCTCTGAAGCTCCAAGATGAGACAGAGGACTTGCTTCCTACTCCCAGACTGTGAGACTGCACTGAAGAGGTTTCAGTTTCTACTTAGTGCCTGGCAAGCATCAAAGTGTTTATATGGATCTGAGTCTTCAGTGCCATGCAACAGACTAGGACCACAGTTCATTGAATGAAGGCATGGTTATGGTCTCAGGAATACGTGGTGACACTGTCCCTATTACAGAAGGAATGCAGAACCTGCCTTTGGAAGGCAATTTCAAGGCAATCAATTAATGACAAAGTGTTCCTCAAGCCAAGTTACACCTGTACATAAAACACGCAAAAGAAGGAACCTTCACAAAAGCCCAAACTCCTTAACACATTACTGTTCGGTATTCAACAGGTCATAAGACAGCAAAGTGTTCCCCTTCCACAAACACCATCCACAGCAGTGTGAAATCAGTGTGGAAAGGTGTGCAGAACACAAGATCCCTACTGCTGACCAGGTGTCACTAGAAAAAGAAAGCCACACTGGCCAGTATAAGATATATCTTTACCCTAGGGGGGTGACACGCTCTGTTAGCCCCACACAGCTGAAGAAAACTCAGCAGACCAACAAACTGACAGACAGGGGAAGTTCCTGGAAAGCAGCGAGCAGGTGGTCTCATACCCAAGGATGCATTTGTAATGCTCCAGTGCAAGCAGTGCAAACAGCTCGGTGTCCATGGTCCTGCACCCTGTAACAGCGCCCTGTTCACAGGCTGGCACGCTGCAGTGCGTGCTGATGTCAGCATGAACTGGCAGAGAGGGTTTACAAGAAGGCTTTTAGCTCAGAGTCAGAAACAGGGATCAGGAAGGAGAGGGACACAGCCTCTTCACCAATGACCCTAACTGCTTTCACTTCTCCTGAAATTCATACAGTCTACTCACAGAAACACTTCAAATTCCACTGGATCCACAATTTTGTGATCACTGTGTGAAGAATATAGTCATTTAACCAATATTTCTTCCTATGGTTTTCTGCTATCAGGAGTGCTTGAAAGGAAAATTACAAGTACTGTTTTAGAAACTTTCATTGCTATCAGGACATCCAGAACAGGAGAGAAATTCTGCACCCTTTTTAGCCCTTATGATTCATGAGACAGCGCATATCCGGCCTCTGATCAGCCCAGGATTGAAGGTAGCCTAGTTTGCAGCACTGATTCTCAGCTTCACTTTCAGGGAAAATTACAGATTTGCATGTGGGTGTTACAGATGGAAACATTTCTCCACCAGGTGGTTTCAATGAAAACTGGTGGCAGTTTTGTTGAGACGTTTGGATAATCAGAAAATCTTTTCACAAAGATAATGAGAAGGAGTGGTGATGAGATCTGATTTTTATAATATAGCTGTGTCATCTGATAGCACCACTGTATATTTATAACAACGCTTTATAAAATTATGGAAGTAAATTCTTGTCAAAATTCCAGTCTTAAAAGAGTTACTCCATGGAAAGGTGTGTCAAACTCTTATTCCAAAAAGAAAGTGCTCAGCATACAGAAAAAGCAAATTAACTCAGAAAATCTAGTGGTTGTCTCTAAGAGTTTAATCATAACCCATAAGAAAAATATTTGCATGACTTTATTTTTACAAAGTAACGATGAACTAAAGTGAGTTTACAGGTTTGTAAGTTTTCCAGTGTATTTTCCCTTAATTTCTGGCTCTTTAAATAAAGACAGAAATCTATTTAAAATCACAATTTCTCAGGCCAATGGAGAGTTATTCCTATTATTTGAAAGAACTTTTGTAGGGAAATAAACTTTTTAATTTGGGTATCACAAACCTTTGAAGATCATATAAAGTAATTTCTAGTTGAATTCACAAAGCACTTCATTTTTGCCCACTTCTAAAACTTATATTTGAAGTGTCCTATTTAGTGAAACTGCTGAAGATTCCCATAATCTCATAGGAAAGGAAATACCAGTCCAGAATTCAGAAACACCAACTAAAAAGAAAAAAAAAAAAAAAAAAAAAAGAAAAAGGAGAGTGAAAAAAGGAGGAAGATGTAATGCATTCTCTACCCAATGTTAACAAGAATAGGGCTGAGAAAATATCATCTCTACCAAACGAAGTTCATTCTCACAGCAACTGTAAGATTTATAGTATTCCTCTACAAGATCATCACAGAACCAGTAATCTTCTTCACAGAATAAAAGCTAAATATTTGTAGAGAAGTAGCTGTGCTGGAGGACAAGAAACAGAAGGATATATATAGAGCCTTTGAGCTACTCCTTTTCTATATTTTTTTTCTGATTAATAGAAACTAAGAAGGGATCCTTCACTCACGTCTCCCCACAGTGACTAACACAATGCATCTCCACAGAACATTTCTCATTCCAATCACCCCACCTCCAAGAGTAGCCACACCCCAAGCACAATGAACTGCAACAGCAAACTGAACTCTTCGTCTTGAACTGAGATCCTAGCACCACAGTCCCGGACAGCTCCCAGGCAGCACAGCACAGGCTGCTGGGCCGCAGTACCAACCATCGCAAGGATCTCTAGTAGCCCCTGTAAAAATTCAGTCCAGAACGAAGAGGAAGGGGCAGGGACAACAATGTACTAAAAGGCTGTCCCAGCTCCACCGCGCAGAGCGCACGGGGCCGAAGCCGGGAGCCTGCGGGGCTTTGGTGCCCAGCCGTGGGGAAGAGCCGGCACCTGCATGGCTCAAGTGGGTATTTCCGATGCGGCCGAAAGAAACACCCAGATCACGTCACAGCCCCAGCGCATCCCTTGCAAGCACAGGTGCACGCAAGCAGGCGGCAGTGAGGTAAGGATACACCTCCTGTGGCACGGAGGGGCTGCGTGGCGTCAGAGGCTCGCACTGTTCAGTCACCTCTCCCACACCTCCCGCCCGGAGCGAACAGGCCTGACGGGCTGGCAGGAGAGGAGAAGCCGTGATTCTCCTCCACAGGCCACGACTCCGAGCTGTTTATTCTCCTCACTCGCAGTAGGCGATTCAGCAACGTTACGTTTGAAGCCTCCGACTGACGGAGGAGGCTAAAAAATGCGATCACATGCGATGCTTGGCAGGGACGAGGGAAAAGGTTCAAAAGAGGCTGTGGGGATCTGGTTTCCAAACATGGCACCTACCCACACCCCGCGTTCCCCGCACCCCTCCCCGTGCTGCCGGCAGCGGGATAAACCCACTCCTCCGCCGTCCCGCCACCACGCACGCCTGCCCGCCCGCTGGAATGAGCAGTGCGACTAATTCCATCTATCTCCTTATTACGAACGCCCTGCTGCCCCACAGCGCGCTGCCGGCGCGGCTGCCCGCCCTGGAGCGGGCGGCGGGCGGGCCGGGGCCGGCGGGCCGGGCGGGCGGAGCGGGGCCGGGGGTGTGCCGGGCGGGGGCAGCGCCCCGGCCCCGCGGCGGGCGGCAGCGGGGGCCGAGCCAGGCGGGGGCAGCACGGCAGCCGCGGAGGCTCCCGCACGGAGGGAAACCCCACCCAGCGGCCCCTCCTGGCAGAGGCGGGGTTTTGGGGACCCCAAAGGAATCCCACCTCGCCCCTCACCCCCGTGTCGGGGTTTCCGCCCGCCCTGCGCCGCCGGCTCCCTCGGGGCAGGGAGGGCCGCTGTCCCGCTCCGTCCCGCCGTGCCGGGCTCCCCCGGTGCTGCCTCTGAAGGAGCTACCCGAGGTGGGGGAGGAGGAAGTTACGGGCCGGGAGCGGAGCGGGACCGGGGCTCGGCGGCGCCAGCCCCGCCGAGCAGGGCGAAGCGGCCGGTTCCGGGCACCGGCCGGCTCCCGCTGTGGCAGCGCCCGCTCCGCCCGCCGGCGATCGGTGCATGAATGAGTGCCTGAATGAATGAATGACTAGCGTCTGCTTACTTGAGCATGGCCTCTTCTTTTTCTTCCTCCTCTTTTTGCCGGTCCATCACTGCCATGATGATGTTCCTCTCCTCCTCTGTCAGGTGGCTCAGGTCGGGCAGCTCCTGCATCGGGGGAGGCACCGTGGGCGGGCGAGGGCCGCGGGGCCCCACCGAAGAAGACATTTTCTTTCCGCCTCTCCCTTACACCTTCTACCTTTGCACGGCGAACCCAGCCAGCCTCTCCTCCGCCCCCTTCACAGGGTAGTCCTCCGAGCAGCGGCAGCCGGCAGCTCTCTGGCAGCAGCGGAGGAGGCGGAGACCCAGCCTTTCATGGTCGCTTGCATCCACCCCGGCCCGGTGCTGCCGCTGCTCGCTCCCTTTGTTTCCGCGGCTTCGGGGAGCTCAGGGGCTGCCGCGCCGCCGCCCGCAGCCCATCCTCCCGGCGGTGGGCGTGCGGGGCGGGGGTGCGGTGGCGCGGAGGGCTCCGGATCGCCGCCGGCGGGCTGCGTGAGGGAGCGGGGGGGCGGTGCGCGCCGCCGGCCGGCCGGGAAGGGCGGGTGCTGCCGCCGCGATGCTCCGCCGCTGCGAGCCTGGCGCTGGAGGAGGGAGGGAGGGGAGCTCGGTGCCGGTGAGGCGGAGTCCGAGGCGCGGCGCCGCTGCCCCTGCCCGCGCCGGCCACACGGGCCGACCGCGCCTCTCTCTCCGCCGCCCCCGGGTTCGTCCGGCGGCCGCACGGCCGCGGCGCTGGCCCCGGCACCGCCGCCCTCCTCACGTCCTCCGCCAGGTTGCCTCACCGCAGGTGCTCGCCCGTGCTCCCGCCAGGGCTGCCGGCTCGCCCGTGGCAGGGCCACCCGTGGAAGGGTGTGGGTTTGCTGCGGGGCTGCCTGGGGCGCCGGGGAGCCTTGGCTCCCAGCGCTGCCGCCACTCCCTCAGGCTGGAGCCGTGCTGGCCCCAGCTGCAGCTCGCTTTCCTTAAGCCAGCGCTGTCACTGCTCGACCGTCCCTTCCTTAGAGTCCCACGCTTCAGCACTTTCTTCACACGCTTCTTAAACCCCGTTCGTGCCACTCATGCCATGGTCCACACGCACCTCCCACGCGGGCGGCAAGTGCTCTTATCTATCAGACCCATTTTTAACTACTGTGACCCACTAAAACTGGCCACAAAACATGTCACAGTGCCGACTGCTCAGCTGAGGGGTTAGTGCACACTGAAACAAAACGTCATGTTGAGACAGATCGCTTGCTGGTCTGCTAGCTCTGAGTAACTTCATTTTGGGGAGCTGGTAATGAATGCAGCAGCTCTTCTCTACAGGAGATCATCTGCATGTAATCCACTGGCCAAAAAAGCTCATGCCTCTAGCTCTGAAGTGTCCTCTGCTCATACATGTGCCTGTCAGTGAATTAAATCATTCATGCTACTTAGAAATGCAAAGTTAAAATACAGAGAAAACTGCACTTTCAGGTAAAATGTTAGTTACCACTAACAGATGCTGATACTTAAGACCTCTCAGTTGTACTTCTGCTGAGGTCACAGCATGGAAACAGCTCTGGTTTCTAGAGAGATCATCTGATGAGCACAAACCAAAGGGGGAAAAAATCTATGCTGGCAGTGTTCAATGCTTCTTTCTGCCAAACTTGGCAAGTTTGGAATAGGGAGAGGGACCAGATTTCTCCCAGCCACACTAATACCTCTCACTCAAATTCTGAAAACCATGAACCTTCATGACCCTTTGAATTTGAGTGGAATTACTGTGGCCATCTGCCTATGTCCCCCAAGAGATTTTCTGCAGGGCACTATTTGATAACATAATTTATAAAGAAAAAACTTAATAAGCACTATGGTTACCACCAGAACTTTTGTAGGATAATGCCTGAGTTCAGCTCAGAAACTGAAGTCTCCCAACTTTTCCAGCTCATGAAGGAAACAGAAACTTGAGTGACGGACAGATGGCTCAGAAAAGATCACAGTGGTTTTAATAAGCAAAGCACTATGAAAGGCTGGTGAATATAATAATGTCACACTGTTTAAGACACAGACCCTCCACTAACTGGTGTGGTGGTTTGTCCCAGGGCCTGGCCACATTGTTACTGCTAGATGTAATCCTTCTAGCTAAGTACTAACAAATCAATAAAATCACTTCCCACCATCTGTGACCCGCAGGGAAGATAGCCTTCATGTAACAGGCTGGTGCTGAAGAATTTATCCATTCATTAACAACAGGCAGCCACTTCAAAACTAAAGGAAGCAAGACTGAAAAAATAAGATGATAAGAAGAAGGTAAGGTAGCACCATATGTTTAGTATCAGAAATAACTAGAACATGACTGGAATGGTAATACTAGACATAATAATTATGTTGTTACAGGTATACATAGGTAGTCTATACTCAATCCTTCAGGTAATTTGGGTGGACGTGCATATGCCAAGTAAAGGATGTAGCTCAAGTAACTGCACTCACAAGAGCAATGGCCTTAGTGTTCAAGAATCACAGCTTTAAGCACAAACTAACCAAAACATAAAAGGTCTAAGACCATAACATGCAAGCATCTCCAAGACAATTTTATGAAGAAAATATTACATGAGGTTAAGTTATCCTACTCACCTTTCTGCTTATTAATTACAGACACAGTTATTTATATCTGTTCTGTATTCTGTTAATTGCTTTATACTGGGTCAAGCACATGAATTCTTACCGATCTGTGGAAAATACAAAATTAATTCAGAGAGTACACGTTTCATATATATACTTTCTTATAACTTTAAAGGGAAAGCTGAAAACTCTTGCAGAATACAGGTTTCAAAAGTTATGGAAGTTGGAGTGTAAACTTGCACCAAGCCAATACTGTGACTAAAACTGTTTTGCTGAAAAGCACATAATCACAGAAACATTCTGATTGGAAGGCACCACTGGGGGACATCTGGTCCAGCCAACCTGGTCAAGCAGGGTCAGCTAGAGCAGGTTGCTAAGGACTGCATCCAGATGGCCTCGAGTCTCTCCAAGGATGGTGGACTCCACAGCCTCTCTGGGCTACCTGTGCCAGTGCTAAGTCAGCTGCACAATAAAAAAATGTTTTCCTGTGTTCAGACAAGACCCCCTGCACTTCAGTTTCTGCCAATTGTCACTTTTTGTATCACTGGGCACCACTGAAAAGAGCCTGACTCAGTCTTGCTTTCACCCTCCCATCAGATATTTACTCACATCTGTAAGATGCCTCTGAGCCTTCTGTTTTCTAGGCTAACTAGTTCCATCTCTCAGCCTTTCCTCATACGACATGGCTCCAATTCCTAAACTATCTTCCTTGCCCTTCACTTGACCAGCTGCTCTATGTCCATGTCTTTCTTGTGCTGGGGAGTGATGAACTAGAATTGTCACTCCAGATGTGGCTTTAACAGTGTTGAGCAGATGGGAAGGTTCACCTTTCTCAGGCTTTTGGCAGTGTTTCTCCTTATGTCTAAAAAGTCCTAGACACAGCAAATGATTTTGTATTATTTTTGTACAAAAGCAGTAAAATTTACTAGAGAGAAATAAAGAAAAAAACATAAAAGTCCATTTTTGATAGGTCTTCATGAAGAGACTGAGCTCTTATTGACAGTATTTACAACATTTAGTGGTTGTTTTCTGATTTGCACACATTTATTTTGTAATGATGAAATATCTGACACTGTTGTCCAATCAACAGTGTGTGGGAAGCCCAGTCTAGTTCAATATATTATATCCCAAAGTTGGAATGATACATGGGAGCCTTCAAGAGAATTTCATTGCCTGGTTAGTGAGAGTTAGCCTTGCTTAGTAACATCCAAAGTCTTGTCACTGACAGGTGTTCTATTAAATCAATTTCTCTGAAGTCCTGTCTAGAGCAAGCTGCTGTGAAATCTAGAAGTGGAATATCAATATAGCTACTGTAAATATCAGGTAAATTACTTTCCTAAACTTGAAAAGCCGATCATTATAATGGAATCCATGACCTTTTCTTCTCAGTACATAACAACAAATGTTCACTTGTCATGCATAGGGCATCATAACATATTCCCTATGCATGACAAATGTATATTTCTTTATGATTCTAGACGTCCCCTCAGTCTTGGGAATCTTCCTTCTCTACCATAGTTTCCTTTTGTTTTGACCAAATGCCACATTCAAAATTTCTCAGTTCCACCAATACTCCCTTTTCACTAGCTGTAAGCAATCATGATTATTTGTTTTCTAGCATGAGGCAAACTGAAAGAAGAAACAAACAATTCAGAGGGTTTTCCTGTAGGTTCATTGACTAGAAGAGTGGTGAGCTTTGAGACTGATGGAAAAATGGGGATATGAAAGCTATGGAGGAACTTTCAGTCTCAGTGGGTTTGTCATTTAAGGGACAGCCATGAAAGATGAAATATCCTGTAGCACCAACAGCTCACTGTGATTTCTCACAATACATTAATGAAAGTGGAACACTGTGATTTCTCTCTCTTTCTTAAGATGTTGAAGGATTAAAAAAAAATTTCAAAGACTGTCCAAATCCAAAGTAAAATATATTTTATCAACATATCATAATTTTCAAGAGCAGGCATTTTTGTGGCATCTGACTCATGACTTTTCATTTCTTTCAGTTTGGTGGCACCACAGTATTTTAAGAAAAAGGGTCAGAGCTAGCATGAGAAGAAATGGAAAGAGTCCTTTCCAGGGCAGAGAGAAAACACTGGCCCAAATGGATTTAATTTCAGGTAGGAATTTCAAGACCTGTTCTAGACAAGGTCTGGTATTATGCATAATTTTATAATGAGTGTCAATATTCTGCAGCAATGAACCTTTTAAAATCATCTCAGGCAGAAGTCTTTGGTTTAATTTAAATATATTTTATTTTAAAAACAAACAAACAAAAACCCCAAACAAACAAACAAGCAAAAAATGCCCCTACCTCTAAATGGCAAACAAGCAGTTCTATTGACAGCAAACCTTATGGACCCTGCTTTTCAATGACAGCTTTGGATTCTCTTGTATCAAATAATACAGCTGAGTTCACACTTCACCTGTTCTTTACTGGGCACAGTAAAGAGTCTCCTCTATCTGGCTGCTGATTTTTGTAAAACTCGCAGGAGCTCAATGTTTTTAAATTTCTCCTTTTTTTGTCAGGCTTTTTTCAAATTGGTAAAGAGATTCAAATGTTATTGCTGTTGTACTGACAGAAAAGCAGTGCGATTGTATAGCTTAATTTCCTTAAGAAAATAAACTGGAGACCCTATCCCACCCCCATAGTTCTCTTATTCCCTTTGCTCTTCTCAGTTAGCCTCTGTTTAGCTGTGTATTTCTGGCATGACAGTTTCCAGAAAACCATCCCATCCTTCAGGTGCAGCTTGCCAAAAATGCATAAACAGGAACTGTCACCTTCCTCCTCCCCAACATGATGCTTCTATATGTGCAGCTCCAAATCAAACCCTTTTAGTGTGTTTGCAAACTCCTATCTGATCTGAATCCATTAAGAGCTGGTTTTTTATTTCAGTTAGAAATTAAACTACTTTCCAAATGTGTTTGTTAAATTTTTTAACTCAGAAATACTAACAAGGTTTTAAGTTCAACATAATTTTCTAAGATGCTAAGATCAGTTTCCACTTTTTCCCCTTTAACTAGAAGAGAGTGGAAAAGTGATGTAACTGATACCACCCTCCATCCTAAAAAATCATCATCTGCTTTTTGTTTCTATTCTGCACCTATTGTGTAAAGCTGATAGTGTAGACAGATTCAACCCCATTTAGTTCAAGGGAACTCTGCATATCACCATTGCATAGAAAGACCATAAATTAATAATACAATTTTATATATTTCAGAAAGTTTGAGAAGTGTTAGAGCTCAGAGACAACAAACAGAAGCCCAGTACTTTTAGTCAACAATCTGGAAGTTGGAAGTTCAAACATTGAAGTAACACAACATTTTCTGTAGCTGTAGCCCATATCTTTTTGGAATAAGAATTTTGTTGTTGCTTCAGTGTTTTTGGCGAACATGTCTAATATAATAATAATAATCTATTTACTTCCAATTAAAATATCTTAACATTATTTTTGCTCCAAATGAGAATCTTCAATAAAATCTTAAAAGTTTTAGTCTATGACTGCAGGAGAAAGTTCAGTAAGGGTAAGATCTAAATTACCTAAATTCCCAAATAACAAAGTGCACTGGGGTCTTTTGCTGTACATGTAGGCACAAGCCTTCCAAAAGCTGCAAGAAACTCAGAAATAGTATTGTTGAGAGAATACAAGAAACTCCTGCAGTTTTATCAAGCCTAATTGGCAGTAAACATCTGATTCCCTAGACAGGCAGTAAAGAAGCAGCAGGTAAGAAGATTGCAGTGAGAGGAGAATGGTGTCATTTTCCAAAGCTGTTCATACAGTGGAGGATGTGCTAGGACAAGTTCAGTTGTACAATTGCAACTGAAATCAAAATCTCACCCATCTCTATTCATAAATTGCAAGATACTTTAAAAGTTAGTGTTGGTACTAAAATGGGCCCAAATGTCCTGATGGAACAGTCTGCCTTAAAAATAAGGGGGGCAAGTTTTTAGGAGAAAGTATCTTTAATTATCCAATGGATATAATCAGAAGAGACGAACAAACTTTAAAGCACACAAGCCCTTTTACATTCAAAAAAATACAGCAAAATTCACGCTAAGCACAGCCTGGAAACACTTGCTTTGAACCTAACTTCATTATTTTAATCAGCCAGACAACATGAGGAGAAAAAAAGAATGTTTGAAATATGTGGAATAAAGAGGATATTTGTAAGAGGAGTAAAGCATTTTGGAAAAGAGGAGGAAAGACAGACAGAAAAATAATTATTACCTGTGAAAGAAGATGTCAGATGGGAGGCAAGAACAACCAGATGTCATAAAACCAATATGCATACTGAGTTAATGACTTCAAACGAAATGTGGTTTCATCAAAATGAAAGCATTTGTCAGGAATGTGTCAGGATCAACTGCATTGTTCAACTGGAGGAAAAACGTTTTGTTCCTGTGGTGTAGAACTTCTTAATTTTGATTCATTTTGTTTGAACTTTATACTATAGTAAATTCTTGAAAGAAAAACCACTGATGAAAAAGATGTGACATATATATTGTATTTAAGAAGTCAAACACTTCAATTTAAGAGGCACACCTGTATTACAGAGAAAGCATGAAAATCGAAGTTGTGATAATTCCAAAGCAACATGTTGGGGAATGTTTTTTTTGCAAATAATTTTTTTTTCCTGTTCCAATTCAGTATCCTGGAAAAAAGAAAATAATCAAATCAGAGATAATCCCATTCTCATCTAGTTGTACCATCTTTATAGCTGGGAAACTGAGGCAGGGATTGAGTAAATAACATTATTCAAGTCATCAAGTGAGTCATTGGCAATAAGGAGAAAATTGCAAAACATTACATCCAGTTTCTGTGATCCTACTATTCATTTGCATTCCACATCCTAGGGTGCACTTACAATCAAGCTGAATAATCTATGTAGTTACTTCCCTTAGTTTTTCTTCAATTGCTGTAATCTGAGTCACAAGAAAGACTTGTAGTCCACCACCATACAGGGTAAAGCATGTGATCTTAAACAGGTGATTTAAAGTTTCTGTTTCAATATTGATATGTAAACCAGCTGTTTCCTTTTCTCATTCAAAAATGTTTTGTTACCAAAAGCTGCTTCTTATTTATGTGTTAAATATAATTTAGCTACTTACATATAATTCTCTCTATTTATTCTGAGTCTTTAGCTACACACATACTTTTTAATGCATAAAGAAGTACCAAAGAGTGAAGAGGGAGGAAATTCAGAACCATTGCACCTAAACTGGCATGTCCCCACCGAAAACCTTGCCCTGAATAATCTTGTTTCAATATTAAAACAGTACAATGTAACAGTTTTCATGAAGTTCCATGCTTCATAAATGAAAAACATAGAAAGAAGTTTGAAGTAAGTAATTCACTGATGCCTGGAGATCATGTTCCGAAAATTACTTCCCATTGGTCTCCAGCAGTCATTTTGTTGCCAAAGAATTATACTCACCGATTACTTTGCAAGTCACTTTTAAAAGCTGAAATTCTGAAAGCAAAGATGAAACTCAAGCTAGGTTTTTACTGCTTCTCATGGTGTATGAAATTACGAAATTACTGAACTCCTAAAAGAGTGGTCTGTGACATCTCATCAATACTTGAGTTTCAACATGGAAAGAAATACCTATGACATGTAGTTTCATGTTTAAAATAGAATCAGAATTATATATGTTGAAACACTTTTTGTGGTAAAAGCATAATTAGAGTGGAGAATTTTGCAAGTAGCAGAATGTCTTCAGTTACGGTCAATATTGTTACCCTTTGGGCTAAAAACAAAATCAAAGTGCTAGAACAGAAGATCATCAGGATGAGGAAAATGGAGTAGAATTAATGATTTTACAATGAAGGTGAAAGCATTCAGGTCTCAGCAGAGTAGCAGAGAAACCATAGATGGAACTCAAGTGTTGGTAATAGTAGAGTGAGAGTAGCAGGTTCCAGGGTCAAAACACAACAGCATAAGCTCTGATGCAGTCTGAAAGCAAAGGAATTGTACCAAAATTCCTAATGATATGACTGAACAGTTACCAATTTACAACTGGTTAAGTCCTTATTTTTTCCTGCCAGAACAAAAATAGTCAGTGGCGTGCTCTGATCCTAGTGTACGAAATATAATGGGATGAAATAAGCGTACCATGTAATTTGCTACAGTAGAATTCTGTGTTTAGTTAGAGCTCAGAATCAAATTGAATTAAGAAACTAACCACCTTAAAAGGTAACACAGAAGCTGGATTTAAGTGCCAGACCCAAAGTGGAAGGTTATAGAACAGGGTCAACACTATCAGCTTTCCAACCAAGAGCAGAGATAGGCTGAATTAAGTTGTAAGAAGCTGTCTGAACATGAGCCAGTGTGTGCCCAGGTGGCCAAGAAGGCCAATGGTTCCTGGCCTGTATTAGCAACAGTGTGGCCACCAGGACCAGGGCAGTGATTGGACTCCTATACTTGGCACTGCTGAGGCCACACCTCAAATCCTGTTTCCAGTTCGGGGACCAGCAGTTCAGGAAGGACATTGATGTGCTGGAGTCAGTCTAGAGAAGGGCAATGGAGCTGGAGAAGGGTCTGGAGCACAAATCCTATGAGGAGCAGCTGAGGGACCTGAGGTTGTTCAGCCTGGAGAAAAGGAGGCTCAGGGAAGAAACCTATCCCTCTCTAAAACCCCCTGAAAGGTGGCTGCATCCAGGTGAGGGTGGGTCTCTTCTCCCAGGTAGCTAGGGACAGGATGAGATGAAAGGGCCTCAAGTCATGCAATAGAAGATTCAGATTGGACATTAGGGATCATTTCTTCATTGAAAGGGTGGTCAGGCACTGGAACAAGCTGTCCAGGAAAGTGGTGGAATCACCATCCTTGGAAGTATTCAAAAGGCCTGTGGATGTGACGCTTGGAGATATCATTTAGTCATGTCCATACCAATGCTGAATTAACAGTTGGACTCTGACAACCTCAGAGGTCTTTTACAATCTTAATGATTCAATGTGAGCTTCCTTTTGGTCCCTGGCGATAGTTTTACCAGGACCTGAGAGTGCTAATATCAATCAGCCATCTCTCAGGAGCTCACATGAGCCAGCAGAGAAAGACCGGAGGCCTTACTTGATGAGTTCCACAAGAATCTTTATTTCATGCGAAGGGAGTCAGGCAGGATTCTCTCAGAACAAAGGGCAGATAGTCATATTTTTAAGTTCAGGGGGGATTCAAACTACAGCCAATAAAAGTTTATGCAAAGAACAGCATCCAATCTAAGTGAGAAGTTCTAAAGGCGAACTGGCCAATTACACTAACTAATTTCTAACCAATTATCTTCCAAAGTGTTAGGAGAGTGACAAAATTCTTAAGGAATTTGGCTCAACCTTGGTATCTAGGATACCTTATCTATTATAGCAAGTTCCAGGGGCCAGGGGAAGATGGCTTTGGAGGAATTGTATCATCCACAATTCTATGATTCTAAAGTCAGAGTGTTGGCAAGAACAAAAAGACGCTTCAGTTACTGTGTAGAAGAGAGAAACCTCATTCAGGGTTATAAACTGTAGATGAAATTGTCAGTGATTCTTTCCTGGATCAGCTGGCTAGCAACCCCACAAGAGGATATGAAGCCCTTGACAAGATAGTGACAAAGATCTGTTCCAAAATTTACTCTGGAAGCACAATTCTAAAGAGAATCGCAACTCAGATCCAGCATCCATGGCACAAAAAAGATAAAATCTTCACAATTGTGCCATACATTAGGCAATAAAGAATTAAGTTACAGGTGGTTTAGAGGCTGGAGAACACCAGAGTGGAAGCACAATAGTCTTGCTTACTGTATATTGGAAGAGGCTTGGAAATCAGCAGAAGGAAGATGAAATGACTAAGTCACATTCTTGGAATTCAGAAAGCATAATTTAAAAATATGAAGTTGTATTTAAAAAAAAAAAATAAAGTGAGCATAAATTTGGGTAGATGAAATGTAAATAATGAAGCAAATCAAAAAAGAATCAGACTACTTTTCTGAAAGAGCTAAAATTAATACTACATTCCTCTTTTAGGACATCAGGAGAAAAATATCTGGCAAACGTTTTGTAGCACTTCCTTGACCAGAGTAGAAAAGGAGCAGTCAGAAGGGTAAGACCGTGGAGAGAAGCTAAATAGATTATTAGCATGCAGATTTGTTATAAAAAAGAGAGGCGATTACAACACAGGCCTCATTTTTAAAGGGGAACTCAGTGAACCATTTGTCTGAAAATTGAAGCAACTTTGGAAGGGATTATGATTCAAAGAAATACAATGAAAAGTAGCAATACCAGGGCTGGGTGGTATACTCCTAAAAACTTAAAGAATAGGTTAATTACTAATGGCACTATGTTTTCATTCCATCCACATCTGATGATGGCTATGATCTTGAAAAGAGAAAACATGGCTCTGCCTTATAATCCTCCTGGAGTTCTCTGACGTGACTAATAAGTAAGAGGTTCTGGGTGATCCTGTTGATATAGTTTACTGCGATTTCCAAAAGACCTTGACAATATCCTTCAAGAAAGGACACTGAACAATCATGGGAGAAGATGGAAAATTCTGTCCTAAAGGTATAGGAACCTGTAATAATTAAGGTTTCAATGGACTTCTGAAGATCATATTGTCCAACATCCTGCTCAAATTAATGCCTGCTAAGAGCTTAAAGAAGGTGTCTTGGGGTCATAAACAGTCAAACATTGGATACTCTGAAGGATAGTAATCCCACAAGCTCTTTGGGTGCCTTGGTGCACCGTGAAAAAAGTCTTTCTTTTGTCTAATCAGAATTTCCCCTGAAGCAACTCGTGTCTGTCACTTCTTCGCGTATGTGAACCTATGAGTTCACCTCTGTATTCTCTGTAATCTCATCTTAAAAAGGCAAACAAAACAAGGAGATTTCCCTTTAGCCTTCTCTTCAAGCTGAACAACACAGCCATAAGCAAAATACAATAAGAACTAATAGTCAAAATTCTCAGTAAAAGAAGAGCGTTTGTGCTGGGACCCACATGCTTTAGCAAAGCCCGAATGACCTGGAAAAGGGGATGAGCAGTGAGAATCCAAAGTTTCCTGATGATAAAGTTATCAATGTAATTGGAACTAGGGCTGAGCATACAAGTGCTGAAATATCTTATGAGGCTTCATTGTAGAGGAGTAAAATGGCTTCATGACAGAGCAATAAAACATCTTGTGAAATGCTGTGGTGAAGAACAATCTTGGCTTCATATATCAAATAGTGGACTTTGACCTGACCATTACCACTCAGAAGTGAGAGAGTCTTCAAGGTTAGGATAAATAGTTCCAAGAAAGCACTTTCTCAGTGCTCAGCAGCAATCAAAAATAAATCAAACACTACAAACTATTAGGAAAGGAGTAGAGAACAAGACAGAAAACACTGAATAAATGCATGCTTCTTGTATTTTGAATACTATCTGCAGTTTTGGTCTCCTCATTTAAGAAAGGACATATTAAAGCTTAAAAAAGATTCAGAGAAGGACATTTTTGACAAATAGTAAAGAATGGCTTTTATATAATGAATGATTAGGTGGTCTGGAATACTGCAGAAAAAAAAAAAAAAGGATGATTTGTGGGGGTGTGACAGAGATCTACAAAACTGTAAGTAGCACTACTGAAATGGATAGAGATCAACTGCCTACTGTCGCTTCCAGCGACATTAGGAGGCATCAAATTAAGTTTGGGATGGTAGTTCCTCACACCTTGTGTCCCAGACTTGTGGAAATCCTTGCAGACCACATAGTGGAAGAAGTTTATGTAAGTCCAGGGCAAGAAGTACTTGGAAGAATGATTCATAAAGTGTTGGCAAATAAACAAACTATAAAAGACTAAGATTAGAGACTGTAAGATTAAAACTGTAAGAAGCTAGAAGACTATCAAGGGTAAAAGTCTAATATATACTTACATGGTTCTTATTCTTCCCTTCACTTTTAGAGACAGACATTTGTTTTGAATCAGTATGGCAGTTCTTATGTTCTTCCTATTTGGCTTTTTTTTCCCTTAAATAATCATCCTCATAATTAGCTCCACATTTCATCTGGGTTACGCTGCTGCCCAGCCTGTCTTGCTCCATTACAATATCAGCTGACATGTAGCCTAGAGTCTAGTCCTTTTTATTGCTTTCCAAAACAAAGAAATACATATTTTATCACAACATAACAACTTTTGCTCCAACCACAGAATAAAATAAGCCCAAGTGATGTGTTTTCTAAGCACAGCCTGCTCCACTATACCCTCAGAACAAAGAGATGTTCAATATCTCATTAAACACAATGCTTAATATATCTTCTGTGTTGACAGGATGGGAAAAAAAAACCTTTGTAAGACTAGAGATGGATGAGATTTCCTTATTTAAAAAAGCTCGAGCCAGTCCTGTAAAGGATGTTTGATAAATTTTTTATAGTGACCTGACCCAAGCCAGATGCTCTGAAGAAAACCCCAGAGAAAACTGCCAGCTGCTGCTGGTAGAAACTAACAAAATGGATGTCAGACTAAATAGCTCCTTCTACTCTACAATGCAGTGGGGTATATAAGACACATATAGATCTTTGTTAACTGTTGATCCTATAGCACATAGGTAGGCTGATGAGAGATTTGTATTAAAGAAAAGCCTTGGTCAGCAAGGAGATAGCAAAAACAAATTTCAGTTCCTTGGAAAGGATTCTTACTTGGCCTTCTTACTTTGTGTTAGGGAATCTATATTTTTTTCCACTTCGATTTAAAAACCCACATTTTTTCCAATCTAGCGGCTGTACCACAAAGGAAAAATCAGGAAACCAGAAGTCAAAGCTATTAGACTTCAAAATAAAATAACTTCTTTCTGAGACCCAGAGATAGTTGTCAAAGGAAAGGTAAATCTATTTGTGTTGTGAGAATTGACAGGATCAGCGGTCCTCAGAGAATTTTCCTCAGACTCAGAAGCATCACAAACCAGAAAAATATTGGTGATAATGAGGAGAGGCCCAAGGAAATCAGAGATTGTACTAAATCTGTCCCAGTATTAATAACTACCCACCATCATAATTTTATTGATGTAGCTGCACTGAAACAAAACTGTAGAAGAGATGTAATGTATGGATGTGATGCATTGTAACTTACAGTCTTATATACAGTACACTGGTTTAGGTTATAATTCACGTTAATAAAATGTATTTCCTTTCAGGGAAGGGCAAGCATTGCATCTGCTACAACTCTACTTAACTATAGGAGTTTCTTTGAAACAGTGTTTTCATTTTATAGTAGTGCACCCTAGCAAGAGGAGTTCTCTGCTTAGCTGTTTCTGTGGAGGCAACAGCTTCTACAGAGGTGCAGCTACTGAAGAGAGTATCCCCAGAGAGACAGCACACCAGCTGAACATCTTCAGGCATAGCCATGATTTAGCTCACATGTTTCTTGCACAGCCTTGTGTCCTCAGACCACCCTGCTAAGTCTACTGACTTCCTGCAGTGTGATTATGGCCAAATCCTGGAAGCACACGTGAAGTTCTGTGAGAGTTCTTACCCTAGAAGCTGCAAGTGGCAATTTGCAGGTCAGTAGCTTAGTGAATATCTGGCAGCACGGAGGGTTTCCTCAGAGACATGGTGCTGGAATCTCAGGGATAGAATCCCTTTATGCCACCCTGAGAAGAAGCATGCTGCCAGGCAGTCATGATAGCAAGTGCTTTCTGGGCACTCAGACTCCAGCTGATGCACTGGCTTGCAGCTGGTGGGCCTAGATAGATCTGATTTGTTACCAATAGTGCCACAAACCCTGCAGAATTCAGCATTAATGGCAGTCTCTGTCCTGCAACAGCTGAACTGCAAGCTGAAGACAGGATGAATACTATATTGGTGAACTAATACATAGTTAAGATGTCTGTCTGGACCCCCTAGTGCTTTTTCCTCAGAAATCAAAAACCTGCTTCGTTCTGACTCTTCTCTTTTTTGGCACTCTTTGAAGTGAAATATCCCTGGCATGTATCCCATCAGGCTCAAAGATCCTATTTTTTTGTTTAGACCCTTACTTCTTGGCTCACAAAGACTCAATCTCTTCAGACCTCAGAAGTCTACTATGCCTGAAGCTTAAGACTGACTTACAGCATTGAGTATTGCCATTGAATCAAGGCTAGTGCTTCTACAGTCTCCCATGAACTGTTCAGAAGTTAATTCCTTCCCTGAAGAGTAGGACATTTAAGCATGCAGCCAGAGTGTACCAGGAGAGGGAGCATATCGAGAAACTGTATCTGCCAGCATGAGAGGTGATAAGTCTCAGCCAAGGACTGCTGCTAGTGTGGCAAAGGAGAGTGTAAGGAGACACTTTAAAGGAATTAATGAGGTGGCTTTGTGGCTATTTACAGCATTTTCCCTTGGTGTGAAGGGCAGGAGGGATTAGAAACCACAGGTGATGTTTAGGTTTTATATGTGGTTTGGGGTTTTTTTGTGTTTTGTTTTGTTTTTTTAATTTAATACAAAGTGGCAACTGGCAAATTGATTGAAATGGAAAAAAAAATAAGTCTGAGTCCTAGCACTATTTGAAAGGCATAAACTATCCTTTGTTGGAAATTGCCAAGTGAAATGAAATGTTATTGATATGCCCCAAAACATTAAAAGGATCCATTTACATTATTTTGTTTCCCAGGAGATCTTCCTGTATGTTAAAGTTTCGTGTAAGATGAGGTAACAAGACCACACACCTTTGACTCCCAGGTACTCCTGTAGCCAGGAGCTACTAAGCCTCAGAGATTTCTTTTAGCCCTTATTCTATCAGATGGCATTCACAGAGCCTGTGGCTTGTGCATTGAAAGATTTCCTCCCTTCCAAATGTTAGTAATAAGTAGGGCTTCTTTGAGAACATATCTTTGAATCTGTTTATCTAATGTTCTTAAACATACTTGTCTTCAGAACTCTGAGTAAAGAGATTGGAGGTACCAAAGATGAGGAAATTAATCTGTCGGGATATTTTAAACTAGGTGAATAATCAGCCTTCACTCTACTAAAGAGAGTAATTAATGTATCACCATTGCTTATAGGCTTTCTGTTTTGCCTATTTTAAGTGGTTTGACTAAGTGTTTAGCGTGACAAATATCAGTCCCTCTGGTATCTTAAGTATATAGAATCACTAAAAAAACAGGTGAGAATAGGGTTCAGGAAGTCTATCCTACTGCCCAAAGTAGGATCAACATTTATTTACAGTCATCATCACTGGTAGACATCTGCCAATCCAGTTCCTCAGGACAGCTAAACTATTCCAGAAACTGGCTAGCTTTATGCTTAGAAAGCTACACCTAATGTCAAATATAAGTCTGCTGCAACTTTAGCCCATTTTTTTTCCTGGTTTGTACACAGAGGGAATTCTCATCCTCTTTGCAGAACACTTAACACATCTGCAGTACTGCATCTCTTCTGCAGTGTTCCCATCCTGGCAATTTCAGACTTCCAAAAAACCAAACTTTTAGAATTAAAACAGATTTCTAAATTTCCCTCCTCTTTACTTCCTAAAACATGTAAATTTTATTTCTAATTCTATCAGGAGGGAAGTGGCTACACAATTCTTTTGAGTCACTTGAGAGAAAGGGGCAGGAAAGTCATGGGCAAATGAAACAGCCCACAATAACTGTACCTGTTCATTTTCTCATTTCATACTTCTTTGAATATAGCTTCAGTATTCTAATATCATGATGGGATTTAAGCATCCTTTGATTTTTACAAGTGGGATCTTTGATTTTAGATCCTCTCTTACAGTCTGATCTGTGTTGGAACTAAGACAAATCTAATAGGACCTCATGGAGATGTAATGATTTATCTGCACAATCCATTTCAAAGTCTTTAGGTGCACTGATTTGCAAATGAAGTAGCTCCACTGAATTGAGTATCCTTTAGGTATAATATTACAAGAATTACTATTATAACAAATTTTATAACTGTTACCTACAAAAATAGTGCATAAATATTTTTTTATATATAAACAAAGGAACCCTTAAAAAATCCCTCAGGTGTTAAAATCATGCCTTAGGGTGATCAAAAAGCAAAAATTAGATAGTTACAAATTGCATTCAAAGGTAGGAAAGACTGGCATTCTGATTAGATACTTATTTCTCCTTATGATTACAAATGCAGCTTATTAGACCAGGAGCCTGTCTTGCTGCTGAAGGTTAAGGCTCTGCTGCAGCACTATAAATGCAAAGGTCAGCAATTGCTAGGGCCCTTTCAATCTCTCTCCTCCATTTATACACTTGAAAGGGAAAAAGAAAAAAAGGTAGAAAGAGATTCTGTTTCTATTCTTGTTGAAGTTAACACAACAGTATCCTACAGGCCGTAGGTGTTGCTAGGAAAGTACTGCACAAGCTGGTCTGCCTCTTTTTTACTGTACTAGCTCTCTGCCTTCTACCAGCTGAGAATGCCATGGAAACAGAGGTGGGGAAGCAAAAGCTGGTCAGGTTGGGGATCGAGGATTTAATTTTTTTTTAGTACCAGTATCAAAGGAGACTTTCTTTGGAATGGCAGTGTGAAACATTCTGCCCCATTTATAGTGGTTTCCATGGCAATGACAATATTCCCACCGGACAAAGCAGGACAAAAAACCAGTATGACAAGGTAGGTGCAGGAATTGTTTGACTTGGTATCTCCTAAGCAGTACTTAAAAATCTGAGAGTATTTAGAAAAGTTAAGCATGTAGTTGCAAAAACATATTTGAATGAAAGCAGATAAACTCAGTTTAACTTACTCAGTATTGGTGGACCCAAGTGGAAGTTAATGAACAGCATGCATCAGCAAGGGTGAACAACAACAGTGAAAAAAATATGGAGAAAAGTCTGATTTAATAGTATTATTCATATTTTAATTAATTATTTGTCTAATATATTAGAAAATATCTTGTAAAATAACATTGTCTTTCTAGTTGTCTAGTTGCTGTAATCACTTCTTGTCTATGTCAGTAAGAGCCTGATCTTAATGGTTGCAAATAAAGAAACTTATCACTGCAGTATCTCAACCTATTTGAGAGGCCTGGAGTTGATAGGTCTGTAGCTCACAGTGAAGTTGCCATGATTCAACCATTTGTCCTTGTCAGGAACCAACGAGCACAGTTTTAACCTTTGACAAATGTGGGGTAGCACATGTTTAGTGTTTTGATTTGCAGGGAAGAATAATCAAAGTAAATGGAAATACTTCTAAAATTGCTGTTCAGGGCCCCAGGGAGCTAAGTTAGTGATTTCAGTGAAATTAAGCTCCCATGAGCCTATGAATCCAGATTTTCAAACATGTACAATTGCTGTAGAATTGTTACAGCTCAGCTTAAATTATATGACAAACAGCTCTATAACTTGCTACTATGGAGCTTCAAAAAACATTAACCAGTCCCTAATAATCTTATTTGGAAGTAAAACAGAACAAAACCCTAGGAAGACCTAATGACATGAGAGGAGTAAACCCCTGCATTACAACAGACTGCTGTCACGGGGAAACGTATGTCTGATTTTACACCAATTTAAACTTACACAGATTGTCAAGGTTTTGTGGTGCCTGACAATGTCTTGAGCTGGCAAATCTACTGTCATTCATGGCTCAGTATTAAATGAAAGTTTAAAGATAGCCATTATCATTGAAATTCTTCAGAGGTATTTATATATAAACATGCCATTAGTGATAAAGGACAATGCATTGAATTACAATACTTGTGAACAAAAAAAAATCTAGAACTACTTAGCCAGTCTTGTGTTTTAAGGTTCATCAATTTCCAGTCAATGAATAGTTTGTATTAAACATATATTGGTACCCTGAAATAGAAAAAAGAAAACTTACACAAGGCAGTCCTTGGAGTTGCTTGAAGAGGTCTAAGAACACAGATCTAAGAGTTGTGAACAGTTCCATTTCTATCATAAGAATTATTTTAGATAATCAACAGTGCTAATCCAATTAAAACAGTTAGCTACATAAAAAGAAGTATCTCATGGAAACCTGTAGGTGCTGCAGACTCTTGCGTGGGCTTGATAGACATGACTGAAGGGTATACAGGACTCCAAGTAGAATATTCTGTAACATCTAATTGACATTAGATAAATTAATTTATAAATCTGATTTCTGCCCTAACTGCTGTATTGTAACCTTTGCACTGCTTGTAAAAGACAGAAGATGGAAGTTCACATTGATAATCTCCGAACAAGTTTATGATTGGCATCTCTATTTGGCATTGTAAAAAGGTTCTGAGAAGAGCAGGCCTGTTTATTTTGCTTGACATGATTTTGGTCATTCTGACCCACTAAGCCAGAACATCCAAACAGTATAACTAAGTCTGAAGTGTATAGCATCATAAACTGTGCCTGTATTGATAAGTTAGAGTACCTCACAGTTGGCACAGACATTTGGAGGTCAGTTGTCTGTACTTGCAGCAAGGTTTTCTTCTACTCCAGCTATCACCTCTGCCAAACAATTCCTTTTCATGGTTCAATACAACACAATCCAGTTAGTTCCTACAAATAACTTAAATAATCCAATGTTGGCTTGAAGGCTAAAAGTATTTTTTTTTTTAAGTGTGAACTGAGCTAAACTTCTCCAGCAGGCCTTACCTAATACCTCTAATACAAGAACATCTCCTTGCTCAACATACTGGCATCAAGCAGGTATAGGTAAAGAAACCCTTAGGACTTCTTGTCTTCCCAAATCCCAGCCCCTAAGTGCAGAAGTCAGTCTGATCTGACAACAACCAAGAGGCTTTTTTCCAGTCTTGAAATGGAATAGTTTCTTTCTCAGCTGGACAATACGTGCTGGCTCAGAAAGACCTTTCCTGTTTCCAGGTTTCATACACTGTGAAGTCAAAAAGTAAGAGTGAAAGTAAGACTCAGATACCTTCCCTACCCAGTACTACTTTAGCCTTCAGCACCTAGAGATACAGATACTGGGCCTGCTTTTTAATCTAGACAACACATCAAATGTTCACCAAAGGGGCCCTGTAAAAGGAGTGCAACATGCTTTGTGCAGTATCTTGCGTTGGCATTTCAGGTGGGAGAAAATCGGCTTAAGTTGGATAAGATTTGACAGAAAACTACCAGTATCTTTTTTTGCAGTGTGAATGCTGAGTCACTTTGAGAGTATGCTATACACTGAAGAATTAAGCCTCTACCAGTTAAAGGTTGGATTAAGACATTTTGGTGGTTTAGGTCTCTAATCCAGAAAGCAAATGGGTTAAAGCCTCTTAAACTGCATCATCCCTTGAAAAGCTTAAAAGTTAAAGACATCAATAGCTAACTGCAACACTTGTTTATATAGCCAAAGACTAAAAAGTTCTGACTGACTGTTTTGAAAACTGGGATCCAATGACAAAATTGTAAATGTACTAAAAATCATTATTCCCATGCCTCTGGTTTAGATAGTAAACCACATGCTGTGTCAAGGAGCAACAAGAAGAGAGTCACTTCATGAGAAAAGATGAGGAGCTGACCACAGTGCAGGTAGGTAGAAACACATGATCACAGACAAGAGCACAGTTCCTCACTATCCAAGCAAGACTAACAGCAAGGCTGGTGACAGCAACAGGCTCAGACAACAGCCTGATCAGACAAATTCAAAGTGACATGTTAGGCTTCAGGTCAATTCAGGAAGTCCAGCTGATGCCCTGGACTTGGATCAAGCAAGCCTGGATCATGCAGGAACTGGGGTTCAAGTCTGTATCAAGAGCTGGATACATACCTACCTACAGTGTAGTTCAGGCAAATACTTGGGCCTGAGCCTGAGCTTAAAAGGAGCTAGTCGGCCAGAGGCTGAGGATTTAGAGGTAGAGCTACCAGAGGTTCTCAGGGCAATTAAAGTTAATTGGTGCACTCAGGGGATACACTGCATTTCCTGTTCCTAATGTCTATCAAAATACATCTTAAATCATTGCTATTGTTACTTTTCTGGAATTTATAAGATTTTTCATTAAATGTATGCACAACTTTGTTTTTACAATGTTACAAGAGCTTCCTTATTACACTTTTGTAATTATTCACAATTTTAATTAATATGATGCTATAGTAATAACATCCTTCCTACAAGGTAAGTAGCAACAAAACAAATCTTTTGACCCCATCACCTCCCAGACCAAAAGTACATGCATTTCCTGAAAGGTAATGTGCACTGGGAAAAACAATGCAGGAAACCAATGAATGTTGGTGCCCCCTAAGGGAGATCTTACCTCACAACAAAATTGTCTAAGCATGGTGTTGGACACCTCTGTGATAGTGCCTGAACAGAGAAATAAGGCTTCTAGAAAGGCAAGAGATGTAAGTTATCTTGTTTGTGATTGTAACAGGTGCTGGAGTTGAATAAGTACATTTGAATAACCAAACATCAGCAGCTGCTGGAAATTAGAAGACAGAAAAGCTAATCTGATAGGATCTGTCAGAGACTAAGAGTCACGGATGACGTAGCATTTTCCTCTTCGTGTGAGACCACTTCATGTGAACTGTTCTTTCTTTGGTCTTCTGATGTGCCAGCTGAAAGGGGTGAGGTTGTGACCTCTTCATTTTACTAACAGAGCTGATTGACAGCAAAGGGCACACCAACAGTGACAAAGACCCACCCTATACTGTCCTCTGACATCCAGAGCCTTTTGTTGCATTTTCAAATCTTTTACATGACATCCCACTGGTTCTTAGAGCTTTGTCTGTAAAGTACATTTGTGTACAGAATATTTTATTTTCTAAAGCAGAGGATAGATGCAGAGTGCAGATATGATGGCACTCTTGCATTAATGTGTTTACTTTAAAACTTGCTCTCAGTCCAGGAAATCTCATTGATTTCTGTGTTTGGCAGGGGAGCCAAATCTTTAGCTGAACTTTGTCATCCAGTAAAAGTTTGTCTGCTTCTGATAGTTAAAGTTCAAACCTGCCTGGAGAGTTCCTAAAAATAGAAATTTATGGAGAAGTAATGAAAATTACTAGGGGAAAGAATACTCCCTTGTAAGTGAAAATGAAAGAAATTGCTTGCAGTAAAGACAACTGCAACAGCAAGTATTTGGTTAAGAAGTACTAGCACTAGCCTTTAAAGACTTCCTCACATGCAAAGTGACTGGTGATTTAGATGCTTCATCATAAAATATTCAGACTAAAATGCCTCAACCATTTTTCAATTTCACAGTGATTGAATACTTGCTTTTCAGAAATCAGATTCCACAAGTTATTTTGAAATAATTACACAAACCAAATGAATTCCTGAAATTTTAGGCCAAGTTTTAAATGTATATTGCATCACATGCAATGAAGTTATGGATGGACCATGGAGTGATGGTGAATAGCTAAGCCCTCTTGGCATCCAGTCACAAGTGGGGTTCCCCAGGGCTCAGTACTGGGGACAGTTCTCTTTAATGAATTTATCAGTGATCTGGATGACATGATCAAATGCACTCTCAGTCAGTTTGGAGATGACACCAAGTTGGGTGGGAGTGTTGATCTGCTGGAGGGCAGGAAGGCTTTGCAAAAGGATCTGGACCGGCTGGATTAATGGGCAGAGGCCAATGGTGTGAGGCTCAATAAGGCCAAGTACCAAATCCTGAACTTGGGTCACAGCAATCCCCTGCAGTTCTACAGGCTGGGGCAGAGTGGCTGAAAGGCAACCCAGGGACAGGACCTAGGGGTGCTGGTCAAGAACATGAGCCAGTGTGTGCCCAGGTAGCCAAGAAGGCCAATGGAATCCTGGCCTGTATCAGCAGTAGTGTGGCCAGCAGGACCAGGCAGTGACTGTCTCTCTGTACTCAGCACTGGAGAGGCCACAGCTCTGTCCTGTGTCCAGTTCTGAGCCACTCACTGCAAGGACATTGAGGTGCTGGAGCAAGCCCAGAGAAGGGCAATGGAGCTGTGAAGGGTCTGGACACAAGTTCTCTGAGGAGCAGCTGAGGGAGGTGGGGGTGTTCAGCCTGGAGAAAAGGAGGCTCAAGGAAACCTTATCACTCCCTACAGCTACCTTAAAGGAGGCTGTAGCCAGGTGGGGATTGGCCTCTCCTCCCAGTTTGCAAGTGAGACAAGAGGAAATGGCTTCAAGTTGCTAGGGGAGGTTTATATTGCATATTAGGAAAGACTTCTTCACTGAAAGGGTAGTTAGGCTTTGGAACAGGCTTCCCAGTGAAGTGGTGGAATCACTGCCTCTTGAAGTGTTAGAAAGATGAGTGGGTGTGGCACTTGGGGATATGGTTTAGTGATAAAAATTGATAGTGGTTAGACTCAATGATCTTAGAGGTCTTTTCTAACTTGAATGATTCTATGATTCCGTGATTCAAAGTTCATTATTGCAAAGGTGTTTGTTTTAGAGACCTGATGGAACTTGGAGCTCTCTGAATGTGTGAATTTCTAAATATAAGATACCAAATAAGTTTTGGTCAGGAAAATATTTCTTTCCATATTATCACGCCTTTATGGGTATTGAAGATAAATTCTATGCCTTTTTATTAAATTTATGAAACAAGATACCAGAACCTCCACATTGCTTACTTTGTTAGTTACTCTTCCTTGACTTTTTTTTCCCAGTAAAGCATTTCCAATAATCAAATGAATAGCAAGATAATAATCCTTAAAATTTTAGAACTTTTTGTCTTACATAAAACATTCCTCCTCATATTTTCTGCTGACAGCTAAAAGGCATTCTTTCATCCCACTAAGAATGCAATTGAATATATATGGAATAATAAGATGCTGATATTGATTAAGAAGAGGTAGATAGTTTTATAGTTTAATCTTTGGGTTTCGTGTTATCAGAAACCAAATAATTCTTTGGTATAGCAGCACATATGGCACATAATATCACCCACTGTTCTGAGGCACCCTGTTAGACAACCATATGTGCTGAAAAAAGTCTCTGGTTGTTCAGGGGCTTATTCAAGATTGACTGGCTGCTTTTTCCCAAAATGTCCTTGATTTACTGTTTCATATCGAAACTAGAACCTTTAAAATGTAAATATTCATGCTTAGTTTTAAAATGCTACAGTGTGTATAATTTTGGCCTGAAACACCAAGCTTCATTTCTACCAGACAAAACCAAGCAATTCCTTGACATTCAGGAGCTATGAAGAAAAGTTTATATCCAAATATTGCAGTCTAAACATTATTAACTTCCTTGCCTAAATCTTTTTCCCACTTCACTCCCTACCAGTACAGACCTCTAGATGTGATTTTCTTCATGGTTGTATCACTACAGTCCTTATTTCACCTCTTATCTTTTAGTATCCAGTTTGCACTCCGTCTCTGAGTTCTCTGTGGTTTGAAGAGTGGAAACATCCCATAGGAAATGTGTGTAAATAGCAGCAGTTATGGAACAACAAATAATGAATCTTTCGTGAGTCAGCTTTGGCTGCTCTGAATAATACAGTGTAGAAGATAGCTCACCACAGTAAAAAGAATAGTGTAGAATATTTGCTTTAAGGAAATGTTAAAGCATGGGAATATATAATAAAAATAAGAGTGGAAGAGTATTTTACAATGCCAATTTAGCATAAGAGCAGTACAGAATAAAACCTCACAATATTTGCAATGAAATCTTTCATAAACTGTCTTTAATGGAAATTAAAAGGTAGAAAGATAAAAATTTGAGTTAACACAAAAGTAGGTCATTTTACTTCTTTGACATAAGAATTCCTTTGCTAAAAGAACTGACATGATTTAATGCAGGCTTTAGTAAAGAGTATGACTTAGCACCTTGTCCCATTCAGTTAAACAATTAGGACCACACAATACCTGCAAAGTGCATAATAAAGGGACTCAGAAATTATAGTCTGCCACATTCTCTGTCAATATGGAATCATCCCAGGGTAGTATGTCTCTAATGGATTTCCTTATGACTAAATTTCACAGTATTCTACATTCTCCTCAGTGACCTAAAAGTAAATATAAAATCAGCATTAATAAAAGCTGCAGATGACATGAGGGTTGGCAGAATGGTAACTAACAGTGAATGTAGATAAGTCAGTGTGATTTGGGTCAGCTGGTAGACCTGTCTATTCAAACAAACTGTAATTTAATGCAGCAAGATACAACTATCCCTGCAGAATACTGAATTCTCAGCTGAAAAATAGTGAGTTTAAAATTAATTGTGGAGTCACAGTTGTCAAGAATCTGAGTTCTCATTGTGATCCTGTAGCACAAAGAGGTAGTAAAAATGGTGAATGTACAAACAGGTAGTGACAAGAAACAGAGAAATGTTTTTTACTCTGCATGTGGTTTTCGTGATACTGCTGTGCCACCTCCAGGTGTGCTACATATGTCTTGAAACTGTGCTAAAAAATTAGAGGAAAGGGCAGAAATGAGCTGCAAATATATCATGAAAGACTTAAAGAGCTAAGTGCTTATTTTTAGCAAGGAGGATATTATGAAATTACTTGGATATTTTTTCCTTATAAAGAAAATACCAAGTTCTCTTTCCTTGTGGAGAAAGTAGCAATACTGGGGGAAGGGGGGAAATATTCTCTTTTTTAAAAAATTCAGGCCAATCTTCCTTTCAGAAGGCAATTTTAACCACACCAATATCTGAGTTCAAGGCAGGGGTAAGTGGGTAAAATTCGAGGATTTATGAAAGGTGAAGTCAGGCTGAGTAATCTAGCACCTTTTTTGATGCTAAACACCATGAATCCATGATACATAGATTACAGTAATTTCACGACTATAAGGCGCACCTTTTTGACTAAAATTTTTCCCCGAACCCGGAAGTGCGCCTTATAGTCTGGTGCGCCTTATATGAAGTACAAAGTTGCAACATTTGCCACCCCGGAAGTGCGAGCCGTGAGC
>PYHW01010164.1:1258509-1289263 GCA_013186435.1 Turdus rufiventris
AGCAACCTCGCAGGAGAAGCTGGGGGCGGAGCCTCGCTGCAAAAAAAAGTGCGCCCTATAGACAGGTGCGCCTTATCTGATCTACAATGTTGCAAATTTTGCTGACTCCCGGGGGGTGCGCCTTATAGTCAGGTGCGCCTTATGGTCGTGAAATTACTGTAATTAACTACCATTTAAATATTCATGAGTAGAATTTGTGTCATAAACAGACCAAACTAATATGTCAATACAATAGAAAAGTGCAGTAATTTCACTACTATAAGGCACACCGGATTATAAGGCGCACTTCCGGGTGTCGGCAAATTTCTGAACCTTGTCCGTATATACGGCGCACCAGACTATAAGGCGCACTTTTTTTTTTTTTTTGCAGCGAGGAGCCACACTGCAAGCAACAAAGTAACGAATTAGTAAAGAAATCGCGCGATCGTGGGGTTTACTGGCAGGTCCTCAATTTGCAAACATTTTTCACAGACTGGCATAGCCTTTAAACACAGCCCCAGGCGCCCTCCCCATGCTGCGGGCCCCAGCACTCCCACCCGCCCCCAGCGCCAACTGGCACAGCTTGTGGCTCGGGGTTCCCAGCTCCCAGCGCACGGCCCCCCGCCTCACGACTCCCACCACACAGCTGCAGCTCGGGACTCCCACAGCACAACCCTCCCTTCGCAGCTTGGCTCACGGCTCACACTTCCAGGTTGGCAAATTTCCAAACTTTGTCCATATATAAGGCGCTCCAGATTATAAGGCACACTTGCGGGTTTCGATCAAAATTTTAGTCAAAAGGGTGCGCCTTATAGTCATGAAATTACCGTACATCATTGTCAAGCACTGTTCTTCAAAAATTATATTAAATGTTATCTATAGAGAGCTGTAGGTTCTGTTCTAAGATTGAGATTGCACTGAAATTGGGTAGTACACAGAAGATGCAGAAGTCAAATCATGACAAGTCCTCATGAGGCATTATCACCAGTCTTCCATCACTGCTGCTATTAACTCACATATATAACAGGTGTGTGTCTGTTGCACCCAAACCGGGAGAACTAAATTTTAGTATGACCAAATGTTTTTATTTAGTAGCAATTTCTGTCACTTTTGCATTCAAAATACAATGATTAAGCATGATTCAAGTTATCTGTGTCTAGACACGCATATGCCAGACATTCCTACAGATATTTTACAGGGTTTGATTGGGTATTTTTCATTTTTTCATCATATCAATATTTCAGTGAAAAGATTGTTAGGGAGTGAACAGGTTGAGAAAAACAAAGTCAGAACATTGAGTACCTCCATTAACACAAGAAGTTCTAAAGCTCTGGAGCAGCTTTTCAAAAATGCTCAGGGTTCAGTGCTTCTCAGTGTTCCCTGTAGGAGACAGGATATGAATAGGCTGTGAGAAAACAAACTTAGCCCAGGTTTCAGGAAATGTTCAAGTAAAAAAATGCACTGGTAGCATCCTTGAAAATTATGAAGATACATTTCTAGCCTCCTCTTCTCTCTCTCTTCCCTCAGCTCCACTTTCATTCTCAAAAAAAATCCAAAAAAACCACTTGATTATTAAATGAACCTTCCAAAGCTCTGATTTTCCTGTCATGGCTTTAATGGACAAACAGATAAATTGTCACTAGCTAAAGATAGTGGCACAGTGGGAGAATTGTGATGATTAGCATAGGTCTTGTGGAAAAACACCTCTACGCAAGAGACAAAGGGTTTTGTTCAAAGGAAGTCCATTGTTTCCATAGAAAGTAAATACTTCAGCAAAACATCATAAATTATTACCTTTATTATTTTAGTAACTTTTTAACTGTAATTTTAGTTGATGACCAGAATTCCTTGCTGAGATCTTCAAATCTCCACTGTTTCAGTAATAGAGGCTGTTAAGCAGAGATCACCTTCTCTTTCACTCAAAGTACCTACATTTTTAGTGAGGCTGTGCTAAGATTAGGTATCTAATAGGGAAAATAACTGAATTATGTAAAAAAAAAATTCTATACTTCTGGTTGTTTTGACACTTGACAAAAGTTTTGATGCCTTTAAAACTTGTCAGGCTTTGTATTTACTTCAGTCAGTAAGCTCAATCTTGTGATAACCAAGTCTGCTTTCTTATACTGGTGGGGCTTTTCAGCTATCATGGGTCTTCAGACAGAATGTTCTTAAGAAATTAACTTTACCTCTCCTCCAGCAAGAGGTTCACTTTTCATTACAGAAGTCCCTATTTTTTCTTTCCTGTCATTTTGCTGTCCTGCAGAAATGCAAGATCTCTATTTTCAGTCAGGGCCTTACATAGTGGTTCATGTGGGGTTTCACCTCCTGTTGATACTGACATGAAGGAGCTTCTACAACAGCCTTGAACTGACAGGACACCACAACAATGAAAGGTGAAAACCGGCAGCTAGAAGCTAATCAAATAAAACTTCACAGTTCATGGCTTTCTGTGTATAAAAAAGGTTAATTACAGCCTCAAGAGAGTTTTTGGGGTGTCTGAATCTCCATCTACATCTAAAATTAAGATAGCAGATTTATATCTACTCTGTTTTTCACCTGCACTGTTCCTCTTAACATTGCATTATTATCATGCTGGAAGAAAATGGAAAGAAATACAAACAGCAGGAGTGAAGAGAGTCAAGAGGAGATTTCTGAAAAGAGCACTTGACCTTAACAAACCCTTGTCAGGTCAGCAGGTATCTTGCTGTATGCACAATGGAAGGCGCTGTGGGTAGCAGAATAGACAAAATGGCTGCATAGAGATTATTGTTTTCAGTCACCTGAAAAGTATGGAGTTCAGCTGATGAAATAAAAAAGGAAAACTAAAAATCCAAAATGTTCAAAAATTTCTGATGTAATGTCTAGCATTTTAGAAAATTTTCAAGTCTGCAACTGGAAAAATAGATTCCTCTGACATTTTTCTACAAATTAGAATAATCAAGTTTTATTAAAAATAAAGCACTACTAAAAACCACAAGCACTACCAGGAGAAATTTCTTCTCTTTACTCTTGGAGCTGGAAGGAAGGGAATGCTCTTCTCTGTTGCTGTTCCAGAAGGAGCACTGTTCTGACTGAAATGGAAAGACATTTCTGATGCTGATTTCCACCTAAATACAATTTTTTTCTTCCCTAGAACCAGATGTATTATTTCTCATTCCCTGATTTTAGATGTTTAGCCAAATCTTTAGCTGCACTTTGTAATCCAGTAGAATTTCAGACCTGCCTGGAGAGTTCCTGAAAATAGAAATTTATGGAGAAGTAATGAAAATTACTAGGGGAAAAAATGTTTCTTTGAAAATGAAAATGAAAGAAATTGCTTGCAGTGAAGACAACTGCAAGTATTGGGTTAAGTACTAGCACTAGCCTTTAAAGACTTCCTCACAAGCATTTTCAAAAGTAACTGGTAATGTAGGTGTTTCACTTCTCATTATCTAATTTTAGCTGTTAGCTGATTTTGACCTTTTCATAGTAATTATTGTCCCTTACATCTCATAAAGGAAAAGTTTCATCCAAATTTCTAAGAAGGGTTTCTAACACTGCATGCTTGAATCTGTATTACTTTGCCTAACTTCCAGCTGAGCAGCATACTGCATGACTCCTATGAATTCCTGTCAGCTCTGAAATAAGTAAGGTAGAAAAATAAGATAACATGAATTATAGTGCTAAAAATCCTCCTTTTTCTGTTAGATTGTCTACAGAGAAATTCAGTAATAGCTAGGTAGTCCATGACCCCTGACAAATCAACTCTTTGTTTTCTCAAGCTTTTCTCATGTTTTGTTTTCTCATGTCTTTTTTTCTGAAAACTTGCCAGTAACCTCTTGAAGGCAGCTACTTCATTTCAATATTTTTGTGCCAGACCCACTAACTTGGAAGTTTCATTGTTTCTTGATTTTTAGTTTGTAAAAATAATTTTTAAAATTTACTTTAAAAGGTTAGTGCCAAAGTCTTTAGAGTCTTAATAACTCCTATGAGTTATATCCAGTATATTATTAAAGTTTGGTACTAGTTTCACTGCTTTGTATTTGTCTGTCTACAAAATTTGAAGGGTGAAGGATGACTGTAGTTTTCTGCTGTCCTTAATGGAATGACTTACGGGTTTGTGGTTGGTTGTTGGGCTTTATCAGTAATAAAAGGAACAAGATGCCTGAAAAATGTAGTTTGGCCCTGTGCTTGGCAGTGGTAGGCAGATGGATCAGTTTGTATCTTCAAAGGAGGTAAAGTATGTATCAGAAGGCAGATTTCATCCGTGTATTTAGGTACCCTGGGAACTGCTACCAGGACTGTGTACTTCCTATTGATCACTTTATTTGTCCAAAGACACAAAGAAATATTCCAGTACTCAGGATACAGCTTACTGTGTCTTTATACTCACTGTAACATTTATAATAGAACTGGGCCGATCCACCAAAAAATCACCAAATCCATCTAAAAATTACCAGTGCTGGGATTAATGTACTTAAAATTCACATAAGTAATTTTTCTCTGCGTTCATTTTGCTGCATTTTTGTACTAAGGGAAGTCCTTTGTTTTGTACTTCACATTCACTACTGGTCCCAGCTTTAGGTGAGCTTTGGTTTTCTCAGCTTCATCCCTGCATTCTTTACCAACCATCTTTACATTCCTCCTGAGAATTCCATTCCTTCTTTCTCATTTCATGTACTTTTTTTGGTGTTTGAGCTCATTCAAGAGTTCCCTATTAATCCATGCTGACCTTCTGCCACACTCGCTCACCTTCCTGCACATATGAATAGAAGGATTTTATTCTCTGAGGAAATTCAACAAGCTCTCCTGTGCCCTGGTGTCCTCTGTTCCTATTGGACGCTGACAAGAAGATCATAGAACAAGACAAAATCTCTTCTCCAAATGACCAGGGTTATGATTCTAATATTTGTCTTCTTCATTTCACTCATGATTTTAAACTTTATGATCTCATGGTCACTGTAATCGATACAATTCTCAACTGGTAATGGTCTATCTGTTATGTTCCCATTTAATGGGATGCTTTAGGTTGTTTCAACCCCTCAGTCATGTAGGGATTTAATCTATCTCATTGACTGATACTGTGTTTTCTCTCAATTTAAATAAAGACATTGCACAAGATACAACAAAGAGAAGATCTCTGCAGGACCTGCTAAAAACATCCCAATGGATGATTTGCAATTTACATATATAATTACATTTTGCAATATATTACTTGGTTAATTTTTAATTTGTCTGAAGTCAGTTGTATTGATTTTTTTATACTCTTAATTTTTATCAGAATGTCATAAATTTAAAGATATTATACCAATAACTTGTATTACCCATGCTTTTAATCCAAGTATAAGCAATATCAGATTTGCTTGATAAGACAGTTAACAGAGCCGTGTTTATTGCCATTAATTAAACACCCCAATTTGCTTCCTTGTTGATTGCATTCTGTATCAGTCTTTTTGTGATTCTGCCTAAAATTACTGTACAGCTGATGGGCCTATTGTTTCAAGGTGATGACACTTGAAAGAGAAAAATATGAAAGGCAGAGAAGGAAAAATTGTAGAAACATGTATTTCACATCTGATTGTCTGTTTCCCTGCTCCCTTGGGCACTGGCCATGTTGGAAGAAGGCCCAGCACACATGTTTAGGATAAAACCTGTCCCAGTCAGGAAGCCTCAGCAGAGAGAGAAGACAAACAATATTTTTTACATTATTTTTCTGCAACAAAAATTACTTCAATTTTTCAGTGTAAGAGGTTTTTTGTTTTTAACAAAATGCATATCCCAAACTAGCATAGTATAAGAGGCAAGGGGGATGTTTTGTACCCTGTACTCTAAGGGGTTATTAGGAAGACAACACTTTGTGCCTGTTGAGCAGAGCTGGTTGCTACAGCAAGCATCCTCCTCTGACAAAGCTGAATGAGACAGAACTCATCTTAAATATAGAGGATAGGAGCTCACAACTGCTATAGGTCAGGTGTCTTATTGCTTTTTCATTTGGTTTTGTGCTTTTAAATATAGGTTATTCATCTGTGTAAATTTTTAAATTAGGAAATGGGGCTCAGCTGACACTTTCTTGATTTCAGATGTTCCTCACCACACCCTTCTCTCTACTAGCCTTTGCAGTTTTGATTGAGTTAGACACCACTGTGTAGAAACACATCTACTGCAAGACCCCTGCCATCTAGCAATATAAATGGGTAAAAAATGTATTTCTAAAGTTATCTCAACATTCAAATATTTACAAGTATTTGCCTGGGATTTTGTGAAAACTGTATTTCAAAGTCAGGGTAGACTTGGATTTTAATGAGATGCTTTTGTTTTCTCTTTCCAGGTGAGTTTCACTGCTGATTACATCCCTAGAGCAATTCTTACAATCTTTAAAATTTATAGTAATTCTTATCATCCATAAAATTTATCTGGCCCTTTTCAAGGACCAAAAGTCCCTCACAAAATTCACTGCATGTTAACTGGGACTGCACTGTTGCGTGGCTCCCCTTCTCCATGTGCTTGTAGCCTGCACATAAAACAAAGGCTGATACTAATAGTCTTGCCTATATTATATACTAATTACTGTCACTAAATTCCCTAGAATTCTCCTCCTCACCCTTCTCTTTCCACAGTCAATAAGTACCCACCAATATATCAAACACATCTACCGTATCACTGGAGAAATCCTGACAGAAGATCCATGAGGATTTTAAACTCTCCCCTCAGAACCCATATTCTAGTCAAGAATGTCTTCATTTGGTGGGTTTCTGAGTTCTTGGACCCTCTGAAGTTACCAAGGACTTTTTACAGACTTCAAAAGGAATGGGATCAAGATAGTAACATATATGCTCACTGTTCAAAAGATTCATAAATATTCACACTACTTCTGGCAGGTACCTTGTCTGGTTATCCAGGACAGAAAATGACAGGCAAAGAACTCTTTTTGTCATTAAAATCCTAATGGTTCTTTTTCTCTGTTCATCAGTAGACTTTGCCTTTTTGCCCTTCCCAGGCAAGTCCTTCATGCCACATCTCAAAGATTTGCCCAGCAGTGCTGCTATCAAAATCCTCTCTCTACTGAAAACTGCCTTCCTTCTTCTCCAGTTAAAAATCCACATTTTTGCTCTCTCATTTCTTCTCCTAGAAAAACGAAATTATAAAAATCCATCTGAGATTGCCAAAATACAGAAGGTAAGAAATCTTCTAGAAACAAGATACACAAATGTTCTGTTTTAGACCAGGACCCCTTTTGACCTGCAGAGCATGGGGACAAGACCTGTAGTATTAGATTAACTGAACTAAAAAAAATACCCCACTCCACTGGCATCTCATGTGAGAATAACCTGGGTGATTGTAGCTCCTAATACTTTCAAATGCAAACAAACAAAACAAAACAAAACAAACAAAAAAGTTGTTTATTTGGCTTTTACTGGTAGCTATTTTCAGATGATACTGCTTTTTCCTGTACAGACTAAAGTCACCCTGGATAACTTTGCATCTACGATTTCTAATTTTAAATTCTTGGGGCATTACAAGAAAGTTTGTGTGTAAATACCTTTACAGAAGCTAAACTTTCAAAATGCTGTCCATGTAAAGCATAGCAACTCTGCATGGGTATGTATTTTAATTGTCTTATTTGTTTCTTAGTGGCAATAACATTACTAGTTATTTTACCTCTTGCTGTCTACTCCATTGCTTCAAGCAGGTTGAAAAATAATCTAACTTAAAAGGAATTCTATTCCACTCAGTTAATATGCTTTCCATTTACTATGCTTGGAATACTGCCATTTGAAAATAAAGGCCACAGAATTAGAAGGAATACTGTGCCTTGATGCTTTTTCCACCCCCCTTATGTATAATAAATACTTATTTCCTCCCTACTGATGAAGAGGAAACTCAGAGTGATTAGCTTAGCAGTAAGTGGCTCTATTGTAGACATCCAAAGTTAGATAAGATGAGACCCATCTTTCTTAGTGGAATGTTTCAACACTGCTGGCTGAAATCTCTCGCACTTGCTGGGACTCCTTCAGCATGTTTAAGTGAGATTGTCCTTTGGTGACCTAACATCTTCACAGCTGTAAGCTCAGTGAATATCTGCAGCAAAGCAGCAACCTCTTTCCAAAGTGAGATGTTACATATTATTCAACATGGAATTAATGTTTGAAAACACCAACTTGAATTTTCAACTTTTTTGGTTGAGACTGTACCTTTATGTACTGGTCAAGATAGCAAACTATATTAATGTCTGCAATAAGTCTCTCTATCATTGCTGTCCAACAGGTCATAGACTGGATTATCCTCCTCAGAGAAGAACAAGATTCTTATAAAAATTCCTTACTCTCAATGGTTTTGTTCATGTTGCAGTCACACAGCCATTACAGGTACTGCTTTCTCACATTTTGAATCTGGAGATGGCCAAAAATTATGGAGATGGCCAAAAAACATATCAGAAGAATAGGAAATAAAATTGAGAACAACTTTCTGCTTAACAAATCCAACTGCAGCTGCCTCAAGCAATCATATAACACAATCTCTTTCATAATTCAATCAAGCACCAAGCTAACACATTTTCACTTTGTTACTGTTAGAAGATTCTTCCAGAACCTGAATGTTTTGAGTACTAAAATCGTTCTTTGAATTTCAAGCTTGGAATTAATTCATGCCAAATTCTCTACATCTATGCTGTACTGCTGCCCCTTAGTTTAAACAGCTCTACTCCTACACTGATCTTTATATTTATAGGCAGTGATCATTTCTCCTTCTAAGTCTCGATTTAGTGTACTGAGAGCCAGTCTCCCACAGGCTCTTCATCACCCTAATTGTCCTGTTAACCATTTCAAAAATGCATTCTGGCTTCTCTTTTTGCACACAGATGAACAGGACAGCATAAAGTACCCTGCATGAAAACTCATCAAAATATTCTAAACTTGCATTAATATTTTCAGATCAAAGAAAGCAGGGTTGGTGGAGATTTTTCCAAAGATGTAGGCAAGGATATATATTCTTTCTATCTAGGATATGTACAATAGCCACTCCTCTTTTTAAAACTAAATGAAACTGTTTCAGATGATGTCCAGTACACACTGGCCTGATCAAGAGTTAGAAATGCAACCAATTACACACACTTTGCATCCCAAGTCATTGCTGCTGGTGCCCTCCTCAGGGGTTTTTGAGATTGCACTGTGTGTACTAAATGCAAATAATAACGGATAATAATGCCAACTGGATAAAACTTATCTGCTTGTGTATGGAAAAGTTATTTAAATAACCACTAAAGAAGATCCGCTGTTCAAAGAAACTCCAATGCTGAGGCGTTCAAATGCTGGTACATTTTTGACAGAACAAAATGCCAGCTTCTAAAGCAATCCAACTCCACAGCCATGATGTCCATCAGAGGACTCTAGAAATTAGTACTTATGTGCAGGACGTGGCACAAACCAGAAATTAAATTTCCCTTATTTTACTGACATGCTTTGAATGGAAATCTCGGGCATGACATATGCCCATACATAGACATGGATGGCATTTTTGCCAGATGCTGCAAAGGCTGCTGGAAAGGAAGGCTGTATCTTCACAGTACAGGATCTATGTCTAAAAATCAGCATGTCTGTAGAAGGAGATCTGTGATGTTCAGTGTTCTCAAGGTATTGAAAAGGATAGTGGGACATCTAGGTGAAATATTTTCTTGTCTGTCAATCATTCAAAAAGGTAAAGGTCCAGTTGTTGCTCTCCACAGTAGCTCTAGTTACTTGCTGCTGATTCAAGATACACCACTTATATTACAGCTGACATTTCTACTTGAACCAGATCCAATCCATTTTATGCTTATTCCACCCTTTCCAGTACATGAGGAGGCAGCAATACAAAAATCAAAGCATAAATAATACAGAAATACCTAAGTATATGTACCTAATTTATGCCATGAAAAATGCATTTTAATTAATTTTTTAAAAAGGCAAGGATGAATTAGATGAGCAGAAATAAATATTATACACCAAATTACATAAAATTTAGACTATTTTATAATCTTCAGTTTAAAATGGGTGATGGCCTTACATTTTAAAAAGCTAAGATATAAATAATCCCCTTTCAGATTTGGAGAATTTTCATTCAACTGCAAAATATGCATAGATAAAAACACCTTCCTGGGTCAGAATCATGGCTTAACAAGTCGCTAGTAACAGAGAAAGTTTCAGAGCCTGATGAAAATTCCTTGGATGACCAAATTCTGTGATTCTGTGAAACAGTAGGAACACTAAAATATAAGGAAAAAAAATCCCTTTTCCTTGAGATTTCTTCTAAATAGCAGTCAGATGGTTTTCTCACTGAAATGTGAAAATATTTAGACTCTGCAGCACAGTTATTTCTGTTCAATTATCAACACTTTTTGAATTTTGGTGAGATCCTGAAGGCATTGTTTTGAAGAAGTAACTTCAGTGGACTAATTACATACATGTGGAAGTGCAATAATGTGTTCCCCTTCTAGTCATCCTTTACAAATGTGAAATTGTAGCAAATTATAATTTTACAGATTTTGGTAAGAAGTTTTGTTGAAACAATAAGAACATTTTATTCAGAACAATAAAAGAAAATTAAAAAGAAGAAAAACAAATGATCTTAAAATAATTTGTAAAGTAATTATAATTTTGGTGACTCTGGTCTTCATGTGACCAAAAATCTATTTGTATGCAAATTTGATATTAGGCTATAGGAAGAGAAATATTTTGCAAAATAAAATATTTGTCAAAATTACTACTCAAGAAACCAGTTGGGGGTGAAAGTAATTGTGTAATTTCAACATCATGTATGAAAAAAAAAAGTTTGAAAACAGACCCTGCATTAAGGAAGAAATTTGTTAACTGATCAAGAATAGGCTAATAAAAGAATGATTATGCAGAGAGTGGAGACAAGTATGAGAAGACTGTTTTAAGAAACAGCTACTATTATGTTTATGTAATTCAGACAAGAAGAGAGGGAAATCTTCAATGTAAAAGGTAGTTCCGTAATGAAGCACTAAAATAGTTGAAATGGAAGAAAATTGGTCTGACTAAAGACAGGGAAAGTATGTATTAAGACTAAGAAAACAGAGGAGGATTAGATTAAATACAATAAAAATAGAGGAGGACATTCCTACACAGAAGATGCTGAAAATTAGGTAAAAGACAACGACAATATGAAAGTTTAGACTGTGGAACTTCTTATAAATAAATGTTTTGAACAAAGTCTTCTCATGTCTAAGAAGAAAAAAGCAGACTGAAAGGCAAATTAAATATTGCTTGTTTAGTCACATCTCTTAGGCAAAAAGACCCACAGCTTTTATAAGTCACGCATATTGTCATGGAAACAAAATTGGAAGTCTTGCTTTGGTAAAGGGTATTTCAAGCCCAACAAACGCTAAGATGCACATTTGCTTGTTTCAGTTATGCTAAACAGAGGAGGTCTGTTGTCAAGTTATCTTTGAATAACTCTATTATAAAGACAGCTTTACCTAATGCTTTTAACTTATCATCAAATACAAAAGAAAGAATAAATAAGAATACTATTTATTGTAAACAAATATTACTTTATTTTCACCATTTCCATTTAAGTTTCCTGTTGGATGAATTAAAACAAGTTTACTTTCTGGATTACTATGTTTATATTACCATCTTACATAGAAAGAAGTGTTCAGATGTTCTTGGAATGCAGTTAAAGACTATATTATCTGTTAGATAAATCACATATAAAGGGGAAATGCAACTTTGGTTTCTCCTTGCACTATTCAATTCACTGATGGAAAATATTATGGATGACATCTGAAGTTTCTGGCCATTCTGCAATGCCAATTGATTAATGCATTGTTTAAAACCCCACTGGTGTGACATAATAATCATGCAATCTAGAAAAGAGTTATCTTGTCTAAACCAGACTCTCATTAAAAAAGAAAGAAAAGTAGGAAGAGGAAAAAAAAGGTAAAATAACCTAGAAGTGATTGAGAAAACTCTTGCATGCCCAAAGTGTTTAGGATTTATCTAGGCTTGAGTAAGGTGTGCTAAGAACTGTGTCTTTCTTCTGAAACACTGAATAAGGAGATACTTTCAAAACAGACCAACAATAATATTCAAACCGTGGAAATGTCAAAATATTTAAAATTTGCTGCCCAAACAGCTTAAAAATTTGAGGTTTCAGTGTATAGTGTTCAAAAGGCAATTTTATCTCATTAGGCAGTCAAACATATCTACAGACACTACTTTCATCTCTAATGGGCTATTAGAAACATTTTCCAAGAAAAAAAAAGAACTTTAAATGAAGACAATAGGAACCTGGTTCAAAACAAAACGTAGAGGAATTGTTTAGGTGAAAGATGGCCCCAGACATGGATTGCTTTGCCAGTGGGGTCTAGATGTTTCCATTAATTCATAATTTAATTGAAAATAAATCCCCTGAAGATTACAATAAGCAGAAATCATATGAAGCACAGAAGTCCCCAAGATGAGGATGGCTAGAGACTAGTAGAGTGTCAGGTGTAAGTATCAGCCTTACTCTTATGTTCTTCTCTGTTTGCTTTGGCTGCTGTTGGATACAGAAAAGGTAGCCAGTGTGAACTTTGGTCTGCTATATCATGTCTGTGTGCTCTTCTAGTCTAAGTACTTCCTCAGTTAAGAAACTTGCTATCATACTGCCATGCCACCATATGTTTCAGTCATTTAAACCTTCTAGTCACAGGTCTTGAAAAACACAGTCCTGTTTATACAGCTCTTACCAATATAATTTTTTCCTCCATCAGAATAATTTCTATTCTATATCAGCCATTCATCATTTTTTGGTGTTGATTCAGTAGTTTCTTTGTGTTTGAGTTATTTTTTCAGTAACTGCTGTTTCTAACACAGTTGTGCCACAGCAGTTCTGCCATGTTGCCCATCTTTTAATATTTTGAAAATGCTTGGGAACAGCTTCATGTTTTGGCAACTGTAATTCAAAAGCAAAGATCTTTTTACCTCTGCTGTGCAGCCTCCACCTTCTGGAAGTCACATCTCTGAAATCTCCATGGTAGTGTGATCAATTTATGCCGAGCACCAAGAGTCCTGCAGTGTCTGCAGCTCTGTCCCCTTCTGAGAGCCAAAGATATGGCTAAAGCAAACATCTAAATTGTATCTACAGGCAAAACACTTTTCCCTAACTTGCATACACACTTGCACCCAGTGCTTATCTAACCTCTTTGTCTACAGTTTTCAAGCATTTCTGATGTCATTCCAGTGAAGAGGTGTTTCAAATAGCCTAGGAAATTGAGAACTTGTCCCAGCCTGGACTTGTGAGGGGTCTTTTTTGCCATTTCAGGTGAAAGTGCTCCATCTGTGTACTTGTTCTGAAATAAAAGATCAGTGCTTGCTTGTACAAAGAGCCTACGCAAATCAATAGCAAGCAGTGATCAGCAGTGTCTTAGCCTCTCAGAGGACACTGAAGAAAATGACATACCACCAAGGGTCTGGCTGCTTCCTCGGGAAGGAGCAAAGGGTGACCCCATCGTAGGCTGTGTCCTCGCCAGCAGGTGCCATCCCCCAGGGGCTGAGCACATTGGGTGGAGATTGCCAACACCGACAGCCCCAAGCACTGCAAGCAGTGCAGCTGCTCCAGGAACACTGGTTCCTTCTGCTGAGGGAACCAGTTAGGGGTACAGCACACAGGGACAGAGACAGGAGTGGCCACATGCACATCCATCATGCAGCTGGGCCAGGGACTGGTGGCCCCAAGACAGGATAAAATGGAGGTGCTGGGAGTCAGGAGAAGGTTGGGGGAGGCCCTGGGAGGCTGGGCTGGGACATGCAGGGCTATCTGTACCTTCCACTCTCAGGCACTGAGTTAACCTCATGTCCAGCGAATATTGCAGTACTATACATGGGAAATGGAGATGTCATAGGGGAAGAACAATACAGTATCATGCTAGGAACTATAAGCCCAAAACTTTTTTTATTTAATTAGTATGTCCATGTTTACAATTTGGTTTTATGCTGGCAAAATGTTAATATACCATAGCAGCTGATAAAACTTTTTCCTCTTCTGGGCAGTCTAAATGCATAGTGGTCAAATTCTTCCTAACTAGGATATCACATATATATTTCAGTTTTCATTACTCTCTCAAACAATTAGCTAATTAGTTCATAGAAACTATCTGGCAGTGAATTAAATCCAACTGACTGATTGAAAAAATCAATATAGTAAAAATGGAAAATTAATTACAGCACATTCTATAAGTAGTGGTTTAGTTGATCAGGGTCTGAGACTTTCTGAAGATCTGTGATGGGTCCATTGTAACAGCTGGCATCTAAACTAGTTATCCTAGACTTCCTTTTAAATCCGGCAAGACAAATACATGTTTTTTAGGTGTGTTTATCCTAAATCTTGTATCTAAAATATGCCATAGAAACATGTACTTCTCTTAATGGACCATAAAGTCTGTTGGCCACTTTAGAGTGTAAATACTGCACAGTAGACAATTCATGATTAGGTGAGATGAATCCCACATTGTCTGAATGAAGACTAAGATTTCATTTCGATTTTCCTAAAAACGCTTGTTCCTTCTTTCTGGTGTGGAAAGCCTCCTATCAGCAAGATATTTACTGAAGTGTGTTCAGTTCTGTCTAGCTTCATTTAACATCTGTCTCTCAGCAATACTAGAACATGCCTTGCAGAAGGAAGCAAGTTAGCTAGAAGTCATTTGTCAACTTTGAAGTCTTCCTTCCAGACACCCAGTTCTGTGAAACTTTCCCTTACTCAGTTAGGCTGTCACAGCTCATTATTGTCATGCTGTAGCCTGATGTATTAGCTTTGTAGTCTCAGATAGCTTGATAGCCATCAATCATTTATAATAAAAAAACTCAAACCCCTGGATAATTTTTTTATGGGGGTACCAAACCAAATTATTTTTATTACAATGTCATTCTGCTTGTTTTCTTTGTTTGCATTTGGTCACATGAAAGTAGGGACTAGATGATACTTCAATCTTTTGGTCACATCCTTCAAGAAAATTGTGACACCAAATCAGCCCAAAACAATCTTACATGTCTAATTATTTTAATTCTATTGGAAGCTTGTCTTTATAAGACATTTCTCAAATCTATGCCACCATTAGCCCTTTCTTAAGTGAGAGCTACTTGTTAGGCCATGGAAAGTTAAAATAACTTTGTTTATTAAAAGCATAATGTTTTTATAAAGAGGGTATCTAGATTAAAAACAGTTATTTGAACAAAGTTCTGTTCACTCACATAACTTGTATAGCTGGTTGAAAAAATGTTGTTGTCACATTTTTCTATGAAAATGCTATTTCATGGAAATCAAAACATTCTCTAGGAATGGACCAATTTTGGTAACTTTTCATAAGGAAAAGGCAATTCAAGTTGAAGGATACCAGTGAGATCAAAATATTCCACTTTAATCTTAAGTTTCAATTTTTCTTATTAAAACCTCTCTTCATTTCCAAATTTAATTTTTCCATTGTGAATTATAAAACATAAAGGAAGAAAACACAAGAAAATAAGCCTTTCCTTTTACTAAGAGGGAATTTTTAAATATGTAATTTTCTTGAAAATTTCTTCAAAATATTTTTCTTCCTTCTAGTATTGAAGAAAACCAGTTCTTTGAATCTCATTTCCCACAGAATATGAAAACCATTTCCTGAACAACTCCAATCATTTCTGAGGCATATATTTCAGAAAGAAATTCTTATCCACTTTCCATTTCTTCTAAGACAGACAGATGAATCATGCCCTGGAGGTGCCTGTTTCTTTCAGCTGGCTATAAAGGGAATCTAGGTTGATGAGTCTAGACATCGACAATCAACTTTCAGATATCTACCCTTAGGCAAGACAACTACTTTCTATTGAAAAGATGAAAATAGTTTACAATTACTTTTCAGTAAGCATGATTTTTTAAATCATGCTTAAGGGAATGTTTATCAACAGTTTGTCTTATAATTACACACTTTGAATGAGATTAGCTGGGGAGGTGGTAGAATCCCTGTGATCCCAGTGCAAGATTTTACTGAGAATAACAATGGATACCTAACAACACCTTTGTATAATTTCAAATTCAGCAATCCCAGTTTTATGAGAAAGCTTAATAAATACAGGTATGTTGAATTCTGTCCTCGCTCTTCTTCCCTTGGGGACAGCAGCCCTGGGAAGGCTGGTAAAAATCCCAGTGTCCTGCTCCCAGTGAAAGGAACTGCAGCATGTGGCAAGAGCAGTGTGGGTGAGCTGTGGATGCAAGAGGAGGATGCAGTGACAGGAACTCTATCAGGCCTTGACATGTGATCAGAGAAAAAAGTGATGTGCTAGTGCCTTAAGACCAATAATAAACTATATTTTGCCCAAAGAAAAGGAAGCTCAGGAGGGGCCTTATCACTCTTGCAACTACCTGAAAAGAGGTTGTATCGAGGAGGGGTCATCCTCTTCTCCCAGGCAAACACTGACAGGATGAGAGGAAATGGCCTCAAGTCTCACCAGGGAAGGTTTAGATTGGATATTTGGGAAAAATATTTTCACTGGGAAGGTGGTCATGCATTAGAGTAGACTGTGCTGGGAAGTGGAATCAGCATCCCTGGAAATGTTCAAAAGGTGTGTGAATGTGGCGGTTGAGGACAAGATTTAGTGGTGAACATGGAGGTGTTGGGTTATTGGTTGATCATTTCCAATCTCAATTTTTCTACACATTTTAGAAATTTCATGAAGAAAGATGGTTAGAGTCAACTTAGAGGTATTTTTGTTGTCAAGCCTTTCAACACTAAAGCTGCCAAATAATATAGTTTGTGTAGAGGCTAATAGAAAAAAGAAAAACAAATAGTGTTATATTGTACATATGCATCCAGATAAAGGTGATGTAGTTGTAAAATTTAGCAGGTGAGTTGTACTTTTTTCAGACTAGGGCAAATATGACCACAGAGAAAATATAAGCAGCTTCTCTCTCATTACAGTTTTTGAGACAGAAAGAGAGAAGTTATGTTTATTTGGTAATTTTTCAAATAAAGCAAAATTAAGGTTACTTGAGAACTGAAAATAACTCTTCATTTTGTGGTTTTCTAGAACTCTAGTATTTGTTGACTTTCTCAATCTGAAAGGGCAGAAGATATGCCTGGGATGCCTTTACTGCCTTAGCAGAGTTTTGCAGCTGTGAATTACTTTAAAGAGAATGCATTTACATTCACTTTTGTACATGTCAGTGTAAGTAGCTGCAGATAGCCATTTAAGATGTGGCTATAGTGATGCAGTTCAGGTATGCAAAATCAGTGCTTTTCCTTGGCACTTACTGGAGGAAGGAACAGCACTATCAATACTACACAAAGAAGGAAAAGATCAACTCACAGAGCACAGACACAAGTGTCCCCCAAAGCCAGTGAGCAGCTCTAGGGATCCCACATCACTCTTCTCTCCACTAGCCCCAGGGGTGACAGAAATGCCCAGTTCCCTTCTTTAAATTTCTGTTTGTTATAGCACAATGGAGATTGGCTAATGGTTGTCTGAAATACTGTATCAGAAGAGAGAAAATAACTTGGCTCTATAGCTGATGATGTCAGTGACCTTTCATGACATGATGGTTACAGTAATAGTAAGTACTTAAAAGCAAGTTGATGTCTGCCCCTGTCATCATCTACTTCCCCATTACACAGTATAAAAGTTATACCCATACTGGCCATTCAGAGCCTCTTCCTTTTTTTCATTCCATTACAGCAACAATATTTAAGAAGCAAAAAACATTCATAGAATCTGATAGTTGTTATAAAAGCTTGCTCTTGCTTTCTCCAAAGGCTTCCTTTGGAGAAGCCCAGGTCACAAATTCGCCAAAATACCTCTCAGAACTTCCGTGTCTACAATACAATCAAAATTGAATAAACATACGTATTTCAGAGCACTTACATCAGCTATCCTTTCACATGAAAATTTCTCTGGGTCATTCATCCAAACACGTTTAAATGAGTGCAGGTACTCCTGGGGCAGAAACGACCTGGAACAAAACCATCTCTGGCCATGTCTCCCACACTTGGTGAATGAGGTCTGAGATAACCCCTTGCCATGAGCTTCTATGAGAGAAAGGTGAAATGCTTAACACTGACTAGGAGATATCCCTTGTTTTAAACACAAGGGAAGAAAATGGGTAACTGAGGAAGACAGCAAGCCTTATCCCCCTTGCTGCTCTATCCTTCCCTTCATCTCTGACCAGGCCTTCTCTATACTACCTTTCCTTTACCAGAATGATGTCTTTTGGTTCCTGCTCTTGCCTCACCCTTTACTTCACTCCTGTACCTCTTACATTTCCCTTGTAAAACACAGTCATGTCAGCTGCCTTATTATATACTGTATTCTGTTCAGTCTGAGAGATCTCCATGGACTTCTATAAGTACTTGCTCAGGATCAAAATCTGCTAGAAGTTCTAATCTTAAAACCCTCTTTTCCACCCTGTGAAGATGTACTTAAACATCTGGTGTAGTTGCTTGGTAGTGTTTTCATCTCAGAGGAAAATTAACAGCAGGTGAACTCTTATCAGGATTCTATGGTAAATCTATTCAATTTAAGATATGCATATTTTCTCTAAATTTCATTTATGCATAATATCTATGAAAAATTAATTTGTTATGTATGTACCTCTGAAATACTTGCTTATTTGGGAAAAAACCCCATAAAATTAGCACTCTATACCAAATTACATTCTGTTAGAATGCTAAAAATAACTAGATTTCTTCATTATATGAAGCAAACAGCTCAGAATTATTCTGGGAATCTTTTATCATACCTTCAAGTATATTAATTATAATTAGAGTTAAATGAAAATATTCCTATTTATTTGATGTATTTTGTCTTTTTGCTGTTCCTAAGTTGTTTACAACTAGACCAAGCCTTTTTGGAATTCACTCTTGATTTACATTGCAAAACCACTTTGAAAGTATGGCATTCTGAAATCGCAGCTGAGGAAACATAACCCCTGAGGTTTGGATACAGCTACTCATGGGTACCAGGAGGCTCATCCAGTGATGGGATTTGCCATCCTTTTTTTGCCAACATTCCCAGACTGAAATGTGAAGAGGGGCAGGATATGGTCACTGAGCAACCAGGCTGTTGCTTCTAGTTTCCCCAGATGGTTGCTCTTCCTCATCTGATACTATTTCACATGTGAGACTGAAAGGTAACCGACTAATATCTATATACATCGTTATTTTTAATAATAGTTTAGAGTATACTGAGAGAAATATGTTTGGGGAAGGAGGTAAATCCATTTTAACATCAATCCTTTTGAAAAGAAGTTGCTGCAATTCCTTATAGTGTTAGATAAAATATTAGAGAACCTTTAGGGTCATTCTGGTGACATTCTTCAGCCCACTGCTGAAGAACAGCCCACTGCTGTTAGCCAGAGATCAGCACTGCCCATGAGCAAGGGTTATTTGCTTCACTTATCTCCAGCAAGGGCCCAGTGCCAGCTGATCTATCCACCATCAGCAACCTTCAGAAGCTCTAGCACTGCTGTATTAGTGAAACCTCATCACTGTGAGAGCACTTTATTTTATTAAAAGTGCAATTAAAACAAAATCAAATACTTTCATTAACTGCGACAACTAAAAATTATACTCCCAGTTGCTTTCTTCTCATTAAGAAAATTTGCATTTGAATAACTTTTCAACTGTGTGTATTTGTAATTAATGCAATTACAAGCCAGAGATATGTTCCCAAAAGTAAAGAAAACTTCTTTATCAGTTTTACCATTTTAATTGAAATAAGACTTTGTATAGTGAATTATTTAATGTCTGCTATCTGAAAAGTACATATAGAGATAACAAGTCAGCCTCGGTATTTGGGACTGTGCTCATTTATTTTAGAGTTGGTGTAAGACCTGGGAGCCACAGAGGATGAATTGTTGGGTTCAACCCTGGAATACTGAGTATTTTGACTTTGTTGGTTTAAAAACAGGGACTATTGTTTATTTAACTCTGTAAAATTATATTTTTCTTTTCCAAATTAATATATGAAAGATGGGAAGATAAATATTCATTAAAAGGAAAACAAACTTTAGCTTGATTGAAGGAAGATAAAACGTGTTCATGGCAGGAAGTGGAAAAATTATACAATTTATAAATAAAATAATGCTACCTGGAATTGTCACATAGTCAAGGCTTTCAGACATAATCAAGGCAGCACCAAGCTAGATGCTGCACAAAAACATGTTTGGAGCCTTTACTTAAAATAATTTATAATTTCTGTTTTCAATCCTGAATCTTTTTCTTCTTGCAAATTTCTCCTGAACTTCAGAGAGCCTCTCAGTCAGGCCTCAGCATTGACAGTCTACATGTATGTATTACTGCAGGGCCCTGTATCTTCATGCCTACATTCCATGAGGAAGCCTAGTTTTGAAACAGGAGTCACAGGTGTGCCCTACCACTAAACTGCCATGAGGCAAAAAGGATTTAAAAGATATAAATTGGACAGTTCACAAACAGCTTAATAGGTTTTTTAAAAGGTGCATTTATTGCTAGCTATTATTGCTTGGGTAAGAGCTTGTCAACAGGGAATTTTCATTAAATTCCTTCTTTTCTGTGCTACACTGCAACATCTTTCCTTAATTTTCATTTTTCATTCTGAAAATGCATTCAAGATGCATAGAATTCCTTTAAACATCTTCTCTCCAGTAGTGAGAGAATACACATCTTCCACTAATCCTATGACACAAATGCATTAAGATTTTTCTTATATTATATGTTCAGCAGCAGAACAAACCATATGTAGAGAGTAAGCAAGTAGAAAGAAAAGACAGATTGGATAGATAATTTTCCAAACTTTTATGCTCCCCCCTCCCTTTCCTCCCTCACAAGTACAGGACTCACAGCATGCTCTCAAACTGTCTATCTTCTAGCTTTGGTTCACTGCTGAAAAAATATTCCAGGTGAAGAACTGAAAAAAGAAAAAAATAGCATAATGACCTGAACACCAAAGGTGCAACCATATGTAATGGACAAGAAGGAAATCTAATCCAATCAAGAATATCTTGTCTGCTACACAATAGATCAAACAACAGGGTCACATTATCTCCTTCAGGGATCTATTGTTGGTAAACTAGGAATTTGCCATTAACTATATCCCAGATTCATAGAAACATAGAATTGTTAATGTTGGAAAATACCTCTATGATCATGAAGTATAACCATCAACTTAGCACACCATCAGGTATCCCTACAGGATTTTTCAGTAACTGCTGTTTTCCCAGTCTTTTACTGGTATTTTTTCCAGCCATTTACTGGTGTTGTTCCATAACAGAAGGCTTCCTCCTCTTTCCTTGAGGGGATTGTTGCAAAAAGGAAATTTAATATTGTAGGAGCTGAGTTCTAGAACCAATCAATACAACTTTTCTTCATTTCATCCTCAATTCTATACTGTTCATTGAAGTGTATAATTCTCATCTTTTCCTGTACACTGTTCAAGTGTATATATAAATTTTTATGGTGCCTTTGTAGAGTTTTGGCTATCATGTAGCCAAGTGATACAAGTTTAGTCTTCCTCTTTCTCTCTTCCACTTCTATGATGTTTTTTATTGCATTTTTGGTGTTACTCTGACTTGTTGAGACCTTCAGGACACTGACTTGCCCAGAGCAAAACACACTGAACCATGCTTGGTATGTCACCAATGCTACAGAACTCTTCAGCTGCTCCGTATTGTTCCCTTGTATACACCAGGTAATCTCCAGGTTCCGGCAACAGCTTTCACTGAATTTGGCTGTCTCTGTCACAAGGATTTCCATCTTGGATCAATACTCTCATCTTTAAAAACCAAGAACAAAAATACTTACATCGAATTTTGTGACTCCAGATGACATATAAGGAACTCCCATAATCTAGCATTTAAAATTCCTCTGCAGGTAAATGCATTTTAAAAATTTGACAGCTTTTTCTTATCCATTAAATTAATGAGGGACAATATTGCAGTATCTTTTTCAACACTCACAAGATTCACTTAAAATTTGAGAGCATTACAGGAACCCATATTCCACCAATGAAAATTTTAACTATGACTCAGCACTTCTCATTTCCATTAAATTTCCACTCCTGTAAGCCACTGATGACATTATCCCTCTTTATTTCTACTGTCCTTTTAGTAACAGTACACTAGTTCAATATAATACATAAATTATTAGAGAACTTAAAATTCGCATCACAACCTTTACTAGAGACTTTTTCACTGTTTTATATTATTTTACAGTGTTCTCACACACATATTATTTGGAATTTTTACTTTAAAATATTTGAATAATTCCTCTGAAGTGAAAACCCATGCAAAGGAATTTAAAATTAAATCTAGTATCCAATAGATATACCACTCAGGTTTGGACAGAAATATGGCTTCCTTGATAGCTTTTCAATAAAGAATGCTCTTATACACAATCCTTCCTTCAAAACTGCTCAAGGCACCTCTCCTCTTTGAACATATTAATTCATGAAACTTGTAGAAAATTATCCCAAAGTTTTGCTTTTTCTCAAATTTGGTTGAAATGGGGCACTAGTTTCAATGGTTCTGAAGGATAAAATAATGTGTTCTATTAAAGTGTAGTTATTCCAAGGAATCTACTTCAATTAGAGAGAAATTATATTTTAGAATAATTATATAAAAAGATGGTAAGGTATTTCTAATGAGGAAATTGATGATTAACAGGTGAGTCTGCTGTCACCTACACATAATGGGGGAAAGCATATTTTGTCTCACAGGAAATTGAAAAAGGCAATCAAATTTCTCAAATTTAAAAAACTCATGACAGGTTTCCAATATTGTTTTGCAGATATTACTGACTGTTCATAATTCAGCCTTTAATTCAAATACATATTCCTTTTACAAAAGAGTTAGTTGGGATACTTGTGTGCAAACAGAAACAATCTCTGTGCTGCTTAAAATATAGACTGGGGTTACTTAAGCTGCATCAGTTTTTTATGTCAGTCATTTCTTAATAAAGGCTGTAAATTTAATTTCAACCCTCTTTATAGAACATACGTGCTGTCAAAATAATCTTAAAAAAAAGGAAATAGTAGGTGTTAGGAAATACAATTTATTGATAATGAAAAAAATAACAAACAAAAAGCAATCATCAAAACCTGCTATCCAAACTGTATTATATTAATTATCTAAAATATCTATTCTGCAGCGATTTCCTGGGTTTTTATGCTCTCAAAAGTCTTTTGTTTGCACTGAATTGCCATGCAAAATCCAGAGCCATTTCAGCCTGGAAAGATCTTAACCCAGTGGTTTAAGGCGGTGTTATTGGTGTGAGGTATCTGAAGGCATTAAATCTGAGAGATCATATGAAATCAAGTTTGAGCTTCTTTGCTTGGAGACACCTTCTAGGCTGCAACAACTGTATTTACAGAGGTGTGTATCACAAAATAGGCATTTCTCTTCTTTAGCAAATGGCATTATCATCAGAAAAGCAGAAGCTGGAGTCAGACAAAATCAAGCACTTCGAGGTGGAAATTTTGAATTTTGTGCTTGTATGATACCCAGAAAAATGCAGCATATCCTGACTGAAGATATCCCAATATAAAATAAAATAATTTAATATTCCTTGAACAGCCCTGCTTCACATTGTCTCAGGTTTTGTTCATCTAGACTGTGGATTGATAAAAGTATTTTGGATCAGTGAGCTAATGTAAAAGCACATATTTGATACCTATTCTCATTTTACAGTCTAATCTTAGGCATGTTGAAACCATGAATGAAAGAACGCAAGTGCATTATGAAACATCCTGATATGTGGATAGCAGGAGCAACCACCCTTCACAAAGTCCCCTGTGAAGAAAACGCTCTGTGTGTCTGCCAGACCAGCATATGGTGCTCTGCTAAGAAAACTTTTTTACAAAACCTCTCTGCTACACTTTCTGATACCAATTAGGTACAAGAGCAGCATTAGCACTGACCTTCTGGATGCTTCTTTTCCACTGCCTTTGATATTCTGGACACAGTGAATGAAAACAGGGAGGAAAAAAGAATTTATTACAAATACCAAAACCAAGCTCTATTAAGTATTAGAAATTGCAGATATTTAAGTATGAAATTGTCCTAAAATGGGGATCTATTGAGAAACAGAGTTCAGCATATCAAGACCAGCCCTGGAAGATATTTAGGTAACCTACTTCAGAAATTTTCCAACAGGAATGTTAAAGAAACAGTAATATAATAGAGCTGGTCTTGCTTTAGATAGAAAAACTTCTTGAATACAGGTCTTTTTAAAAGATTAAATTGCTGTCCTTCTGCTCAAGTGGCAGCTCCTGCCTTTGTAACAGCTTTCTACAGACTGGAAGAGTTAATTAGTTTCCATAAAGACATTCTTTATATCCATAGATATATACATATAGATCTCTTTAAACACTAGATATTATTCACTAAACAGACAAGCATGAGTCAGGCACCTCAATGGGAGGCAGTGCTCTCCATTCCCCATTTCTACACTGTATTCTGCTCTCTCTTACATGTCATATTTTCTACCACGTTTATATTTCTTTTTGTCTTCTGTATTCTCTCTAATGGTGTGTTACCCTCTAGTAGCCCAGGTGCCACACAGATCACATACCTCCAATGCTTTATATATGATATGTATTTAATGCCCCACAGAACAGGCTTTGGCTTTTCAAAACGGCGTCAGAGTGTCAACTCAAATTGAATTTGCTGTCCATGGTGCTGTTTCTTTTTCTTTGTTGTCCCAGCCTACTGAGGAGGAAGGTGGAAAAGGTGTTATTCTGATACAGGGACCTATGGGTGGGATGAGATATTGTGAAGGAGTGATACTGAGATGACAATAAAAAATCAAAGCTAAATTAGAAGCTTGACTATTTGCTTCACCAAAATCAGAAGTGGATATTATGTTGGAGAAAAACTGCATATCTTATGCAGTGCTTAGTGTCAAAGGCTTTATAATCTCTTTGAATTGTATCTTTATGCATATTTGCATGAAGCTATTTGTGAAGTTTTATTACCATATTGAATAATAGAGTCCAGAGCTGGTAGGGACCAAATGACATATCTGGTCCCAAGGCAGTGTCTGTTATCTCTGACAGATATTTGTCTGACCAGCTCATAAACAAGCAGTCCCAGTGCTTTCAATATGCCTAGCAAAAATAATGTAACAACAATATTTAGCCTGAAATTTTCCTATGATTTAAGCCCATTTTATATTTTCCTACTCCCATTAGCCCACAGCACAGCTTATTCTCTTTCTACTTTCAAGTCTTTTAAATATTTGATATTTGTCATGTCTCCCCAGCATGTTTTCTTTTTTATAGTAACACAACACTGTTGACTCATGCTCAATCTAAGTGCCACTGGCCATTCCTCGTATTACATTTTAGATAAGAAATACCATCTAAATAGAGTAGTACCTTGAAATTGTCCCTGAACTGCATCCTTATTTTCTCTGACTATTTTTCCACATCAGTATTAAACCTCTCTTGGGTGTATTTCAGTCCTCCCGGCTTTAAATTTTCTGTAAACATAAAATAACTGTAATCAATATTAAAAAACATACCTCATGGATACTATATATCTGCAATCCATTGAATACAGGTATTTTCTGATGTTTGAGATCAGTGTGAGACAAGAGTAGTCACACCAAGTACATTTATTCATAAAGACTGGAGAAGTGATTCATGTAAGGAACAGTATCCCTAAGCAATTCTAATTTATGTATCTTACATTTACAGAACATGGCAGAAATCCACACTTCCCCAGCTTTAATGGTATGCACATCCATATGCAAGCCTAGCCTTAACTATGCTCTTAAATCTCTTTTGTACAGGTGTTTAAGAATGTTGAATATTTTGTATTTTAGTAAAGTTTAAGTTTCATTATTAAGTCACTGTTTCCAAATACAGTCCAGCTAATTTCTTGTTGCTTCAATCAAATTGGTAGGTATATGTTCAAAAGGAACACTAATAAATCAGTTAGGCCTTTTCTGTATCTTCCCCAAAACAAGGCCCATTCCATGCTGCACAGTTTAAGGTTTCTATTAATCTCCAACCATACACACAAACTCAGCCATCTGAAAATGTGCTGTTTAGTCCTCAAATACAGTTTTTTAGTTTGCACTTACCCTTTACAAGTTTTTATATAATCATCCCAGAATGCTTTTACTTTTCATTCTGTGAGATAACCATGGAGATCTGAAAGGGTTGACGTTTCACAGCAAGGAGGAGTAAGGCAGTGCTCCAGAGTCTTTGTAGAAAAAGTAATCCAAAACTAATCCTATTTATTGAAGCAATAGTAGTTCTACAGCCTTCACAAGTCAACATTGTTCAGAATTTTTAGCAGATTTTTTTTCCTTAATCTGGATACAGTTCTAAGAAAAAAAAAATCACAGAAAAATGAACATTTAATTGTTATGGACAGTGAGCAACATAAGCAACTATGTCAGAAAAACTGCAACAGCAGCTTCATGTGTTGTTCCCAGGTGTGTTAAAGAGAGCCAATTATAGCAAGCCTTATGTATTCTCAGAACATGTGTTCATTCTTTATGAAATTGCGGGATATCTTAGTAGAGGGAGTTCATGTAAATTATTTATGATTAATCCTGTGGTTGGCTTATGTTATGTCCACTCTCAGTGAAAGAACTTTAAACTTTTTAAGTGGAAGCATGATGTGAAATATTAAAGAGAAATATTTATATATATATTCTCTTTCTATCTATGGATTTCAGACATGAGATAAAAGGTTTCTATTGTTGATTATTTCAGCTCTCTTGGTACTACTGCAAAGCACTTACTGCCAAGCTTGAAGCTACAGCTTGGGGATTTCAAACTGACAGAGAAATGCTCCAAACTAGCAGTAGCCTTTTGATTTACCAAAAAGTCTTCTGAGCTAGCAACAGCAGTATTCTGGTATGAAAAAGATCAAATATAATGAATCACTCTCATCATCCTCTAGAGAAACAATTACATTGCTCTATTAAATAAAAGCAGTTTGTATGAGATAATGATTTCAGGAGTCCATAATGGAATCTATCTATATTATGCATCACTTAAAGTTTTGCTCCAGGTAAAGGAGATGTTAGCTGACAGCACAGCCAAGTTTATATTCAAAACCAGCAAACTTCTCACAGTCCTTTTTTAATGGATGCACTCAGATACAGAACTTGCAATGCTGTCCATCCAGTTATCTTTAGAGTATGTTTAAAATGAAAATTAATTCAGTGGCTGCTGAAGTAATTTCCATTACCCTGTGTAATGCTCCCTATTATAGACAAATCTTCTTTATGGAACCATACAGTGACAGATTGGCTTTCCTTGTTATCAGGTATCTAGCAAGTGAGCCTCATCAAACAACTCTGGTGACTATAAATAATGTTCTTGTTCCCCTGGATATACCCTTGTGTCCTTTGCAATTTTACCTTCCTTTGTCTTTTATAAGAAGAATTACCAAAGAACAGAATTTTAACCTATCCACCAGATTCAAGGCTGTTTATTGTCTTAGATTAAACATTCCCTCTTTCTTATGTCTACCAAATTAAAGTAATTTTGTCACCTAAACTCCTTCATTGGGAGACAATTCTGAGGGTACAGCACTTACAGTTGCTGCTTATCTTTTGTAACACGCCTACATTTCTTCCTGAAAGACTGGAAACTCCTCCTCTTCCAGGTGCTAACATAATATCCTACACTGTGCTTTTTCTCCATGTAATGAAGATTAATCAATGCTGATTTGTGTTCATGACTTCTCTTCACCGATCACTGATTTTGTACTTTATTCATAAACTTGGGCTTCCATATTAAATGAAAGGAAAATCCACAGATCTCAACTTACCATGACAATACATTCCTAAACTCTGTATATGATTTTTCAAACTTTAGCAAATCAGTTAACACCCTGAATTTCGAGGCCCTGTACAATCTGCATAAAGTAATATATAACCAGTTATTATACTTTCAAAGCTACAGCATGAGTGTACTGCCTTAGGTGAAACAACTGGTGACCAACAAAGAAATTATAACAATTATTTGTGTTGTTTGATCCAAAGCACTGTGTTCCGACTCTCTGAATGCAAGGACAGATGAAGAAGGCCTTACAGTGTCTGTGCCAGGCAGCAGTTTGCTACTCAGGGCCTTGCAGACACAGCAGAGGTTAGAACTGCTTATGACTCAACTGGAGAGCACCCAAAATGAAAGCAAATTTTCTGAGAAAATCAAATGGATTCTGCTGATTGTCCTGCACATCCAGGGGGTGCTCAGTTAATCATGTCACAAGAAAATAGTTTAGAAGTCAGCATGCTACACAGACTACCTACACACCACTATATTGTATGCTACTACATTAACATTGCTGAGCATACTATGTACATTAACCATGCAGCAGGCACTTCTAGTGCACACGTGACAATCAGAAAAATATTCTCAATATATTCAGAAAAATATTGTACTCTGAGTTGACAAGGTATTACTAATCCAAGAATTATTATAGCACACAAGAAGAGGAATATTCATGTTGCCCACATCAACAGCCTACAAAACCAGACTAGGCTTCCTCCACAGTAAATATAGAGGGATAAATAAGTATCTCAGAGATTATTTCAGAGGATTTAAGTTAGGCAGCAGCAGAAGTCCTCTGGAGGGCAAACAGCACTACCCTCCTGCTTACCTTAGCTGCTCCAAATTGTTCCCTGGAGGTGTCAACTCTACTCTGCTGATTACAAACGGTGCCTAGACTCCTTATTTAGAAACCTAATTTGATAGCTAAAATCAGATGTGGTGAATAATTCCTGAATATTCCCTAAGACCTCAAAATTTTCAAATCTGGTAAGTGATAGGTTTTAATTAAATATTAATGAGTTTAAAGCTTAATTTTTGTAACTTCTACAAAAAAAGGTGCATCTGAAGCAGCTGACAATGAAGTTAATGCCCTGCAGACAGCAGATCTTCATGCTGCATTTAAGTAAATACATGCTAACAATCTGTTACACCCTGCCTAATGGATTTTACATCCCATACCACCAGTATAAATACAAAGCAATTTCAATAATGGAAACTGATGCAGAATAAATACCATGCTCATTGCTTCACAGGTCTGTGTAAAATAAGCAACACTTAGCCCTTTTCAGAGGGATTTTTAAGGTAAAAAATATCTTCTTTTCCTCACCTTGATGTAGATTAATTTAGCAAAAAATAAAATCAACATATTTATGAAAGATACAGGAGGATAGCAGTGCAGGTCCATCTCTTTTTCAGCATATACTGCATGATCAGTGGTCATAAAGACTTCTTCATTAATGACTGCATACTTGAGCCTCTTTTCATTGAAAGAAAAAGACATTGGTGCTGAGCTTTCTCTCCTATTAACTACCAGTCCAAAATTTAGCTATCTATGGTAAGTTAGTCATCTAGGTCTCCCTCTGTCGTCAGTAGAGTGGCAGGTACTTCCAGAGGATGAGTCATCTCATCTATTTTAGATACATTTTAGAACTGTATGAATCACCCTGAAAATCCCTCTCCCCACAGTTACACAGGAAGCCTAGACAACTAGCTTAGCCAGGACACTTAACGTTTTTCCAGCTAAGGCAGGTGCCTGCCACTTCATGTTCTTGCAAAAAGGATGTCAGTTGGGAAAGTGGTTTTTTGAATGTAGACATGTGTCAACTGATGGCAATACAGAGTCATGTTCATGCTGAACCACCAGACCATAACAGCATTAAATCAGTATTAACCTGCCTTGTTACTGACCTTGAGGTGAAAAATTCTCTATTCCTCTGCCAACTTTTTGTGCTAACTAGTTCACAGTTTACACTTTGGTAAGGCCGGTGCAGTTGGGCAAATGCCCTAGCAAGCATCAAGCCTATAAATTAGTGACTGGGCAGTAAATTTTTTTCGAGCCAGTTCAGACAATCTTTAATCTCCACTGGTTAATAACACTGTTTTTTATATCATTCTGATATAAATTTATACAAGAGTGCTTTCATACAAATTCCATTCTAAATATGCAGTTAGATTCAGAAAAGAATGAAGTATTATGACACACACACATAGATATATATGTTGGTTTTTTGCCCCACACTTCAAAATGGGCTAGAGAGGGAAATGGAAATCTAATTAAATTACAACATTTTGAAGAAGTCAAAATAGCGTAACACACACCAAGCACTACTTCAAAGTACACAGGAAGAAGATTCGGATTTGTCATCCTTTGACACAGACTGTAACAATGTAGTCAGAATTTTGAAAGACGCATCTTTTACATTCTTTCTCTCTCACCAGGGTCACTGCACTGTGATCTATTTTTACACAGGAAAAAAAAAAAGGAGTTTCCATTGTTAAAACAAGCTGGATGCTTCCATATCTCCTATCTGATCAGAGAGCATTTCAGAAAGCCTAGTGTCCTCCTTTCAATCAGCTTTGAAACATTTCTACTAGTTATCGACAGCAGTCATCCAAAATATTGTAATCATAAAAACTTTTTTTTAAAAAAGTGGGGGAAAATGGGACTTCCAATAACTTAAGAATAAATGCTATTGAAATTATTTATTTTAAAATGCAAAAGCTAGAAAATGAATAAAAGCAGCAGAAAGATAATAGATCTAACCACATATCCTCAAAATTTTAGGGATATTGATGCTCAGATGTTAACTACATTTTCTTCAAAATTCTTTTGCAGAAATAGCTCAACAAATATGAATCTTGTATTATCTCATGTTCTTGAATTTTCCATCAACTTGAAATACCAATTCTGCATTGCCAGTTTTTTTTCACTGAGCCCACTGTACAAAAAAATAAAATTTGGAAGAGGAAGGAAGGGAGAAAAGAGAAAGATGAAAAGAGGAGAGGAGACGAGAGGAGAG
>PYHW01010164.1:1289879-1335567 GCA_013186435.1 Turdus rufiventris
AAGGAAAGGAAAGGAAAGGAAAGGAAAGGAAAGGAAAGGAAAGGAAAGGAAAGGAAAGGAAAGGAAAGGAAAGGAAAGGAAAGGGCAGCGATGGCAGTTGCCTTGGAATGGACAATATCTTCCTGATTATAGCAGGAGGGAATTTGGCATACTAAATACAAAATATAGTTACAATAGCACAGATCACATTTTAACCTTGACATCCTAATAAGGAACAAAAGCTCCATCACCAATACTAAAAGTACCAAGCACTGTCAAGGCTCATGGTTGTGCTACCTTAGGTCCACAGCACAAACCTCCTTCCCAAATACTGGTCAGAATTCAGCTCCCCTCTATGAACTATCCAACAGCTGTAGAAGACCACAAGTCCTGAGAGTCTCCTCTCCTTTAACACTAGAAACTATCTGATATTCAAAACCAGGGCGTTTTTGGCCTTACCTCAGCACTTCAATCACAAACCTGTTCCAGTTCTCTGGACAAATGTGACACTCAGAACTAAGTTTTCAGATTCAGATTGAAACGTTGCCCTTGAAAACCCAGCATCCATTGTCCTGAACACACACGACAAGTAAGTTGTATTGGAAGTGCAAACATTTGGATGAAGAAATAAATCTTTCCTGCATAGCCCAGCAAAACCCTCAATATAACTTCAATGTGAATGCCCTTAGCAGATCTGTTTCATATTGTTCTAATTTATACACAGCTGGAGGTGGCTACTGAATGTAAAAACATGCATGATGATTTATTTCAAAATTGCCTTAATAACATTTTAAATTGAGACTATATTATGAAAGAATATGAAAATAAGGACTCAACAGACAACATCAGAGACTATTCGTAAGTGCACGAGGTAGAGAACAGGAAAATTAGTGGTTCATAAAATATTTCCAGTTTGCAATTTCATCTAAATCTGTCTGCTTTAATACAAGGTATCATGTTTGTATTTGTCTCATTTCTTAACACATATTTCAGTGCTGAAAACAGTAGAATGGTACCCACATTTTGAGTCCTGCTCTCTTGATCTTTTCTACACTCAACACTGTTCTTAAACCAGTCTTAATTACATTTGTTCATATGTTTGTGTTTTGCTAGTACTGCAATAATTTTAGTCTCTTCAATAAAATACACTGTGAATCCATACCCATTCATTTATCTTTACTCAAAGATCAAATGACAAATTGCCTTTTTGCAACTTTAGAATAACACCTAACCCTGAGGGTTTTTTTCCTATGAGCTTGTTTAGGAATATGCTGGCACCAGCAACATGATCAAATCTTCAGGAAGATAACTCGTTTTGCAGACACCTATCAGTCCAGTATGCATATGTAAGCTGCATTTTTGCTTACCTGAAGGCAAACAAAGTTTGCTGCTCTCAGCAGCTTTAGGAAGTTTCCCAGATAACAGTACAAAAATAAACAAAATTCCCCACCTCTAATCAACACAAGTGACACTGTGGAAATCTGTACATTTGGTCTTGAATTCTTTTCCAAACTCTTGTGTGATGATTGTTTTCTGTACTGCATCTGGGGGCAAACACCACTGCTTTCATCCCCATGATTGAGGAGAAAGACAAAACAATGCTCCCACTTTTCATCCAACTCCAGTGGTTCCCTATTCACATCACAGTGAATTTAAAAGTGCTTTTTGTTTCCAGTATGTTTGCATGGCTTACTCGAAGATCTCACACAAATTTCATCACCTGTTACATTGCATTTACAGACACCTGACATCAATTCTCACTATAATAGATCTATGTCTGTGCCTGGCAGACATCAATTGGCTATCTCATTTAGTATTCTCATTTTAAAATACACCTTTTGTCTTTTTCCTGCTTGATTAGTTTTCCCTACCATCAGCCTTATGATTGACTTCTTTGATTTTTACAGTAGAATTTTCTGTTAGCATACTACTCATGGCCTACTCTCTGCAGTATTCTTGCATTTTATAAATAATTTGATAAACATCTTAGAAATCCATCCTGAAATATGGTTTTTAGATGTATATGCAACCACATAGGTTTTAGTTACTTCATTAGAATTGAGGTGCTGACTTAGGGATAGAAATAAAACAGAAGGTGAAGTATTTGAAATAAAACCTCTTAGCTCCTAGCATTTCCCTTGTAATTTTTACATCAAAAACTACAACTACAGTGATGTCTTAACTGTAAGTTTTTCCAACTGCATTTTTTATCAATTATTACTACTATGTGTATTACACATACTGTATGAGTTTATACTTAGGTGGAACTGAAGGGAAAGAAATGCAATTTCTCATCATAAAAACAAAACACAATGTTTGTTCAAAACCAGTTTGACAGCAGGTAAGATTGATGAAAAAACCTGAAATTTTCATAAGAAATAAATTGAGAAAGAACTTTGGAGAGTAACCTTTCTCAACATGCCTTTGAATCTAGTTTTATGTACATGGCACATATTTCTTAGTATTTACTGTAGTAGGAGATACTTTTATTGGATACATAAACCACTCACATTAAACTAACTTTATCACTTAGAATTCCATTGTTCTTCTACTGTCACACCTCAGCTTTATATTGCACTAAAAAACAAACATAATTCTAGTAATACACTAAACATTTGAAGTAAGCAAAACTATCATGTCTTTATTTTCCTTTCTAATGGCCACACATGGTAATTATAATCCTCCTGCTAATTGGGTAACTGCTATATATAAACACACCTGCAATAAAATGTACAGCCAGCAAACTTCCAAAGCTTAATTTTTCCCTGCCCACCTTTCTGCAGAAGTAAATACCTCCATAGGGTCACCTACAGGTAATGATAGTGACTCCCTGGAGCATCATTTACTAGATTTTTATGACTAGATCCCCATTTCAAATCACAAGAGGGAATATTTTATCTGACATAGGAGCCCTGTGGTTCTCTCCAATGCCTGGAAACTTGGTTAAAAAAGTTACTCAAAAGTAATTTCTTTAATTCCATGACTGTGTGTCCCAACTTAGTTTCCTACTTCATCTATCAAGTTCAAGGAGCATCTCAGATATCCTATATACACTTGGTATGTATCTGCCATGATCATGTTCTTTTATTTCCCGCATTCTGTGATTATTTCCTGCATCTTGTGATTAGGGTCACTAAAGGTCCATATATTTGAGTGATAAGAAGTCACAAAGAAAGGAAAAACTTGGACAGATTTTTCATTTGATTAATTTTCATTCTGTTCCCACATTGTAACAGGAAAATCCCCTGTGAATTATTTTAAACTGTCCTGTGCTATCTTTTCTCCTAAAAGTGTTCCATATATTGACAAATCCACCTCTTTATTATGGATACTTGTACTGCCCTCAGTAAGCCTTCACCCACGTCACAATTCTTAGAATTGTTACTTTGTTACTGCTAAGGTGTATTATAAATTTTCCTGGAAATTCCTGGAGCTTTTGGAAGCTTGAGTCCTTATCTCAAGCAATATTTAAGTAAATATCTTCTAATGTACCTTAAAAAGTAATTATGGTTTTGCCTAAAATATGGGCTAAGCTGAAATCTTTTTTTAATTATTGCCTTGAGCACGTTAATTGTGCATGTTAATTATTATGAACTAAGAAAACTTAATTTTTCCTAATGTAATCAAAAAATAAGACAAAATAAATCCAAGAGTTACATAAGTGAAATACTTCCTAAATTCCGGGGTTTTAAATGCTGCAATTGTTGTGGTAGCTATGGAGTTTGAAAGGCTTTTTGGCAAGGGACTGAACCAAAGCAATTGTAACCCTTGACAGCCACAGGGTGCCATTTGCTCTGAATGGATCAATCCAGAAGCCCCCTGCACTTGCTGGGAAGTTGTAAGCCTCTGACATACACACAGACAAGATTTCCAACACGCTCTTGTGTTTTATGCAGATCAGCCAAAACAAGAATGTCTGAAAGTGTTTTACAGAGGGAATGTAAAGCTTTGGATAAACAGAACTGAAAATAACCTCAAAAAATTGAACTTGATCTGCCTTCTTTGAAGTTAAAGTGATTAGAATGGAGTAGACTGGGATTTACAGACTTCACAGGCTGTGGGAGGGACTTCAAAAGCATAGAGGTGACAGAGGAACCTATTTTTTTCAGCCCTGCAGTGACAAAAATGCAACATGGTTTCAGTGTTCGTGCAACAACAGGAAGAATAGGAGAACAAAAAGTTCTAATTTTAGTCTCTGCCAGTCATCGATGTGTCAGTCTGACTGTCTTCTACTCAGGACACTCACCTCAAATGCACCTCCAGCAAAGCACACAGCTAATAAATACTGATAAAATCTCAGTAAATACACAGGACAGAGAAACAGGAACTACCAGGACCATTTTTAAACTCTAGCTTTGAAAACTGGCCAAACGCATGATGTGCACAGTTCCAAACTAGGATGTGAATAGGGATTTCCCTTACCTCTACTGCAACCTGTGCCACTCTCCCTTCTTCCCCTCACACAGGTGAGAGTGCCCTGTTAGAACCATCCCCCTGTGTGCAAAATGCTTAAATACTAGGAGCAGTGAGGTACTGTTAACATCTTGTTTGGGACAATCTGCCATGGGGAAGACAGCTAAATTCTAGGGTTAAAATCTCCCCAAAGCAGGAAAAATGAGCCCATCTCCAATTTAATCTCACTTCTGTGCAGAAAGGGAGGAAATACCATGGGCACTGGTGAGCCTAGTGCCTCTTCCTAAGAAAATATTTCCAGCTGAACTATTCAACATACAGCTCATTAATCAATTAGAATTCATCATAACTGTGTTTTAGTGAATACCTCATCTACCGTATACTGTCCTACTACTGCACATTTCACTGCTGATCTTACCTGAACACAACTCTAACTTTGCATAAAAATTAAACTCTCAGAGGAACTGTTTTTCCAGCTCCCCTAAATGGTGGCACACTCTTCACAGTAGGACTACAGTAAGAAGCGGTTTACAGACTTAATCAAATTGTGCATATGAACAAAGTTACTCAACATGCTTGAGTTTTTCCAGAGTGTGACCTGAGCATCATAATGCTGCAGTGATCTCCATATGACAGTTCCGTCTAATATAAAAACATCCAAGTTTGCAGACCTTGTGAACAGCATTCTGTTTCTGCATGCTTGACACTTGCTCAAGCAGCCTTAGCCTTGATCAACTCTGCATGCTCCTCCAATCCAATTAATAAAATATAGAGCACTGCTTTCTGTGCTACACCAGATTTTGAAGATTTAAAAATAGTTTATGGATAAGCACACAAGTTGCTACATAAACATTTATTTTTAAAATAGATGTATTATAAACAAGCATTAAAACGGTTACTTTTACAATGTATTTCACTTGCTTTGCTGGTGCCTAAAATTAACATTGCAAATTAAAGTCTACGGGAATTCTTTCTCTAGAAGGAGGGCATGTCCTTATAATTTATGGATTTTGCAGGAAAATAGAAAGCACAAGCACAGTTGTATTTTAGTCACTTAAAGCAGAGTAGACCCTGTGACACCAGAGTGTTTTCACACACATGTTCCCTATCCACACGTGCCTGGATCACTTATTTCCCTGCTTCAGCCCTCTACCCTTACTCACCTATGGTAATGTGATCCCACCTCGTTCAAATAAGGCACATTCAGCTTACAAGCAGGAAAGTTAATCTCCACAAGGTTCCACATGCAACCCTCCTAATTTATTCTGTACATTTAAAAATCTATTTCTTAGGTAATTATATTACACAAAAGTCTCCTATGAAAATTAGCGGGAACAAAATCAATAGATTTCTAGAGCAATTATTTAAAACTTATCCTAAAAGTTTACATAGCTTTAGGACAGGTTCCTGATCTGCAATTCAATGTGCTAATTTAAAAAAAAAAACCCTAAATAATAATCATAAAACTAAATACTAATACTTTCCAGTCTGCTCTTGAGAAGCTTTGCAGCATTTTAGAAAGCACATAAACAATTTGACCACAGTGACAAAGGCAGTGGCCAAAGAGGGCTTAAAATAAAAAGCTGATGTAGAAACAGATTATTCCAATTCTATCAAGTCACACCTTCGTTTCAATAAATCATAATGTTAGACTAATATTAAAATTTCAACTTAAAGTTACCATATAAATTTTGTGTTCAGCTATCCATGCAAACAACCAAAATGATTCTTCAAAACTGTTTAATCTAAACAGCATTGGTTTCCTGTCTTGGCACTACCTGAAAACAAGATAAATATTCTGCAAAAACAGACAGCACTCTCAATTAATGTAAGAAATTTTAATGCCTTTGTGTTAAGCCTACCAATGACAAAAAAAACCCCATCAGGAGTATTTTTTTAATTAAACCACACTAACTACGTTTCAACAAACCTTCAGGATCAAAACAGATCTTAAATTGAGCGACTTCACACTGCCATAAATCCTTGTCCTTTTTGCACGGCCCTGAGTGGACACAGGCAACATTCACTGCCTGCCTGCAGCCTGAACCACAACACAGCAGAGACAAGGGAGCAGAGAGGCGGTGAGCAAAGCAGGAGCAGTCAAGGGAGAAGGCCACGCATGCCAGTAGTTAATACAAATGTTGAGAAATCTTTGTTTACACTTCCAGTTAGACAGGTAAGGGAGTTCAGAATTACAGGTGATTTTTTTTTCATAATTTTTTTTTTTTTACCTTTCAGAAAGAACCTTTAGTAGGTCTGTCTACTTTTCGTTACTGTTTGCTCCACCGGCAGTGTATGATTAGAAATAAAACACATCAAGCTCAATTCTTGTATTTGACATCGGTATATACATATGTTTATATACATCAGTTTATAAGTCTCTGTCATACAGCTTATCCTCACCTGTGTATATCTAATGTAGTCTGTGCCAACGTGCCTGGGACGTGCACGATGGTCCCCACAGACCGAAGCTCCCTCGGCCTACAGCTCATTTCAGTTCGCAAAACTGCACAGGCAGCCCGAGCTTTGGGAACGGGAATAACCCGGCCCGGCCAGAGGAAAGGGTGGACACGCGGGACGTGCTGCTGGGGGCCGATTTTGGGGACAGGTGCCATTTTTCTAATTTAACTCGAGTGAAAATCGAGCGGCGGCAGGCGGTGAGCTGGAGTGACAGCGCGGCTGTGGCCGAGCACAGGGCGGCGGTGGCGGCAGCGCTGCGGCTGAGAGAGAACCACGCCGGCATGAGCAGGGGGCGGGGGCCCCCGCTACGGGCAGCCCAGAGCCGGGCAGCGCTGCCTCAGGGCTGGCGGCAGCGGCCCGGCCCCTGCCCGTGCGGGGCGGAGACCGCGGGGTGCGAGCGGCAGCGGCGCCATGTTAGGTGCGGGCAGGCCTCGGCGCAGCCGCTGGCGCCATGTCCGCTAAGGGCGGCTGGGCCAAGGGTCCCCGGGCCTGCGCCCGCCCCGCACGGGAGCGAGGCACAGCAAGGACGGGGCGCTCCAGGTGGGATGTGACCCCGCACTCCTCGGGAACGCTGGGGGCGGGCGGGAGAGCGCTGCGGGCCCGCCCTGAGCGGAGGTGCCGCCTCGGAGCGCTGCGGGACTGGGTCTACCGCCGAGGGTAGCCTGTGCTGAGTAAGGGATGAGCGTAGCTGGTGGCTGAATTAAAAGCCTGAACGGCCTCGCTTACGGGATGCTGTGCCCCACAGTGGCCCCGGCTGGGATTTCCTCTGCTCCCCACCCGCTGCCATCCCGGCTGGCCTCCCCTGGGGCAGCAGGAGTGCCAGGGACCGGAGGAGTGCGGGAGGCTCTGTGGAAAGGGTTTGCCTGTAGGATGAGAGGAAAGGCTGTTGGATTCTGTTCTTCCCAAAACAGCCGTCCCCAAGAAACTTTTCTCGAGGGGAGTTTTCTCTGTGAGGTGCCCCAGATTTCAGTGGGAGATGGGTTAGCTGCTGCTTCTTTGCCTTTTTCTGGAAGCAAAGCCCGCTATTTGCATCACCAAATACGTGTAGCAACTAGCAACAATCTCTTTGCTTGCAGGAGGCCGTGAGCAGAGATAACGACGTGTTGGCTGCCAGGTGTCCATGAACGCCTTGTTTTCCTGCTCGAAGTTCAAAGTATTGCAAGAGGTCGAAGGTCTGGTGGTTGAGCTGGGTAAGCCTTTAGCTCCGGTCGGGTCAGTTGCATTTCTTTATTGTACTCTGACAACAGCCTACCCATAAAACAAAGAGCAGTTAGCAGGTGCAAGGGTTACTCAAATGCTTCTTCCTGTGTGATATATTACCACCAGATAGGATTAATATTAAACAAGATTGTAGAGTAACTTAGCCTGAAAGGGGTCCTTCCTGTGCCACTTGACCCTGTGCCACCTTCCTCAAAGCTGGGCTGGCCTCAGAGTTGCACCAAGTTGCCTGGGGCCTGATCCAGACTGAATTAGGAGCTCCTCATGTGAGTACTTGGCTTCTCAGAAGGAAAAATTGTGGTGAACTACCCATATATGTTACCTAACCTGCAGCCATTCTTTGTGTAGAAAGAAGGACGACCCCTTCCAGTCTGCTCACCTGAGTGCACAGCTGAAAGCCTGGGGAGCAGCTTGGCAGCATGAAGCCTGTCATCGTGGTGCATGGTGGAGCTGGCCGGATCTTCAAAGAGCGAGAAGAGGGATGTCGAGCCGGTGTTGTCAGAGCTGCGCTGCAAGGTTACACTGTCCTGAAGCAGGGAGGCAGTGCCATAGATGCAGTTGAGGAGGCTGTAAGGTCAATGGAAGATGATCCTCATTTTAATGCAGGTAATGTTTTTAAGAATTAAGTGGACTTAGAATCATATTATATTTCAAGTGTTTTGCCCTGATGCTTCTGAAAATCCTGAGTTGAATTATTATTATTATTGCATTATTAATGATTTATGTACATTGCAGTGGAGTAAATACTAGTGTCACAAAATAGGTGATTTCTCAGCATGGTACGTACTGTAGTTTCTCATGAGTACACTCAGGAAGATGAGTTATGCTTTTCCCAGTCTTCATAGTTATGTATCTGCTATTTAATTTGAGTAGTGTTGTTTCACTTTCCTGTAAATCTTCTGTTACTGGCTCTGTATATCCAGTTTTAAGACATGGACTATTATGGATTATGTGTTAAGTTAATGTGTCTCTTTTTTAAGGCACTTGGACGTACCAAGTGCAGCATTGTTTAATCCTGAGTGCTTGACCTTTACCCATTGCCACAGAGATACTGATGTTGGGGATTTTAGTTGTTTTTCTCTTCATTAATGCTTGCAATTAGTTATTTTTAAATAATACCAGAGAAACACTACAGTAATGATATATGAATGTCACGGTCCCCACAACCTGAGTGGGGATCGTGATGGTTCATTTGACCACAGGATACAAAAGACAACAGCAAGAGACTAAGGTTTTGTTCAGCAACAAGCAGCATAGCAGTTTATTGAGGGCCAGCAATTCAGTTTTGGGTTAGTGGTAAGAGGGAGAGAGAGAGATAAAGGTGACGAAGTAGAGAGAGAGAGAGAGAAAATGAGGGTAATAGCTACCAACAGATGGGATGGCCTCGGATCATCCATCGATGTCTTCCATCAGTGGGAGAAAGAAGTCTCGAAGGTCTCTTCGGGGAGTAATAATTTTATAGTTCATTTCAAGGCGAAGGGCCGCTGGCCAAAAGGTGGGGAGATCTATGGACTGTTGTGTGTGAGGCCTATTGCTCAGCTGCAGAAAGTGCAGTTCAGCCTGCACCTGCTTGAACTCAGTGTACTGTGACAGTACAGCACACACCTGAGCACAGTCCATTGGCAAGCATCCGCCTTGGCCAGACTCAGTGGCTCCTGCCCAAAGCGAGTGGTAGGGATCTTAAGGTCTCAGTCTCTGATGATTGTGAGGCAGAATCAGGCAGTTTTTGGACCGACCCTTACAATGAGTCATAAATATGTACCTTCTGATAGTAAGGGTTTGTAACTAATTTCCTAATCAATAATGTGAATTAATGTTAGTGGTAGTAATCAAATACTTTCTCCTCTTAGGACCTCAAGTTTATTATTTTGATGAATTTCAGCAAAAATATCTCCCCACTTTCACCATGGTATGTCAGAGAAGAACATGAAATGAAATACCTGTAGGTGCTCAGTGTTTTTGATAACATGTCTATTAGTTATGTGCTCAGTTGGTTTGCAGAGGTTCATTTGTTTTGTCTCACCTTGCAGTTGAGAGTAGCTTTTCTTTAATATGAAACTTTCATTGTTTTGTTACTGACTTGGGTTGAGCATTTTGATTTTTAGAGCATTCAAGCTAAAATCATGAAGTGGACTTGGAGATGTAGTGTGTACTTTTATATAGTTAGCATCGGGGTGGCATTCTCTCATTTAGCTTTTACTTAACTGGGCTTGGGCCTTCACAGATTGTTCAGGTTTGACTATGATGGTCTAAATGGCTTACTTACAGATATATCTAATTGTGTTAATGCTCATTAGGTACAGCTGCTCTCAGAATCTGGCAAAAAATTAGCTGAAGGCTATGTGGAGTGGTTGTTTAAAACTCACTGTGTAGTATTTATCTTCATAAAAGGCTAAAATAATTTTTGCTGTAACATTTTCTAGGCAAACACAGACATTGCTAAGAGACAATAATAAAGATGGGAAAGAATGGGCAGAACAATCAAATTGTGACCTGTTTTGCATGATAGGGTGTAGCCATGCTGTGTAGGGTCATCTTGATGTAGGCTTGGTGCAAGGGCTCAAAAGCCATACTGATGTATAAAATTACCATTTTAGAGACTTTTGCACTGTAATAAAGTAATTAAGTTCTACTTATGGCATGGTTATATTTCTGTGTGATCCCTTTGGCTTGCAGTATGTACCAGCTTGGCATGAGTACTCCATGGATCATTGACACTATTGATCCTAGCACACTGTTTCCTATGCAGCCTTATGCAGTCATGTTGATTATTTGTTTCTTCCTAGATTTTCTGTCTTCTGTTGTCTTTTGTTTTCCCAGCCCTTTGCTTAACAAGCAAGCCAAAAACTTTATTTTTTCAGCCTCAGAGGCTGGTAGTTCCTCCATTGGTTTGGAAGGCAGGTAAAAAGGCAGCCTGTAATCGCAGAAGGAAGGGTTCATCCTACCTGAGATCACTTGAAGTTCAGTAACTAGCTTTGCTGTGGTGTACAGACTTTTGTGGTGGTTAGTGGAATGAGAAAAGTTGGCTGTACAGCTCTTAAAGCTGTAGAAGTTGCGGATGCCCCCTCCATGCAAGCGTTCAAGGCCAGGTTGGATCAGGCCCTGAGCAACCTGATTTAGTGGAAAGGGGTTGGCACTAGATGATCTTCCAGGTCCTTTCCAATCCAGGCCTTTCTGTGAGTCTATGGCAAGTGGAATAAATTGTCCTTAGAAGGTACCTGTCTCTCTTTACCAGTTGTAAAAGGAGACTTTTTTTAGAAAGCTGCCTTTGATCACAGAAACTATCTGCAATTGTTTTCTTCTCTGCAAATTTTAGAAAATCCTAAAATGTTTCCTATGAGATATGTCCAGTAGGCATGGGATACTCTTAATGCAGTGATAAAGGGGCCTTGTTCAGTTTCCCCTGGAACCATGGTTCTGGTCACTGATGCTGGAGAAGGAGGTACCCTAGTTCTAGTGGGAATTTTGTGATCGTGGGTTAGAAAGCCTACCCTGTCAAAAGAAGTTAAGAATATGGCAGGGTTTAGCTAAGGAAACAATTCCTTACCAGCATAAGGAAAAGCTGGAAGAATGGTTTTAACATAGGTGACACAAGGCAATTAACCTGTAAGCTCTTTACAGATCAGTCTAGAAATTAACATACTGTGAATGATGCAGGACTGAACTGTGGAATAATTTTTGCAGTTGGAGACAGGTAAAAAATGACTTTTGGGGGTTGCGTCTGTATGTGGCACGGCACTTTTTGAGCTTGCAAGAGGAGGATTACAGGATTTAGCTACCTTTTGTCACAGGATTTAATTTCATACATTCAGGTCTGAAGTACATTGGTATAGAAGTCTTATGTCTGTTAATAACAGTGGTTTCTGGACTGCTTTAATGTTGGTTTAACAGAAAGGAGAAAAACCCTACTGGATTAGTTATGTACAGTGCTCAGGTGCTGTGTAAGTCTGCCATGTTTTGGTTTGGATTTTTACTTCTTTTCAGGTTTTGTCTTCACTATCTGTATTAGCAAGGCTTGTGCGTTTGATGACTTACAACCTATTATTCCTCTGTGATACAATTTATTGGCATTATTAAAAAAAAAAACCCTTTTACATTGTCTCATTTTGTGTCATTAATTTTCAATTAGGTTGGTGATAGTACTGATGTTTTATAGAAAAAGATAACTACCTGATGTTTTATTACTTAATTTTTATTTTTTAAAATTACTTTATATACTGTTTTTATTTGGTAATGGAAGAACTTGTTATTTCAAGTTTTTGCTATGGTAGTGAGAGGACACTTATTCTGCTCCATTAATTTTGGCAGTTTTTTGGAGCACTGTTTGGAGTGTGATGTTAATCTGTTGATAGAATCAAACACTATACTATTTCTTTGGGTGGTGTTGTATCTTCCTTTGGAAGAACTGTAAAGGCAAAATAGTTTTGTACACTTAAAAGTGATCTGGGGAATAAAGAATTCTGCTAATGATGGTTTGTTGATTTAACTTTAATACCAAGTGTATCATTTGGATGGGATTGAAAGTGTGTTCCTCTTTTATAAAAATAAAACTCTATTTTAAAGTAGATACACTCTCTGAGACTTCTGTTAATAGCTGAATTTCATGGTTATACTCAGCAGTGTTTCTGCTGTTTTGTTTGTATTTGGGAGGTACTTTCAGTAAGTCAGCAAAGTGGGAAAGAGAAAGGTTGCTTGATGAGAGCTTATAATTGAATCACCTGGGCGGTTAGCGCTTAGTGACTTTCTTCTTTTTCTCTTGGCCCCTAACTTTTCTTTTTGTTTGTTTTTAGGTTGTGGATCTGTTCTAAATGAAAAAGGCCAAGTAGAAATGGATGCCATTATCATGGATGGAAAAAATTTAGACTCTGGAGCAGTATCTGCAGTTAAGTGCATAGCAAACCCAATAAAACTTGCTCGACTTGTTATGGAAAAGGTATGCTGATTATCTACTTGAGTATGAAGCATTTTCTTCTCCTTTGAACTTCATCCTGTATATTGATACACCTCAATGATGATGTTTGTGTAGTGCTTTAAAGCAAGAAAGAAGGGAGAAATCGATTGGAGTGTTTGGAAACTATGGTCATGACCATGAAGCACTTACTTTCAGGGTTTTTGAGAAATATGTATAAAAAGTAGCATTCTAAGGAAACATAATTTGACCTATACATGTTGATCTCCTGTAGTTCTGCTGCTGGTATTCAAGGGTTTTTTTGTTGTTTTTCACTTGTTTTTTGAAGAGCTTTTATTTTGTCACTCAGTGTTGTGCTTGATCTTGCAAGATTAAAGTGAGGTAATACACTGTTCACTTTGCAGTGATATGGAACTGAATTAAACGACCCAGTTACATATTTGGCTGTGTAGTGCACTCCTGTGTTGTTCTGGGTAGCCTTCTCCATTGTGACCTGACCAGGTGGTAGGACCAGTACAGTTGTAGTCTTCCACCAGTAGAAGATAATACTAGCTCTATGTGGTGCTGACGGATTTCCCAAGAAAATCAAATTTATCAGGGCAGTAGAATATTACTTGACCTTCTATATGAGATCAATCCTGCCTTACTCCACTAAGAAGTCTATCTAATGCTTGCCACAGCAGATTTCTCTTATTTTTCAGATATGGTGCAACTGATCTATGTCAGAATGGGAGTAAATGATCTGCGTCTGTTTTACTATTATGAGGCTGTGACAGTGATCAGAAAGTTTGTCCTGTCTTTGGAGTTCACATTTTCATCCTACTAGTGCAGCTGCCCCATTGTTGAAAAGGTTCATATTTATGAAAACACTTATTAATAAAGAAGACTTTGTTTCTTTAACCTTAAAGTGGCTTTTGAGGAAACAAAACCTGTTTTGGTGATCTATAAAGATTATTGGCATTTATCTTGTCCTCAGTGGCCTCCTCCTTGTACTTAGTCAAACAATAGTTCTGCTTTTATGACCAGAACATTTGACTAAAATATTGAATATAAATACTTAAGTGAAATGTATGTCTACTAGAAAACAACTTTAAAATATGTGATGAATAAGATTTTTCTTTACTCCATATGGATTTATTTTGTCATTAACTAGATCAATAAATAAGTAGAGGTGGTAGCTTCACAAGACAAAATTTGAGATTATAGATGAAGGGGTTGGGGAAGAGATGTCTCTAGCATGATAAAGTGAATGTTGTATTTTATTTTCTTTTCTTCTGTAGAGAACCTATTTTAAGTTTGATTCTATAATCACTGATTTATTTTCCTTGTTTTCTTGTCCGTGAAAAAAATCCCATTTAAGTCTACAAGAATAAGGTCAAAACAACACCATTGGATTTTGAGACTTTACAAAGTATGTTTTAAAAATTAAAGAAAAAACCCCAAACCAACAAACAGAAAGCCCTCTCCTCTGTCTTGTCTATTGCAAGGTCTTTCTTGTCATTGCATGGTGGTTCTGGTGTTCAAAAATGTTGAGGCTAAATTTGAAATGAAATAATAAAATTCTACTGTACAGGACGAAGCATAATGGTGTAGCCCTAACACCATGACATTTTGTGCTAAAGGTATTACTCTTTGCCAAGATGCACAAAAAAAAAAAAATCCGTGTGCATGATGATAAATTTCAAATGTAAATGTTGACCTAAATTGTTTGATGCATCTTGAGATGAGTTTCTGTGCTTCTCCATCTCCCATAAATGGTTGCTCTTCAGCTCATTGTTGCCCATCTGTTCATCTTGGACAGGAATTTTGAGACACCAGCCCAAGGTATTTCACAGTTCATTTCATAGTGTGTTTTGTTGTGCTTAATTAAAAAAACATTTTTAACTATGTGACTTGGGGGTAATAAGGGTGGTTTTCCTGGGATCTTAAGTCTGTATGTGTAAATCCCAGTGGTTTTGAGATGCCTTAATGCCATAAAGAATTTTGAAACATGTGGCTCCCAAAAACAAACAAACCAACCAAAACCACCCATACATCTGCTTGTAATTATATTTCCATTCCATTATATGGAACTGTGTGGGCTCCATCTGGTGGCCAGAGCAGCTCCCCTAGGTTGTTGTTGCAACACATTTAATCCTTTTTGGCTGTCACTTTCCCACTGGGCTCAAACTTGTCCGAAATTATGGAGTAGGAAAAAGGGAGGACACAAGAACAATTTCCATTCATGATTTACTATACTGCTGTTCACAGGACTTCTAGAGGTGGAAGACTTGTAGTAAATTAACTAATGTAACAAGTCTTGAAAAAGCATTTAAATTTCTGTTGAATTATTCCTGTTTGTCCTGAACATAAATAGAATGATACATTGAATTTTTATTTTTTTTTCAATTTGGGGCATCTAACCCTTCTCAGCTCCAACTCTTCATTAGATGGGCTTCTCATGAGCATTAGAGCACTAATTCATTGGTGTATATATAAGCTATATATGTTTTCTCCTACTCTTATTGTGTATTTACATTTGGCAGAAGAGAATTTAGCTTAGAACACAGACTTCTTGAGGCAAAGCACCAGTTTTTTTCTGAACTCTGTGCTGCCAGAATTGTTAAATAAAGAACTCTTATAGTCTGAACTTTAGACCAGGCAGAAATTTGAGGTATTTTCCCCATTTCCAGTGAAATTAACTAAAAGCGCCAGCATTTGTTGCTTATTTGTAAGATCTCTTGAACCTTTTCTTGTCCTTTTGGATTACTTTATGTAAATGTCTTCTAGAAAAAGCAGGCACTTTACTTTAGCAAGCATATTAATGAAACTGGAAGAATGAGACAGAAAAATGTACTTTTGCATTGTTTGACAGTGTTCTAATAGTTCTTTTGATTGACAACATCTGCTGAAGAGAATGACAAAAATCATCTTAAAATATCTTGTCAGTGAGGATCGAAAAAGAAGGAAAAAAAACCCCAAACACGAAGTCCTATCATAGCAGTTTTCTTATCAATATTCAAGTATTTCTTGTTTGTGTAGCCTAGGAAGGTGCATATGTTATGCAAATTTGCATATGGGATGGAATCCTATAAAAAACCTTTCAGAAATAACTTCAATTTTTTAATAATAAAACTTAATATTTTTAAAACTTATTTCAAGGACGATACAATCTTAGTTGCTGAAGAAAGCATGGGATGGAGGACACAGCCTTCTGTTACAGGTCAAGACAAAAGCAAATTTCCTACAAAAGCCCACCAAACAACAAAAAAACTCCAACCCACACCCAGAAATGAAAAACAAAACTGTTTTGAATGCTGTATTGTGTGCCTCTTGTGGGTTGGTGGTAGTGGCAGAGGGGGGCAGTATTGCACAAAGAAGTTGGCTTTCAAGTTGAAGAACACTACTCATTAGTTTTGTTAGAAATAGGTAGGTCTTGCATCATCTCATAATATGGTAACAGCGCTCAGCATGAAAGCCTGATGTCCACTTTGACATAGACAGGGGACTTCTGCTTTGTTACTCTTAGTATTCCCTAAAGCAATACTCTCATGAATTAAAGCTTAGTTAAAAGGCATTTAAATTTTCAAAAATGTTTGATATCAGGGCTGCAACATCAGAAATGTTTCCAAAGTACTCCTCTGTCCCTGTCCAAAGGGCTTAATGCAGAGGCTGTAATAGGCTTAAGTAGAGATCCGTTCTGACTTGGGAAGAGGTTTGTCAGGAATCCTTTAAAACAATGCAGTGCTATGCCTTGTCATGGTAGTGTTTACTTGTCATTGCTTTAGAGATCAACTGTAATTGATGGTCTGCAGCATCTTAACTTGAAGCTTTGAGACTGTAAATGTCCTCCAGAATGTAGTATGGTGCAGAAATACCCAGCCTTTGCTGTCCTTGCTTCTGGCCAAGAGCTGGGACTGTGCTACGTGGGTGCTTTGCAAACTTCTGCAGGCCTGCTGCCTCCAGCATCACATGGTTCTGTTTGGACCTCAGCTTGTCTGTGTGCTGTGCTGCTGCAAGGGCAGAAAGGCTTGCTGTAATTTAGGTGCTCCGCGCTGAAATTGTTCTGTGCTGTACAGTGAGACCACCACTTCTCTAAGACCTTTCCAGGCACTGATGAGCAATTGACAGCTGTGTAACTGTGCAAGAAGCTGCTGCTTACTTTTTGATACATCAATACAAAAAAAAAAATTCAGAGCTACTACTAAAGTATGAGGATTAATTAAACAAATTTAGCTGGTAAATTTCTCTAAAATATGACTTAACCAAGCTCTACAGACTTTGAAGTATGGAATTAACTAAGGCCGTTGAATTAAAAGCTGTTTTGAAGTGCTTTGTAAATAAAGGAATCAAAATAGAACTTTCAAGTACTATTAGAAGAGATTAAACATTTTTTGGTCAAACCCATTACAAAGTATTCTGTTCTGAAATTTGATCCTCCGAGTTAATCAGAATAGCAGCTTGTTGAAGGAAATATTTAAAATGAAACTGTTCAGCTAATGATAACAAACATTTTAATTGTATGCTATTTACATTTGTTGGTTGTTTTACTAGGTGTAATGTCTCTAAACAGGAATTCATGTAGCATTATTTTGAATAAAAGTCTTCTAAATCTCTTAGTTAACTGGACAAAACAGTTATGTAGTAATTTGGCGATTCTTTTGAGACAGTACTAAACAGTTGCATACAAATTAGCTAAAGAACAAATTTACCAATTTTTCTTCTCTCATTATAGTATGTGTTAAATAGATAAGTACAATTCTTTTCTATTGATGGTTATAAACTTTGTGGTTTGGGGAACTGGAAGCTTTTTCAGCTATAGTGAAAGGAGATATGGACAGAAGTTTAGAAATTTTTAAAATGAAATTTGTAATTTTCTTTGTGTGGATACTTCTAAAATTAGCAGTGATACAAAGTACAAGACAAAATAAGAATTGTCAATGAATCTCTTGTCTTTCTGCAGACAAAGCACATGCTGCTGACTGACCATGGTGCACACCTGTTTGCTCAGACCATGGGTATTCCTGAAGTTCCAGGGGAGAAACTCATAACTGAGAGATCCCGGGAGAGATGGAAGAAGAACCTTGAGCCAGATTCTAACCCTGAAGACTTTCAGAAGTAGGTAAAATACATTTTATTTTTAAATTTGGGTAATTTAATTTGTGCTATCTGGTTACAAAAACACTCAACCCAAAACTCCCAAAAGAACAAAGTGACCAAGAAAAACAAAACCCCAAGCAAATAAACACAAACCTTGAAGGCCTGTATTTCCAATGTTAGGTGGTTTGATAGAGTCTTTACAGTATGTCTTTATTGAAAGCTGTAGAAAATCAAGCTTTCAATGAATTTGGAACAAATAAGTGGAACAAACTTGATGAAACTTGTTGCTGAAGATTATTGGTCACTTTGACAATAGCATAGGTTTTGTGGGTTTAGTGGAGAGCAAAGTTAGAACTTGTTACTGCTCTTAAAATCATCAATTACAGAAGCACATAGAGTAGCTTTAACAAACAGCAGGTATTCATTTGTATTGCTTTTTCTGTGGAGGAGCTGATTTTAAAAAATCTCCAGTGCACATGCTAAAACAAATTACAGTAATTTCACATTTCACGACCATAAGGCGCACCAGACTATAAGGTGCACTTTTTTTTTTTTTTTTTTTTGCAGTGAAGATTCATGCCACGCACAACGAAGTAACTAATTAGTAACGGAATCCCGTGATCATGGAGTTTACTGGCAGGTGCTCAATTTGCAAACATTTTTCACGGATTGGTGTAGCCTTTAAATGCAACCTCAAGCGTCCTCCCCGTGCGTGGGCCCTGGCACTCCTGCCCACCCCCAGCTGGCGATGCGAGGCGGGGCTCGGGGCAGCCACGGTTCAGGGTGGCCACCCGCTCACACCTCGGGGTTGCTGCGGTTCAGGGTGGCTCAGGGCCGCCACAGCTCACAGCAGCTCGAGGTTGCCCGTGGTTCGGGGCGGTGCGGGGCTGCCCACTCCCTCCCTCCCCGCGTGGCTCCTGCTGGCCAGGGGCTGCCCACGGCTGCCCAGTCCCACCCACCCCGTGCTGCTTCTACTTGCCAGGGGCTGCCCGCTCCCTCCCTCCCCATGCGGCTCCTGCTGGCCGAGGGCTGCCCACGGCTGCCCAGTCCTCCCCACCCCGCACGGCTCATGCTGGCCGGGGGCTGCCTGGTCCTGCCCACTCCACGTGGCTCCTGCTGGCCGTGGCTGCCCGCTCCCGCCCCCCCTTGCGGCTCGGCTCACGGCTCGCACTTCCGGGGTGGCAAATGTTGCAACTTTGTACATTATATAAGGTGCACCAGGCTATAAGGCACACTTCCGGGTTCGGGACGAAAATTTTAGTCAAAAGGGTGCGCCTTATAGTCATGAAATTGCTGTAATAAAAAAAAAACCAAAAACCTAAGAAATCTCATCTTGGTTAAGTATTAAGTAGATGATCAGATTTGTCTTTAAACTGGATTAGATAGTTAAACATCAGACTTTGACCAGTAATACCTTCTGGGTGGTGGTTGTGACTGYTGATTATGAGAAGGAATGTAAAAAAATGACCAAGGTTAGTGGTGGGTGCGAAGAGAGATGTTGCTGGATGTTGTTGCCCATCAGCAAAATGAGCATCACTTGGAAAACAATCCAGAGTGGAGGTGAGGTGGACAGTAAAGGGATGAAAAATGTCAGGGGTCAAGAATGCTTTCTGTGCCTGTGAAGTAGGCATAAACATAAACACTAAATTGTTTTGAGCTACCATTTGTACGTCCATGGTTGTGGTGCAGGAAAACACTGTATTACATTACATAAATGTATTATGTGCTGTTCATCTGCTTTGTGAAACAGGAGTAATGGTAGGAGCAGAGCTGAATTCAAAGATCTGGAGGAAGAAATTTCTTCTGTGGCTATGTTAATTAAAGTCCATGAAAGAGGCTATAAATTATAAACTGTATGTTACTTTCAGTAAATTGCTAGAAGGAGAAACAAAGTAATGAAACAAGCATAAATATGGTCTTGTAAACAAAGTGATGTTGTTCTTGACCATAAGGTCTTGGTCATAGTTTGTCTTACATGCATCAGAAGTTTTCTTTTGATCTGTGGTCTGCCCAAGGACTGTGTGTTATTATCATTCATTGTGAAGAATTTTGAGGATCGTGTAGCCACCAATGCCTCTTACTGTCTTGAACATATCAGTTGGAATAGCATGGAATTTAAGTCTTAATTCATTCCTCATAACTGCTTCATTTTTTACCTTTTTAAATTTTTTTTCCCCCTGAAAACAGTGTTAGGCATCTTCAATTTCACCATGGACTTCTAGAATATCTGATAATAAAAAGCTTGTGTGTTTCTGAATGGCTGAAGACTTTTTCTTGTCTTGGCCATACTGTTACGTTTCTGAAAACCAAAACATCAGCACAAATTCAAAAAGTTGAAAACAAGTCTTTCTTAATGCAAACCCATTTTGTTCTGTGTCACACGTGGAATGTTCTTGTTCCCTGTTATGTTCACAGTGATTATGCAGAAACTTGCCTGAGGCGAACAGACAGAAGGTGAAATAGTATTAGTCAGAGGCAACATAATACCAGATCATTCTGGGAATTTGAAGGTTGGTGTATATTTTACTTCCCTGATCCTCACAGTGTTGGAAACCCTGGGGTTTCATAGGCTTTGCAGGTAAAGTCTGGTGTCTCCATAAGAGATACCTCTCACCTCTGCTGGTTAGACGCCTGCATTGATTTATGCTGAAATCTTAGGATTCCATTGCATGTACAACATCTTTTACCAAGAACAAGGTGTGATTTGATTTATCTGTAGTCTCACACTGCAAAGACTCTAGCAATACCCTTGTTAAGAATTACTGGAGTTTGCCTGAGAATCCCACAGAAAGGGTGTTGAGTCTGGCTGTAAGGTAGTAAATGGGCTCCTAGCCCCACTGTGAATCACACTACTAGAGTAACTTGAGGAGGTATTAACTAACAAGGACCCTAACAACAATAAACAGAAAACCCCACTAGTGATGCAGGGCTGAGAGACAAAATAGCAGGTAACTCATTAGTTAAATGGGAATAGTGTAAGTACATGCCACTTCATGGGTATTGGATAATTAAAGATGTAGACATTCTCTAGACATTCTCTATCACAATATATGTGGTATATTAGAATAATGCTTGATTGAAAAAACCCCTAATAGCATCCTCTGGTATACCACAGGTACTTTTTGAGGTTCTTGGTACTGTCATAAACTAAAAATAGAGAGATGGTTATAATTTGGTAGCAGTTTTGTCTTCCTTGTTAATGTTCTGGAATCAACTAGCCATGCAAAAAAAAAAAAATTGTATCTTTTTACCTTTGTTCTGAAGATGATCAAAGGAAAGGTTACATTGAAGCAGTAAAAAGAGGGACTGTAAGAAATCAAGTGTAGTTGTCTATCTGTTCCTCTGCAAATGAGGTGTGGTGGACACATTCACTTTATTTATTGCCGGTTGTGGTCTCATACCAAAAAGGTAATTAATTACTACCTGTGTAATCTATGTGCTTTTATTTTCACAGTTGCTTAAGGTAAATACTTATCTAAGAAAATGTATATCTGGATACATCTTTCTTAATTTCTCAGGAGGATCTAACTTTAGTTGGTTGAAGGGTGCTACATGAATGTGCAAGGGAGTACTGAATTTACTAATGTTCTTTTCAGCAAATCATTTGTAACAGATGGATGGGTGGGAAGCCCATCTGCACCATCATATCAGTTTGAGATGAGGTCCGTCTCTACATAAATGTCAGAGCAGCTTATAAGGCCTGTGATTCATCAGTCAACTTTGAATTGCTGTGAATGAAGTGTAGGGACTGACAGTATGGTATTTTACATAAGCAGGAGGGAACAGGAAGTTGGGTCTCTGAGAAGCTGACTGTGGGTTTCAAGGTACACAGAGACTTTGACTTAATTAGCTGAGATTTTGCAGAGCTGTAGGGAAACCCTCACCAGTGTCCAGGTAAACTCAAAAGGTATTCCTTTTCCAGTTGCCTGTTGGGTAGTTTCGTGAAGGATTGTTACAAATTATTTTCCTGTGTGGAGGAATTTAGATTATTTTTGGGGTTTAGTATACTTCTCCTAGTCACATACTGGTTTATATTCCTACATGAATTTCTAAGACTGGTATATATGGATGTTTAAACTGTTGCTTCTCAGTAACGTCTCACTTCTCACTGCAGCAACTGTTACAGTAAGTCACGACAGACTTTTTTTTTTCCATACGCAACTACACTCGTATATTTTGAGCAGGCTATTGTGTATGTCTTTTCTTTGTGGAAGAAATAAAGATATAATCGAGACGTCTGTTTTCTTCAGTGCGTGAAGATTTTTAAACCAATGTGCAGTTTCAGCAGAGTCTACTGGCCAAGTGATTTAAACCTCAAGATTACGTAGCTACAGAGTACAAAGACTAAAGTATGTCTTAATGATGCATTGTGAGCAGTACTAGTTGAAAGGAAAATAAATAAGCTTTTTTTTAACAGCATTCAAACATTAAGGGGAGTAAGGAAAAGGAAAGAGGAGGAACAGGAAGGAAATGATTCAGTGCATGCATAACATTACTGTCCTTTTCTGTATTCACTCATTTACGTGCATTGTCATTAATAATTCCGGTTAACCTCCTGTTGAGACAGTGGAGCCAATTGTTGCATCTTTGAGTTGCCATTTAGGGGAAAGTTGTGTGTCAGTTTGTGTGTCAGCCAAAAAACTACTCCAGAACTATAATGACTGGAAGTATTTCTGCCCTGTGTGCTTTTGTTTTGTGGGTTTTTTTTTCCTCCCCAAGTTTCCATGCTATGAAAGTAAACAAGTCATGGTGGAAAGATTAAAAAAAAAGTGTTTTCTACTCTGTTAAATACAAAGCTTGTGAGAATTGTTGGATGTTTCTTGTTGTTTTTGTAATGAGAAACATGGCCAAAATGGCTTTATGATGAGCAGTAATTCTGTTGCAGAAATCTTCTTTAAAGCTACCTGGGAAATAAAGGCAACGTGCTTTGGCAGGTATGCTTTAATTCTGTCTAATTTTGTGAACTGTTTTTCTTGGCAGAGACCTTGGAACAGTCGGTGCTGTTGCTATAGACAGTGAAGGCAATGTAGCTTGTGCAACATCCACGGGAGGACTCTCTAATAAACTGATTGGTCGTGTTGGTGACACAGCATGCATAGGTATGGGGTGTGGGATCTCGCCTTTCACTTTTTGGGGGTATCTTATTTAAAGAAAGAAAAAAAGTATTAAAGTTCTCCTTTTCATTAGTGAAACAAAACATAAATACTAATCCATCTGAAATTGAGGTCTAAGATTCAAATCTATCTGGCTAACTAAAGCTTCTTATAGCATGGAGATTTGCAAGAAAGAATTGGGAGTTGTGTGTGGAAAACAGGGAAGGGAGCTTGTTTTTTCTATCCTTTCTTCAGTGCTAACACCTGTGTTTTCTTTCTGTTGATTCTGATAAAACTCTCAATTTTTATGGCTCTGCTTTCTGCTAAGTCAAAAAAACGTAGCCTGCTCCATATTAAGATGCTGCTTCCTTGATACTTAAGGAAGTACATGTAATTGCAATTACCACTTGTTGTATCAGTGAGAAGAATTATAAATTGACTCTTAGAGAGCCCTGATAAGACTGTCTCAGAACCTAATAGATGTGGTGTGGAATAAAGGAAATATTTAAAGAGATCTCTTATCCAAGTATAAAGAGACACTTGAAATCCTTTCCACAGACTTCTGCCTCTCATAAAACAGGCTTGCTATTTGATTGCTTCAGGGTTCTGCCATACAGCTGAGATATGGAAAATAATTATATTTAGTAAAACATGTTCCAAACTCAAATAGCATTGCTGTTGGCAGTATACGACTATTATAAAACTGTCTTTCTTTCGCATACAAAGTTGCTGACATTTTGTTATCCTCTGGATTTTGACTATGGTTTTCAGTTTTGTGTCTCGCTGCAGCCTTCTGACTGCAGATAGCCTCCATCCTGTATATCATGTTTGGCGTTCTTATAATTTGGGACAAGGGTTTGTAAAGGACAAGTGAAACTGGGCACTTTCGAGCATATTGCTTGCAACTTTTGGTCTTGCTAGGCATCTTCAGAATTTGATACCGAAGTGTCAGCTGTGCCAAACATCAGAGGCTTTGGTTAGGGGGCATTGACGTAATATAGCAGTGGTTTTTCACGTTACTCAGAGTCCATTAAAAGGATCTGATCAAGAAAGTACTGAAGAGAATTAAGTTTTCATGGCTCTTCTAAGGCCTCTTTCCCCTCCCCCAGTATCTTGTTCATAATGCTGTGGCATGTTTCTTCCTAGCTCCTGGGAAATATTTTTTAGGAGATGTGCTAGAAATATGGGTATTGAGCAAGCACAAGCTTGGTGGAGAACAGGGTGTGGAATGTGCCAACAAAACAAGGATGGGAGAAAAAAAGGGGTGGGGGAAGGGGAGTTCAACAGAAGAAACATTCTGCTTGTGGTGAGGACTTTGAAGATTCTTCAGGGGTGCTTTGTGATGTTTTCTGAGAGCCCACGCTCTTCAAATCTCTTCCATGCTATGGAGAGTAAGTTCTCCTCAAACTGGTCAGCTTACCAATATTCTCACTAGATCTTCCTTCATACCTACTCAATTGATATGACTTGGCATTCTGCATCTTTACCCTATCTTGCTGATCTTCAATATACCCTCCCTTGCTGTTCTGGAAAATATTTTTGCCCATTCCTGTGCAGTGTTGGCCTGCTTCAGCCTTTTGTACACAAACAGATCGCTAGTCTTCTCTCTCAGCTTGGCAACTGACTTACTCCAACTGTTGTTCATCTCTTTCATAGACTTCACTTTTCAAATTGTGGCAGAAATGAGAAAGAAGCTTTTCTACTCTTTTTGCTCTCAGAAATGCACAGAGCTAATGGACCTAAAGGAAGAAATGTTTGGTACCTATTTTAAACAATGCAGGGCTTTTAAATTGTATTACAGAATATTGTCTTCTTTTTTTTTCCCCCTTTGAAAGGAAGTGGAGGTTATGCTGACAACCATTCTGGTGCCATTTCAACGACAGGACATGGGGAGAGCATTATGAAAGTGGTCTTAGCCCGACTGATTCTCTATCACATGGAGCAAGGTATCTTCCAGACTTCCTGTAATCTGAAATAATGAATATAGGAAACACTGCCTAAACACAGGTTTCAGTGTATATACGGTCATCCTAGAACAGTTGTCAGAAGAGTTGCTCTCAGGGGTATGTGGATGGGTTAAAACAAAAACTTCAAAAACTAAGTATTAAATTATTGATAAAGTTAAAACTGCTGAGGCAAACAGAATTCTCTCTGCTACCTGATACTGAATCATGCTTTCGATCAGTGTACATTGAAAGACATTACTCTATACCGTGTTTAACAAAAGTTCTCTGTAATAATTTTTTTCCAATTTTTTCTGTGAACAAGAAAAAGAAAATAAGTAAAAAAATATATTTAAGGGAGCAGTTAAGGGTAGGCTTAAAACAAATAACTGGAGCTGAAAGTATGGGATACTGCCTTTCTAATAAACGGTAAAGGTCTTTATTGTAATAACTCTGAATACAGCAACAGAAATTATTTTAAGACTTTTAAACCATGATTTCAATATACATTTTGTTTTGGAAAATGTACTAAACTGACTGGGCGGGTATGCGGAAAACAGCTGACACAGTATGTCTTATGTGACTGTAATACAATCTGACTGTGGGATGACCCTTTGTAGCTTTACCTTCATGACTTGGTCTGTCATCTAAACCCTTGATTATGTTACAGCCTGTAAACAGACAACATATTTGTGTTGCATGCAGTTCAAGAATCATTAATACAGATATCACCATTATTTTTAGAAAGCTGTAGCTTTAGGGCAGTACAGTGTTAACTTGCTTTGAGATTGACCAAAGTGGAAATAGTTGGAAAACATTCAATTTATGTTTTCATTGGAGAAGCAGTAAGTAGAGAGACAAGTAACAGCTGCAAATATTTTTGTTGTGCTTTACAGGACTGTTTGCATATAATGGGTGCGTTTCTCTAAATCTCATAGCTGACGTGACAGTTTCAGCATAAAATACAACCTACAGATTATTTCCCAAAGCTCTTAACATGTTATGCTCTCCCTTTACTCTCTAAATTACATCTCTAAGTATTCAGTTTGTGAACAGCTTTCTAAGCTCTTGTCTAAACTATGTAAACCAGTTTTTTCTCTGGCTTGAAGTTAACTGCATTGCAAGACTTATGCATTGATAGCAGTTATCTGGCTTGTGATTAATCAGTTTGAAAGGCAAATGAGTCTCAAATTAAAAAGTTTATTGGAAAAAGAGGAAAGGAAAATGAACCCACGTGTATTCATGTCTAATTGGTTTGCACTTGTTCACCCTGCCCATGCTTGCTTTACCTTCATTCATCCTGCCCAAAAGTATAACTCAGCTGCCAGACAAACATGTCAGCAATTAGATTCCTCCCAGCCCCTCCACCCAACATGTTTCCATGAAGGCACTGAAAACAAACCCTCAAGTTATTACTGCTTTTTGAGTCCTTGAACAGTGAGCTGAAGTTGCATATGTAAGAACAACTATAGAGCCCTCATAATTCTGTTCAACTATTTGGTAATTCGCATACTAAATATCCTCTTTTGGACAAATGCTGCAAAATTTACTTCTGTATTTCAGGAGTGAATTGCTTTGCCAGTCTTAACAGCTGTTGGAATTTCAGTCTTGTGGTGGCAGCTGTTGTCTTGGTGAAAAATCAAACAGTGAAATACTGACCCTTTGAAGACAGTGCCACTGACTTGAATAGTCACAGTGTCACCCGTGCGTCACAGTAAGGAGCTTTATCCTGTCAGTCACCAGTGCTGTGAATAATTCTGACTCTGATGGTTTTATTTGGTTCAAACTCAAAATTTGCAGAGAAGGCGTGAAGGTCAGGTTTTGTTCTATAACCTAAGCTTGCATAACATTGCTGAGGGCCTGTATCTTAGGGTAATTAGGCCAAGCCAACTGCATTCCTGAATGTATATTTAAACTTGTAGTGAACAAATATTTTTCAGCTATTACAGGTCTGTGTGTATGATGTACCTAGTAAATTTAATTTATTTAGAAAATACTCTTGTTAATACAAACCAAGTAGTGAAAAGCTGAAGAAGTTGCATTGCTGTCCTTTGTCTGATGTCTAGTACATTGAGACCTCATTTTGCCTGATAGTTTCAGGAAGAGTCATGCTGATGTCTGCTTTTGATAAATTATGACAATGTGTAGTACGTGCTTTGAGCTCTGCTGCAGCCAGTGGAACTGGAACACAGACGATGACTGAAATTTTTGATTGTTTAGATGTGTGTTTTTTCAAATTGTAAATGCTTTAAATCTAGCTTGTCACAAACTTCGATGAAAACCTTGTAGATTGGCTTTTTTTTCCAGTCAAATGATGGCATAAGAAATGGTGTGTCTTGAACATAAAGTTTGTGATTTAGTTTGTATTTAACACTGAATCAAAATCTGAAGCTATGTAAATAAATACTTGGAGCAGTACCATGCCATAGCGGCTCTTTGCAACTATCCAGAGCCTTTCCAAAAATGTTTCCTTTGTTAGACTGAAAATTTCTTGCTGATTTAGTTGAAAGAGAAGTTAGATTTGACTGGTTCCATGAGGAGGGGTGAAATTTTAAGAGAATTTTTAAACTGTCAGGGGGACAGGTACTATGAAGTACTTTTGTTTTTCTTTTCAGGAATGTCACCAGAGGTAGCAGCGGACTCTGCATTAGACTACATGAAGACACGAGTTGGGGGTTTGGGGGGTGTCATTGTCGTCAACAAGGCAGGAGAGTGGGCAGCAAGGTTCTCCACCAAGCAAATGTCCTGGGCTACTGTAAAGGATGACAACCTGTATTATGGGATTTATGCTGGGGAGAAGTATACAAAACCTGTTGATGAAGCACTTGCATCTGAAAGGGAGGGACTCTAAGAATGAAGAAATTTGACTGATGGAGAGGAATTAAGGTCTCCAGTTTTTATTGGAGGACAGTGACAGTTGATTTTGTCTTTTTGAGAAATCTTTCGGTTCACAGGCATTATCACATTTACAGTCAAAACAAATCTGGACATAGTTTTTTAGTGGACGTGTATATATGTGTAGTCTTTTAATACGTTTTTGAAGTAAGATCCTCCTTTTTCAGCTAAGAAAGAGAATGGTATGTAGGTTCCTTGGTTAGCATGCCTTAATCTTACATTAAAGGGAGTCTGAGTTTCAGTATTAGAGGAACTCATTTCTGTGTACATTCTCAGAGACTGCCGCCAGGATAATTTGAGAGATACCTATTAATTAAAAGCTGAATTTTGAAAGTCCAGTCTTTTAAGCAGCCCTCTTGTGGTAACAACTTGCTAACTGTATCAGTGAAATAACACTAAAGAGCAGCAAAGGGTTAATTCATTCATTCAATTCAAATCATTGTCACAGTCTTGAGTTAACTTGTCACAGAATATAATGAAGTAAAGAAAGTAACTTTCTCCAGAGAAGGGAAAGGGTGATGCTAAGGAACTGCAATTCCATTCGTTGACATCAGACAGGAAATCACAACAAAATTGGCTACAATATTTCAAACTGTACCTGGTCTGTTAACAGGAAAGATGCTGCTGACCGTAGTATTTGGGGGAGTAATAAAGAAAGTCATGATTTCAATAAAAATAATAGCAATCTTTACTACTCAAATGTAAAGGTGATAGGTACCTTTTAAGTCTAAACTTGAGACAGATGCTGATTAACTGGAAAAATAATTATCTGGAAGTAAGTGATCAAAGCAAGTTGTACTAAAATAAATAAAACTGCCTGTTAACAAGCTTCTTGTGTGAAGTCTGAAACATTGTAGAGATTTTTTTTAACATCATATTCTGTATTACTTCTGATACATTTTCTTCATTATGATTTTGTATTTTTAAAAGAAAAAAATCCTTTTTTATTTTGTGACCCTATATAATTATTTTTGTGTTAAGAACTGTAATAATTTTATGCATTTCAGATGGTGATTAGATTTTCTCTTGCACACCATCATTCTGTGGAATGTTCCCTTCCCAAGATAGCAGAAATAAACACAACAAAAATCTTTAATCATGGTTCAAAAACTACTCATACCTGTGCTCAGCTACAATAAGCTGTCTTACAGAGTTGGCACATACAGAATAGTAAGGTTGCCAAGACTGTCTTAATTTGCTCTATACTTTGATCCATGGTTTCTTCGACATTGCAGATGGTTCAAGAGAAGATGGTGGATGGAAAACATGACTGTGGAGTACTTACACACTTTTTTTCAATGGAAGAGCATGTTGAAAATGGCTTTACCTGATCATCAGAAGTTTATAAAACAGTAACACTAATTCTGATGTGCTCATTGGTATAAAAAAGTACCCTTCTATTGAGTTAAAATTCTATTCTATTCTATTGAGTTAAAATTAATTAATTTCCCCTTTTGCATATAAGATACCAATTCTACAGGGCCAGGCTGGTCTCTGGGAGTAAAAAAAAGCAGCTTCATTTCCAAAATCCATCCAAAGTATTTGTCATCAATAATCTGCTTTGTTTATCTTACCTGTCCCTAGTGGAAGATAAAATTGAGGACAGGCAATAGAAAAATAACCTCCATGCGTTCAGCCAAAATTCCCTTTACAGCATTATTTTCATGGAATTGCTCAATGGGGTTTTTTTAATGAAAAGTAACCCAACTTGAAGCATGTTTTGTAGAGCTAAATGGTGATGCATAGGGGCATGGATGTAGGCTGTACACAAGAAAACAGGTATCTTGTCATATATACTGGGTTTGTCAGATGAAAGAGTGTATGGAAGGCGCACTCCTCATAACCGTCCCTTTGCTTTAAGTAGGGAGGTTTGTTTAGCCAGTACTGCCGTAACACCTGGCATACCTTCTTTGTAAAGCTGTTTTTGTGTTAGCATTTTTTGTTCTGATCATGCTCCCAAAAGATAGTTAGTGTAGCAGCAAGCATAAGCTGATACACCTGCTGGGTGGTTGATTGGCGAGGATTTGGTGCTATGCTAACCCCGCGAGTTGGCTTTGCGTCAGCTTTGAACAAATTCACGTCGGCCCAAAAGGCACCAGCAACCTCAGCAGCACTACACACAGGATGTCAGAAGGAATAGTAAATGGCTGCTGTGGTTAATTCACCTCAACTGTTCTCAGGAATATGATGTAATAAATTGCTGGCACTTGACAAAGTCATTATCCTCTATAGGTTCTTCTGTCACTCATAACTAAAGTCGCTGGGCACCTTCCAACAGTGTGTTAAGTGCTGTGGCTACCATCTGCTCTCTATGATTTCTTCTGTCTAACACACCCCTTGGTACCATGCTCTATATTCCTTTCCTATAAAAACTCTGGTTTTCAAAAATTTGCATGGGCTGTTACGTTGCCTAAAATCAAAAGACTACTTAAAACTGACAGAAAGCAGATCTTGAATGAAAGATTTCAGGTGCACAGGCATAGCTACCTACATATGTGGTAAAGGATTTCTACAATTTTTATAAGGTTAATTAATTAGTATATCTAGCAGATACATCCAATAGGAGATTAGTTGACCCAGTAACCCCTCTTGGGTCAGCTTCTAGAGTTGATCCAGGGGCTTCCTTGCCCTATTTGTTATGTCTCTTAAGTTCTGGTGGAGAACCAGATATTCTTGTCAGAAATTCTCTTCCTAAGAATAAGACTAAACAAAATTTCAAGAATGTGTTAGAAAGAGTTAACTTCTAAAATGAGAGAAATGGCAAGAAAAGTGCTAGAGACCGTACAACTGTAAATTAAAAATCTACAAACTACAAATATATGAAAAAGCTGAAAATCTTCAGGCATCAGTAACATGTTTCCAATTCATATAGGGCTGGGAATCACTTCCTGTGCCTTACATATGGATTGGTGGCATTTGATAATCTTCAGGCTGTCATTTGCTCCATATTTCAAATGATGTTAGTGCAGGCAAAGCACTGGTCCAGGCATTCAGGGCTATACGCTTTTCTTCCAGGTAGCTGACCAACACTCAGAAAAGGTATGAGATTTCCTCACCTGATCTGCATAGCAGGTAGACCTCTTATGGGACAGGGTTCCTCTCCCACTTAAGGGGGAATGGGAGCAAATGGTCAGGGATGTGGTAGACCTTACTTTCAAAGAAGCTTGAGAGCTGGAGATGGAAGAGGTTTCTTCTCCCTTGCTTTAGCCCTTTCAGTCACGTTCTTTAGCTAGAACAGGGCAAGACTTTGTTGCAGATATGAGGTTGCTGGTGTTGCACAGGACTGCCTAATTTTTAATATGCTTACATGTCCCCTACCCTTTGTGAATATTGAGAAACCACCCTTTACAAGGGCTTTAACGCCTTTTGTAAATGTAGTTGCAAGATGCTGAACTTAAGGGGCGATACCAACAGCAGGACAGGAAGCTGCGTGCCCCTGCTGTGCACTGCTGCTGGAAATGAGCCTCTAATCCAAATGGCTGTGACCTGGATATCAAAGAAAGAAAATTAGAGGTTTGTTGCCAAGAAACTGGGTGTCCTTGGCATCTAGCAAAGCAGAAACAGTTTTAATTATCTAATTAAAGTGGGGCATCCCGTTATTTTATATCATTTATAAAGCCAGTTGTGGATGTTGTCCTTTTGCTTTCTTAGTACTCTGTAGAAAGGGTCCCTGACACACACAGATAGCTGGCATGGGTCAATATATCAAAGCAAAGATGTTAACAAAAGCACCAGGGTGGTGACCCTTGACTTTGTTCTTATATTGTTAGTTCTCTGTAGGTTTTGCTTCATAATCTTTGCAAGTTATAAGTAATCAAAACCTGTTCTGTAGGACACCAGTGTTTGGAAACTTATTTTTTTTCAGTTCTCTACTTTGTCCTACATTTTAGTACTTTGTCTCCATGGTGGTTTTCATTGACTTTGAAATCTAACTTGGCAAAGTTTAATGGCACTCTCTGTTGTGCTTGTTTCTCTTCTGGTCTGCTTTTCCTTTGATATGCTCTGATAAATATTTGCTGTGGGACAGATTTCAATCTCAGTTACGTCAGTATAAATGAAAAGCAAAAAGCACAGTCACTGAAGTCTGTGATTATGCCAAAGAAAGAGAAATCCGACATGGGCTCTCCTGTCCAAAGTCAGTAGCTCTATATTGAAACAGCCTTTTCTAATGAGGGGGGAGAATAGAGAGGACAGAGAGCCTGCACGGGGAGTCACTGCCTGAAACAGGACTCTCTCAGGGTAAAGATGATGCCCAGGGAAATGGTTAAATATGCATACTGGGAAATAAGTAAGTGTCAAATGATTCACATGAAAGAGTCTTAAGAGCACACAGGGTGAGCAAAGAGTCATTTTGTTTTAGACGTGTAAACCACAAAGGATGGGAATCTCATTTTCCTTTCCACTGCACCCCTTACGCTTGGTTTATTGGGGGCATGTAGATACCCTGCAACCTCTGTGTAATTGAGTTTTGCCAGACCTGGTCACATGTGCTACAATTCCAATTATTTTTCAAATTTACATTTTTTTAATTCTTGCCTTTTGGCCTTTAAAGTTCTCCTTGCTTGGAATGAGGCTGTTTTCTTGTGGTTCCTCCATAAGTTCTTTTCTGCTGAGGACAGGATGGGTTACGATATAGTCTGCGTGGGCTTTAGCCCTCCAGCCCTGCACTTTTGACCCTTTCCTGCTAGGGCTTTACTACAACTTAAGCTATGTAAATGCATGGTAGCATGCAGCTTATTAAATACTCAGCCTCTTCCAGACTTAATGGCTCTGCCGGGTCTTGCCTGCTTAGCAGCATAGCAGGCTGTGTGCTTAGCAACCCCGGCTGCCCTGAGTGATCACCCTCAAGCACTGCCTTCCCCACTGCCTCACTATCGAATATAGCAAATGATTCCAGCTTTTTCTGGGACAAAACTTTGCCTAGGTTGGGTGCAACTACCACCTGCCACCCACAGCCTGTGTATTTTAACAGCATCATGAGGCTGACAGGAGACAAAGCCCTGGGCTGTTAGTGGTGCTCTACCCCCTTCTGCAAATACTAATGGCTGTAAAACAAATACACATGCCAATAAATGTAGACCCAATTGGTTTAGCACTTGCTTTTCCTTAGAAATTTCAAAATTTAAAAACCTCATAGTTTCAAGAACAATTCATAAACCACTGCTCTTTTGGGCTGGAAAATGCACAATTTGCTAGGATATGGGTGCTCTTGTCCTTTGTAGGTGGAACTAATTTCCTGCATAGAAAAGAGATACAGCCAGTAAATCTCATTTTCCTATATTATAGAAGGTAATCTGTGGTGTCATTGGTCGGTTAATTTCTTTATTTGTTTTGTTGTTTTTATTTCTTAAAAGCTGAAGAAGGTTACTGTGACTTTATTTATCCTTTTTTCACATCAACAAAATATTCTGAAATCTTCAGACACAAGTACAGCTCAGCTAAGCCTCTAGTAAGATGATCACTCAGAAATTACTATATTGGGGGAAATTAGTAGCAGGCTTTCAAGTATTTTAACCCAGGAGAAATCACGACTATTTTCTAGTCATAATGCCTAAATAAACAAGCCATAGGTCCTTCTCTCTGTTATTTCTGCATTAAGCAAATAACTTCTGTTGAGGTGTGGTCTACTCTGGCCATGGTCAGAATGAAAATGAGGATGCTCTCTGGGAGAAAACATGAAAAAGAAGGGCGGGGGGGAAATATGGTATTATGCCAGATGCCATTGCAACCTTCTGGTCTGCCACCAGGCTATGCTTCAAGCATCTATGGGGCAAAGGCATCTGCTAGAAAACAGACCTGAATTTTCAAATCCAGAGATACTTTTCCCAGAGACAAGCCTCCAGAAGTCCTGCATGTAATGGTAATATTTATATAACAATTCAGTTCTTCAAAGAAGTATACAGAAGCTGTGAACTGATCTGCACAGCAATTCAGTGGAGTTTATTATATTTGAACTGTTTTATCTCTGGCAAGCATGCAGGGAGATTAAGCAACTACTCTGGAGCTACCAAATGCATCTGAGGTAGGGCCAAGATTAGAATATTGATTTCTGGCTTCCTGAGTCCCAGGCTCAGTTCACTACATTATGTTGTCTTTACAGATAACATTTAGACAAATAGATCTTGACATATCAAAAGCTCAGTAGCCTCTCAGTAAATTGAGCAGGGCTTTAGTTGTTCAGTTCCTGTGATTTGTGCATGCCTCACGCTTGGTCCCAGTAATGTCAGTAGCTATTGTATATTTACAGTGAAGCCCACTTGTATCCTGAGGCATACTAGACTTCTTTTTTTCTCTGAGCAGAAATAAGCCTGATTACAATACATTTTCCTCTTGTCAGATTGAGATTTGCACATACAATTTCAAAGAAATTTTGCTTCAGTCCTCTTTACAAAATTCCCCACATTGGTAGAGATTTTCAGTCCTGATCAATGGTAGCTCGTCACTCTTTCTAATTTATTAAGAAGTCAAAAAAATGGGAAAAGTCCTATATACCCAAAGTTCAAATCCAAGTACTTTTGAAATCACCACATACCAAGGATACTCAGTTCCTGATATACAAATGCCAAAGAAAAGGCAAGCATGTACTTGAAAGCTGAAATAGATTTTGCACAGAGAATAAAAACACATGTATATAGGCATTAGAAAATTTGGCTCTAGGTATCCACAGAGGTAACAGAATATTGCAATCACTATAACCCAGGAAACTTCCAAACTATACCTGAGCTTGCTGAGGTGTAGGCTAGAACCTTTTTTTTCCCATTTCTAAACTCCAGGTATCCCATCTATAGCTAACAAAGGACCCTGCTTACTCCCACAAAGCCTACTTGAAGTTTGACAGTCCTACAAAAGCTGTACTGGTGTTTCAAACACATCAAGTTGTCTAATGGTCTTCTCCACCCTTCTTTGTTACTTGATGCAGCAGCATGATGTCATTTGTCAGAGGACCAAAACTGGAGACATGCTGAATATGTGAATACCAAGGAAGTGGTTTCCTTAGCAATAACAGGCATGTGAAAGTCAAAACTTCCTTTCCTCCTCATGTGACCTTTTTCGAAGCAATTCAGCCTGGGGACAATAGGAGTGAATTCCAAACACCCGCAGTGTTCCTGCATGGCTCGGCAAGGACCCGCTAAATGGCAAATTTTTCTTACCTATTTATTAAGGTAAAATTATATTTCCCTTTAGTTGTTCTTCTCTAGGGATTCTACGTGTTTATATGTACAGGAAAGTGCTTCTTGAAAGCAGAATTACCTAATGCCACATAAACAAATATATAGAATATAAGTCATTTTCTTGCCTTTTTGGACCTGAAGTTTTGTTATGCATAAAATCCGAAGTCCTTTTGGTTGTCAGGAAATAGGAGCATGAAAATTCTTACCAGCTTGTTTTAATAGCTGGACTTCCCTGATGACATCTTGCCCATTTAATTTAAGGTGAAAATCAACACTTCTAAGGTGGAAGGGGGGGGGGGAAGAAGAGAAGGAGTTGATTTATGAAGGCAAATAAGAGGAAGATGACATTCATCTCACCCATCCTGCACACAAGAGCAGTATCAGTCCTCTGTTGCTATTCTTATCCTATTTAGTACAGCTTTTTCTCATCCCTAAGGAGACAGCAGTGATAGCCAGAAGTGCTTGCACAAAGCTGCCTGTCCAAGAATCCTGAGGTATTTTCTAAAAGTAGCTACTAAATTTAAACTTGAGCTGTCTACTGAGTTAGGGAATTATGCTCTCATTTATTCGGGAGGTGATACAACAGGTAGTTGTCATAAGGTCAGAGAAAATTCCTGTTGGAGCTGGAAATGGTCACTCAGCATACTTTCTGTATTATAATGTGTGACAGATTGTTTTGGGTTTCAGAAAGTCAAGGTAAGTTCTGGTATTACACTTGTCCCCAGACCAGTCTTGCTGGACCACCCATACACCTCCTGTTGCCTTGTTACCCACTGATGGGGTCTGTATTCAAGTCCCTGGTGATTCACAGACAAGGGTTTAGGCCTCAAGGACCACTGATTAGCATCTCACTTTAGTCAAACGTGCTGTGGTTTGCTTGGGTTTTCCCCAGCACTTTCAGCCTATAGTTTTAAACTGTACAGCATAAGTTTTCAGAAATGAACAATGCAATGTGAATAGCTGAGTTTGGAGCTGGTCCCATCAGGCAGAAGAAGAAATTTGACAGGAGACAGTTCCTCTGCAGCTTTCTGTGAATCTGAGAAAGAGATGTGCTGTGGATTTGGAGCCTTGATGTCTGGAGGAAAATAGGCAAGCCATCTGCTCCCACAGGTGCTGGCGCATCGGTGCTTTGTGCCGGTTCCTCCAAGGCAAAACGTATTGTCTAGCCAAGCATTCAAGTCCAACAGAGTGTGAAAGTACCTGTGGTGAGTTGTTGTATGAAATCCCAATCCACCCTTGGCAAAATGTCATACCAAGCATGTTCATGTTTAATGCCAGGAGCTATTCAACCGCTCTGCAATATTCCTGTGGGTGGACTGTCATGAGGATGCTTGAGGAAAGATGCAAGTGGACTGTTTTGTGTACATGGCAGCAGCCTCTGTCAGTGATTCAGTGCCCAAGGGGGTGACATTCAAAACAATTTTTGATAACACCCTCATAGCCAAAGTCAGACGTGATCAGAAACAGGGGCAGCTGAAGCAAAACAAACACAACTGTGGTGAACAACTGCAATGAGCCTTTCTGGATATGGGACACCTGTTCCACACAGGGAACAAAGAGCAGGAAAACCAGGCCTGTGCTTCCCATGGGGAAGCAAGCGAGCAGCAGCTGGGTCGTGGCTCTGATGGCACAATGGAGATGGTGCAACATGGAGGTGGACTTTCTGCCATCAGGAGGCTTAGCAAGTGATGCCATAAGCCCCAAGTGCCACATTACTCAAAACTGAGTGAAGTAGGTACTTGGAATAGGAGTGGTGGTGAAACCAAAGACAACTGACTGCTCCCAGACAGTGCCTTGACATAAGAAAAGAGTACTGAGAAAAAGGCCCCTGCATTTTTTTTTTTCTGAAAAAGGTGTAAGAAAAGCCCAGAAAATGGTCTCTAGCAGAGGAAAGGTGGCACAGGGCTGCCCACAAGTCCCCTTCCGACAATAACTACATAGGCTGGGTGAAAGTGGAGCTAGGCAGTACCCTGGTGCCACAATTAACATGCAGTAAACTACACTACCAAACTGCTGATTTTGTTACAAGTTAATGCCAAAATGAGTAATACAGGACTTATTCAACTGTCTCCATGTTGCTGTTCTGCGTGCAGTGCTCTCCTTTCTGCTGTCCCTGTCTCTGTGAAACCAGAAAGGCACAGTGAGATTCTGGGATGAAGGCGAGCACAGTGAGGCTGTGGTGGGCACAGGGTTCCTGGGAGCCCCGGGAGAACATGGCACTCAGGAAGGGTGCTCCCCTCCCAGCAGAGTCACAGCAGAGCAGAGATCCCTCCAGCCTCCAGCCTACTCCACACTGGAGGATGTCTCTCTGGCCAGGCTGGGGGCTTGGAGAAGTGCAGATCAGAAAGGGCAAAAAGCACTTCACCTCCCTCAGACAGCATCAGCCCACCATTATCCATGTGTCTTGCTGCCAGCACATGAAGAATTCAAATGAAATTCAAAGGCTAGAAGTCTGACAGTGGGGAAGCAGTGCTGCACATTAACCACCCCAGATTACAGGAAGAAGCACAGACTGGTGCAAAAACAGAACAGCAGAAAAAAAATTATGAAAGATGGGAGAGGTTGGGGCTTGGGAGAGACTGGCACCAAGCTGCCTATGTCTGGTTACAGAGTAACCTGCTGGGGCTTGGGGAATAGTTTTCCTATCAAGGACAAATTTGAAGATACAGGCTGTGTGCATTGTAATCACCCAACTCAGAGCAGACTGTAAGATGTTTGTCTCATGCTGTGGCACCAGGCCCTATTTACAGCAATCCCATAGAAATGTCATAGGATGACACTCTCGGCTACATTAATAGGGTTTCCTTTACTCCTTTGTTCATGTTAAGACATGCTCTATTTCTTTCAATGTGTCATTTGGCTTGATAAATTTAATTGAAAAATTACTCAATGAATGTTTAAGCAAAGATTCTTTCAAAGTTTTTGTCCGTTTTGGAGAAAATCTGACCAAATACCTTTCTGTTCCTTTGTAGGAGAATAATACAGTCAGGATATGCCAGCTCCTTCTGTGTAATCCAGTTTGGGTTTTTTTCACTTAGTTTTTGCATGCTTCGGTTTCGTGATTGCTCCCATGGGTCATAATAAACCAAGATATAAAGAAAATATATTCAGCATATTTTGAAAAATAACAAGCAATATCCTTTACAGGAAATGTAGGCTGAGGCATACTATTACAAACTTTTGTCATGTCCTTTAATCTCACTTAAGAAGGGCATAGTTCAGCCATGCTGGTTTCTTTAGAGCATGTGCTGATAGGATTTAATTAATAAATCAGATTTCAGATTCTGTGACTACTACAAAATGTTTAGCAGCAAAGTCACTTTGACAGAGCTGCTTTTCAACATATTATCCTTCTGCTGAAAGATCTCCCAATGAATCCAGTATTTGTCTCAAACACTGAAGACAGCAATGACCTGCTATAAAAAGCACTGTCTGGCAGTCAGAGCTTACCATCATTAAGTTACTGCTACAGCAGCTCATTTGCAACCTTGCTGAATACAAACATGTATTAAATCATTCAGCTGATGAAAAAAATGCAGATTTTATTCAAAATATATGTATTGCGACGTTACTTGACTTCAGTTTTTGAGTTGTGTGTTTTAACAAAACTGGCTTCTAGGGGATTGGAAGTGCAAGCTAAGGCAGTGCTATATGCCTTAATACAGAAATTTTCCAGCTATTCCAGCACAACAGTGCTGTCAGTTCAGTGCACTTTTGAAACTTGCTATGAAACAATTATGACAATAATGAGAATCAGGCTCATCATTCTGGAGTTGTTTCAGGTGAAATACCCAGCAAAACGAAAAGTTGAGTGGCTGAGGATGAGGGCAGGATGCAGAGACAAGGCTGGGATGTAGAGACAAGTGTAGAATGCAGAGATGAGGGCAGGATGCAGAAGCATGGCGGGTTGTGGAGGTGACAGTAGGATGCAAAGATCAGGGTGGGATAAGCAGGCCTGGACATTCACTCAGCTCATGTGAAAGGGCTCTTTCACCTAACACCACTTGTACCCTTTCTTTCAGCACAGACACACAACCTTGCCTGTTCATAGTGGGTCTCTAGGCTCTTCAGTGTTCGAGAGCCATCCGGTACCAGGACTAAATTAGAAAGCACCTCTGCATGAAATCAACAGTGTGCTCCAGAACATTCCTGATCAGCTTGAAAACATGCAATCACCCACAAAATCTATTTGCTGTTGCAGGCAGCTGAAGAACACACAGAAATTCAGCATCTCTACTATTGCAACTGCCAAGACCTGAAAAACAGGTTGGTTACCTGTTCTACAGGCGTAATGGGAGGATATGATCTCCTAGCTGTGGTTTCACTTATTCTTGGTGCTCGTCACTTGATCAGGCAGATTTGGCCCTATTTCTGGCTCATTCTTCCTTTGTTCCAATCTGTTTCACAGGCAGTGTTTGGGGAAAGCACCTGCCTCTCCAGCATTGTTCTGCATCAGCAGATCTCCAAGAACTTTCCAAAATGAAAATAAATTGAAGGAATGAGGCAGATTTGGGGCAGTTGGCAGGGGCAGGTGATTAGGGAAGCACTGCTGATCAATGGATCACCCTTGAGAGGAGCAGATGGAAGAGCTGTCACGTGAAAACAGTGTGGCAGGTTCTGGAGTGATAGCCAAGCTCCCTGAATCTTCTGTGGCTGCCACTATTGCTGAAACCCACTAAGCAGACCTGTTCTTGTGCTGGTCCTCCTACAAAGAACTAACTTCTGCTAAAACCAAACAAATGCTGCTTCAGGCAGGTGTGGTTTCTACGGGGAGCCTAAACATTTCAGCCTTAACGTGCCAATGTCATGATGCTTCAGGGGTTTCCTCCTCCAATTTTTAAAGAAACTTGAAAGCTACATTAAAAGAAAGCCATGAAATCAAGCACTCATTTTAATGTAAGAATCACAGAAATGCTCTTTAATTCTTTGTTCCTGCATAATACAATCTTTAACCACACTCCACCAGATACACTGCTAAGAAAAATTCTGATGTTTAATTTTCCTGGTTATTTACTATAGGAAATAATACTCTAATGAATGACATACTCAATGATTTAATATTACCAAGTAACAATGTGAAAAAATATTGAGCATCACTTGTTTGCTCCTTATGCTGTAGTTACTGTACAAATGTTTTAGTGAATAGCACAGAAAACCTGAAGCTTGAAAGCATCTTTTGAGAAAAAAACCAAAAAACTTCTAGCCAATGAGAAAAATTATCTCAGAAAAATGCAGAGTATGGACTAAGTACTTTTATTTCTTGTCCCACACCTTCATCTAGTGAGGAGGAGCCTTACAAAACTGACATGATAGTAGCAGTAGTTTCCAAACCAAAATTGTTAGTTCATGCTGTTTGATGGCATCTCCCCAATGTACACAGGGACCTGATCCTTACAAGCTCATGCACAGTGCATCTGTTCATGTTACACACATTTACTACCACAGAACTGTCCAAAAATTAGTAAATCATAGTTCCTGAAATCCAGTATTTCATGTTTTCCCCTCTCTTGTTTCTGTATTCACCTCTACTTCAAATTTTAATTTGTTAGGGAATAATACATTTCATATTTTCTGGTCTATTCCTGGTGGAAGATGCAAAGAGCTACAGACATTTACTGTTCTCTTACAGTATTACGAATATAAATTGCTTTAAATTAAAAAAAAAAAAACATAATATTTCATACCAGGAGAACTGCTTTTTTGTCTCCAAAGACATTTATTAGAAATATTTATAACTGTAATTGTTTGCCACTTACAACTAGATTTTTTTTTTTTTTTTTGCTTCTTCCTAATATCAAGTGGCACTAACCAAATAGTCCTGTTGTCTTTAGCAAGACAGCTTAAGGAGAAAATTCCTTTGATACCAGAAGGGCGAAACCAGGCCCTTCGTTCTTTAAACAACGATTCAAAGTCACGTTGCCCTTATTGTTGGCTTCAGTACTAAAGATTTTTCTCATGCCTGGTTTCACTTTGACTTCATGGCTAAGGTTTCAGCTAGTGATGCTATCAGACAACAGCAGAACACAATTCAAAACAGCCAGTGGAAAAATCCCTACCATCTTCCAAAGCTACTAAGGTTAGGGTAAAAGAAGAGCTGTGACACCACCTACTGTGAAGCAAACACTTGCATTGAAGCTCTATGGCACATATCTGTACTTCGACTTGCTTATTATTCTTTAGGGATTTATTGTTTCAAATGTAAGTTGCAAATGGTTTGGTAAAAAGGCTCAAAAACAGAAAGAGCTTCTGCATCTTTTGAAAATTGGCTACAGTATTTAATTTAATTTAATTTAATGTTTTTCAACCACAGAATTTCTTTGGAGTTAACTATTGCATTGTCCAATGAAGCTCACCAGAAATGACAAGTGTATGCTGTCATGGTTCATACGTAATATCTGGTCATTTTCTTGGGGAACTCAGATATTTTTTGTTAGCATAACTTCTTCTACTATGCTATATGGAGGTAAATTGTGGTATTAATACTGTGGAGAGAGAAGAGAGTAACTGGTAATAGGAGACATATATATCACATGCATCTCTGTGAGGTACTAAATTGAATCCTATCAGTCCAGATTAATATTTCTTCATAGCTGAAGTCTAAAAATCACCTTTGTTTAAGTTGTAAAATATTATTTTCTAAGTATTTTCTAAGCTGTGTTTATTTTACTGTGAAATTCGGATGCAAGACAATATTCCAGCTTCTCTGATCATGTGTTTTGAAGGTTAAAGACTACATACCTCTTCCTAATTGTACCTCAACAAATGCATGATAGAAGTACTGAACTGAACATCTGCTGCTGTCCTCTTTACCAGAGGGGCCACTTTAAAAAGCTGTCTGCTGTGCTTTCAAAGAAACCCATTGCTGTGTTCCAGCACTGAACACAATAGTGGAGGGCAAAGACGTAACCTCTCTGGTCCAAATGTTATATATTCACATTGAATCTCCTGCAGATGAAAAACTGTCCTTACAACGAAGAAGAAAATTAATTTTGGAACAGTGTATTTTTCTGAATTATTGTTTCAGTCAGAAATGAAGTGGCAGAACTGCCCAATCTTAGTATTATTCATTAGGCAGATTCATTATGGTTGTATCTATCAGCCAACCCCCATCAGATCCACTTGTGCTAGACATTATAAAACCAAGAGCTGTTCTGAAAGTTGGACTATGCAGAAAATCATTTTGTACTGCTGAAATGTGTTGCTTGGAGGGGTGCCTAGCTTCATCACTTTTTTAGTACAAACATTTTTAGAGTAAGAAAAATGGTACAATATTAATTTCACCCAAAACCTCAGATTGTATAGGCCATGCTACCTAGAAACAGAACATCAGACAGAATGTGTTGCTTGTTTGTACCTGGGAAAAGCCAGATAAGAGGTAGAGACAAGTGATCAGAGCTGCAAGGGAAGGGTGGGAGCTGCTCCTAACTGTACTCTTGACTTGGTTTTCTGGTGGAAATAATATGTGACACCTTGAGTATTGGCTCAAAAGGGATGTGAGACACATTTTTTGAGTTTGGATCAGAAGAGGCAAGAAGATATTACTGGTTTTACCCTTAATGTTGCAGTGTGTTTGTCATTCATTAAAAAGTATAATGAAATGACTGTGCTTTTTCTCCTTTCCAGCCTCCCATCCAGCAGCTTCAGTGCAAATCAGATGCCATGTAGGGTAGGTATCTCTTCTTTCCAAAAGCCTTGTTTAATCTCCTCCTTCCCTTCTGTTCAGTTTCTCTTACAGGACAATAAACTCTGGGTTTCATCCACCAGTCTGTGTGTATATATTAGATCCTCAACCTTATTTGTTTCTATGATGACCTCTGGGGAGAATATATCACCACTTTTTCATCTCACTGCAGCAGTGAAAGTGAGTAAAACACAGTTGTTTTGTCTTTGAGCAATGGATTTGATGAGGCTATCTTGGTAATTAAAAAACCCCAACCCCCTCCACCCCAAGAACTCTGAATGGCTTCTCCATTAATCACTACAAGAGCACCAGTGACTTATTATGTTTGTAAGAGACATGTGCCTAACAAAATAGACACAATTTTTTTCTAACTCAAAGAACGTTTTATTCGGTGGTCTAATCACTTTCACTCACAGATATTACAATAATAGTGAGTGAAAAAAATGTAATAAATACAGGCCTGCACATCTTAAATTTAAGTAAATTTTAAGTTTACCAATTTACTTTAAGTGTAAAACAGTAATGTTAAGGTCTTCAAAGGCCAGCAAGACTGGGCTAACCCAGTCTTCTGATTGATCCATCTGGGTGTTAAAAGCCTGGTGAGAGTTCACCTCTGATGGGGTTACCAGATGTCAGCCAAGCAGCAGCGCCCATGCCTGCCCTTAGTCCATGCTGTAGTGAGATATGTCACTTACTCTGCACTTACTTACCCTCTTCCCCTGTAAAAGCAGCTTAGGAAAGGTTTTTCTCACATTTGAAACTGTTTATGAGGAACATGGACAATTACCCTTGGCCAGACAGAGGTAGATCATAAAGTCTGTGCAAATCACTATGTATCTGCTGTGACCTGTGTCTTACTTCACCCACATTTTGTGAAGCTGGGCTTTTGCAGAAGGGATTTGTGCATGGTCAGTATAAGTAATTCCAAAATTTTAGCCCTGCTCCGCTGCTGAAAATTGATTTAATCCTTAGGTAACTATTCCAATAAAAATACTAGATGTCATTGGTCCTTCAGCATCCCTTACACCTTGGCCAACTTGAGCTGTGGGTTGTTAGTGGCAGGTTTATCCTAGATGAGACATTTGTAACAGAATGGCATGGCAAGGCTTTGTCCCTGGCTGTGATGGAAATATAAGTCTTGTAAATAAAAATAATGCCTGAACCTCTGTGCTAAAATCAGCAGACACCAGAAAAGTAAGAAATCAGATCAGTAGGTCAGATCTTAATTGAGAAACAGAAATGCAGCAAAAAAATCTAAGCCTGGGCTCTGTTTTGAGATGCACAGGAGGGGTGCTTGCACACTGATATTTGTCTTTTAAGACTAAAGGCTGAGAAAGAAGGACCATCATGCCATGTACAGGAGAAAAATCCAGGTTATCCAAATCTACTTTTGTTAATCATAATATTGATGAGTCTTCCATGGCCATAAGACACAGTGTACGGCATATAAGCAGGAATTAGACTCTATTACTGTCGTATCTATGGTGTGGGACTCCTACCATGGCAATTGTCATCAAAGGGCAAGAGATGTTCTTCCCAGGAGAAAGCCCACATGGGGTACCCATCAGTGAGCTTTTACTGCCAGCATTCATAACCAGCACCAAAAACTGCAGACTACTTGTCTGCTGCCATTAGTCACTAAGGATTGAGAGCAAATAGGTAAGGAGAATACAATTAAATTGGTCCAAGTGGAAAGTGGGATAAAATGCAAAAGGACTTTACCAAAGGTATATTTTGTGAAGCAAATGCAGAACCCTCTGTGAGCAGAGGAATGTTCCTGAATAAGGAGAAGGTAGGAGATTCAGCATGACTAGACCTCAGTAAGCTTTTGGTATATGATTTCACAGAAAGCTGGTACAGGGGTTGGTGAGATGCTGCAGCATGGGTAAGAAGTTGGCTAAAAAGAGATGCCAAAGAGGGAATGCTCCCTCATGGAAAGAAACTCCAGAAGGATCAGGCACCACATCTATATAAAGTGTACCAGGTCCATGCATGCACTAAATTAGGGACTGTACCAGTGACATTTCTTGATGGTGTAGCTGGGAAAAACAGTCAGGAGAAAAAGCAGGATAGCCTGGAAAAGGGTTTGCCTGAACTTGAAGACTGGAATACGACAGAAGTTCAAGCATCAAGCAATAAGTATTTTTGGAATAAACAATAAACATATTCACTTTTGAAGTGCTTAACTGCGACTTACAGGATACAACTGAGTGGTGCCTACTTGTGGGTCGCCAAGTGAGCATAAGAGTGAGAGGACTGGAGGAAGTGGCCTTAAGGTGAGATTCAGATTAAAAATTTTTCACTGTTATGGTGGCCAGGCTTCGAATAGCTGCCCAGGAAGTTGTGGAGTCACGATCCATGGAGGTGCCCAAGAAGCGTCTGTATGTGCCGCTGGGTGATGTGGTTTAGGGTTACAGTGGCAGTGCCAGGTAGACTCAAATCCCGGTAATTCCATGATAGCCTTGGGAAAGACAGTGAGACCCCAAGGTGACACTTTTCACCTTCGAGTTACCATTAATTCTTCAGCTCACTTATTGTGGAGGGACTTGGTGTTCCCTACAGTCCAAAACTGACGCAAGGACGACTCAAGGGAGGCTTTTGGTCTCCACCAACTCCTCTCTCCGGATCCCTGAGTGACGGGGACGTCACTCAGCTTCTTCGCAAGTCCCTTTTCCCTTCCACCTCTGCCGCCTCTCCGAACGAGCGTGCTGGCGGGCAGGCGACACATGACATGACAGGCCAGGCCAGGCCAGGCCAGGCCGACCCGTGCCGCCGGGCCCCTCAGGGACGCGCAGCCCGCGCGGAGCCCCGCGCGCCTCTGGCGGCCCCGCGCACTCCCCCGCCGG
>PYHW01010164.1:1335617-1373073 GCA_013186435.1 Turdus rufiventris
CGCCGCGCCGCCCCATTGGCTCCGCGCGGGACTCTCCGCCCTCCCCGGCGCCTCATTGGCCGGGGCGCCCCCTGTCCCGAGCCGATTGGCGGAGCGGGCCGGGATCCCCTCCGGCGGGGGGGGCGGCGCTCGGGCGGGGGCGGCCGCTCGGTCACCTGCGGCCGGGGCGGCCCCGCTCCGCTCCGCTCCGCTCCGCCGGCCCCGCCGGGGCGGCCGCGGCGTCACCGGGAATGGCCGGGAAAAGCCGCAGGAACAAAGAACATGGCGAGGGGAGGAGGAGCTTACGGCACCTCAACCGCTGGGAAGGACGCTCTGGGGGCGTACAATGCCCGCCGCGGGGCGGGCTCGCTTCCCTCCGCCCCCTTTCCCCGCCCTTGTGGCCGGGCTGGCGGGGGGCTGGGGCGGAACGGAACGGGACGGGACGGGCTGAACTGGACTGGACTAGACTGGACTGGAGGTGGCCGTCAGGAGTGGGTCCCGTGTCTGCCGCAAGATTCACCCGGAGTGGGAAAGTTGGGCAGGACCCGTCCAGGTAAGGAGCGGGCGGGGGTCCCAGGGCACCTGCGGGCCGGGCCGCGCTCCCGCTCCGCCCGCAGCTCTGGGGCTCCGGCCGGGGCCGCAGGTGCGGCAGGACCGGGCGGCCGTGCCCGGCGGGCCCCGCGGAGCCGGTGGGGTCAGGCAGCCCCCGCCTCTGGAAACTTTTTAGGAACTTGGAAGGTTGTCCGCCCTGGTTTTCTCCCTGTCTGAGGAGAGCCGCCGCCGTGCGCTACCCCGCGGCACCTGGTCCAAAACCTGGCGGGACTGTCAGGGCCGGAGCGGGAACCTCCTAAAAAACTCTGCCAAAAATTGCGTGCAGTTACAGTCCTACCTGTGGAGAGCTGCCCTTGTGAAAGGAAAACTCTCCAACCCGTTTTCTTCTGGCGTCTGCACAGAGCGCGGCTCTCTGCTGGTTTTTCTCAACTCTCAAATTATTCTTTAGCTCTGGTCTTGAATAAATATTGCTCATGTCAGAATGATTATGGTACTGTTGAGAGGCCTTGGTCGGGATTTTGATCCTTTTAGTTTGTACTGAGATGGAGACTTTGTTTTTTGTGTTTTGTGTTTTTTTTAAACTAACTAATGATTTGAGCATCCGGTTTGAGGGGTAACTTAAATGAATCGTTCTAAGCGTTCAGCTTTTCGGCGTTTGATTTAAGATGTCCTGAGCTAGTTAGCTGAAGTTTGAATTTTCAGAAATGTTTAGAAGTGAAGAGATAAATCACTGGGCTGCTTAAAGTCATGATTAATGCGTTCATAATTAATTCAGTTACGGTCCCGTCCCCCCTCCAGTCCTCCCCCGGATTCACATCGAGGCAGCTCAGTTGCATATCAAAAGCCTCTTCTCATTTTCATTTAGTAAGTTATTAGACTTTCAAACTTTTCTTGCTCCTTTTCTTCTTACTTTGCTCACACCCTCAACAGTTGAAATGAAATTTTGGGGCAAGTCTCAGTGTACTTGCTTAAACACAAGTAATAAAGACAGCTTAGTGATAGAAAAGCCAGGAGTGTAAATAGCCATTATTTTCTATTAAAGGTTAATTAGTTATCGTCTTTATATCTGCACATGTAAGTGTAAGACGGGTAAAATTTTAAGATGAAAGTGCACAGCAGCTCTGGAAGGTACTGTTACACATTGCCCCAGCTTAAGAAGAATATCTCTTTAAAATGTGTTGACATTTAATTGACCTTTGAAAGTTCATTCTGTTAATCATACTCAAAGCACTAAAGCTATGGTTGACTGATCTGGTGCTCGTACATTCAGCCGTGCTCAGCATATAAATTCTGCAGCATAATTGCTACTTATTGAGCAAGAGTTTCTTTTCTTCTCCGAAAATGAGAAAGTTTTGCTTCGCCTCCGGCTGGGTGCTGCGGGTAGAGTTGTGAATCCAAATGCTTTTCTGCCATCAGTTGTTGTGGCGGGTGTGGCCTCCAGCCAGGCAAGAAATTCCTTTGCTGAAACTGTGGTTTTTTTCCTTCCTGAGGCCGCACATAGGGCAAGGTAACCTTGAAGGTTACTTCTGTATCTACTCTGAGTCAAAGCACAATAGGTCACTTAGCTTTTTATGTTTTAAACTCTTCTGTGTGCCAGCTGTTTGAATGGAGAAGGCTGAGTTTAAAAAGGTTGATTGAAGAAGATAACTCCCCTCTCCCCCTCAAAAACTTGGCTCTCAAAGTCAAATCTGATACACTCATGTTAATATGCACGCTACCTTTTTATAGCGGTTGTCCATAGCTTTGTTGTAACTCAAACTCATACAGATACAGGGAATGGAAGCATTAATTATGACCTCACTGTCAAAAGATCTGGGTAAAGATTAATGTTTACTGGGTTCACTTTCTGGAGAGATTTCCCAATGAGGTTAATATAGTTGGTAATAGTTTTTGTGTGTTGAGACCTCTTGTGTCATATAATGGATTTGTAAGACTGTCTGTTGCCTCATGAGAAATGAGGGAAACACTAAATGTTAAATGAAGTGTCAGTGATTCCTAATACATCATTAGCTCTTTGCTGTTACCATTGAAAACTAATTAATATATTTTATTCTTAGTGATAAATCTTCTTACAAAGTTAGAGATCTGGCACTGCTGTTGTAGTTTTCTAAGGTATTTTGTCAATGCTGCTTTTGTACTGGATTCCCCTTCCCCTAACTGTGAAGAACGATGTGATATTCAAGGTGCATTTGCAGCCAAGTAACTGCCCTGCCACTGTGTTGAGTTAGGAGCTGTTAAAGTCTACAGAGGGAGGGGTTCTCATCTGAGCATGTATTTTCATCAGCGCTGTGTCCACCAGCACACGAGTACTTTGAATACTAAAAAGTGATCCTGTAGTTGAGTTTTGTTTATTTTAGTATTTAGAATAGATACAAGTACCACACGTGATTCATTTCACCGATTCTTTATAAAGCTGAGTGAAGATAAATGTGCCAAGAGTATGTCTGTACTTTCTGTGCAGTTGACAGAAGGAGGAGGCAAAACATCCAGGGTAGCTTAAGGGCTGGAGTGTGCAGGTGCCTGACCTGCAGCTGCCCTGATGCCTGTAGCCCAGAGCTGGCACCCGCTTCATCTGTGGGAGTTGCAGGAAAAAAGCATGCAAGGTGTCCTCTGTCACATCAGAGGGCAACGCTCAGAGCCTCGGGGACCACCAGGGCATGTAGAGAGAGATCTGCTCTGCAGCTTAGCTTTTATAGAGGCTTAAGTCTTGGGTCTAGCTAGGTGAAAGTGTCAATCCATTTTTTTGCAGTTGCAAACAGTGCCCTAGAATGAGATGTCTGAGCAAGGTCCCCTTTTCCAAAGGGGTCATCTTACTGATTTGGGTGAGTGTTTTGATTGTGGTGGCTCTCCTGGGTGGCAGAATGGCAGGAGCTGCTGGACTGAGCCTCTCCTGTTGAAAGCAGTGGTGAAAGCATGGATGGCATCGCCACATACGGGCACAGGCATTCAAGTGGGGCAGTGAATGCCAAGTTTTGAGTTGTGCCTGAGACAGGCCTAGAGGGGGATTTAAACCTGAACTCTTCTTATCCTAGTGTTTGTATTGTACAAAAAGGTTTCTGGTGCCGCTGGTGTATTCCCAAACTCCTTATTTTATTAGTAGGATAAAGGACAGATCTGGAACTTACACATTCTTGCACTTCAGCAGTTGAGGAGTGACAGAGTGAGCAGGGGATTTGAGAACCACATGGTGGTTTGGACGTGCAGTATTGGTTCAGTCAGTGTTATGAAGGCTTCAGTGTTGGTACAGGTACGCACTGGCAGGAAGCTGTGTGCTCGGATGGTAGTAGCAGCCAAGAACGGATGTTTAAAGTTTTAATGCTATCTCAAACTTTATCAGGCACCTAAACCCTTGAGGGTTAAAAGGGAGAGTCTTATAAAGGTGATGGTTGATGTTCTTTTTATCTGCATTCCTAGATTACTCTGAGGAGGATAATGTGAAGTCATTCTCTGAAGATTATGGCATTGCGTGAAAGGAATGTAGCACTGGGCCAGAAAAAATTAACAGGAACAGGAAAAGCTCATTCTCAACTCCAGTTTATTAACTCAATCATTTGCATATGTAATCCTTTGTACCAAAACCTTGTACTGTATTAAAATAGCAGCCTACCACAGCAAAGAGATTTTTGTGCAGAAAAGTTTCCCCTTCTCTTTTAAGTTCAGGTGTGTAGAAAATAAGTTTAACATTATTCTGTAAGACTGCTTCTGTCTATGGCACTTCATGTTGAATAAAACACATGATAATATGTTCTTGATCAGTGTTAGATCCACAGATGCTTTTCCTCTGTAACCATTTAGAGTGCATATGTAGACAAGTTTAGTTGCATTTTAACATACTCGCCGGTCAAGGTGAGCCCAAGCCATCCTAATGTGACATGCCTGACATAATCCCAAGGGGATTAGTTCTTAAGACATTTGAAAAATAAAGTCAGGTCTCGCTTCAGTGTTTTTCCTAAGTGACACATGTTCTAAATTAAAGCTTTTGCAGCAAGTTGATTAAAAACTTTCTATGAGTCTAAGCAATCGAGAGCTGTTCTTGGAGCTGTCAAGAGATGTACTCATAGCTCTGATTTTTAGCTGACTACTAAATCTATATTTATCCATCAGGGATTTTCTTCCTTATTGATCATCAGAAAAGGGGCGGAGGGGGGTTAACAGAAGAAGGTTTCATATGTGTCCTGTTTCTTCTGTTTGTTTTTGGTAATCTCTGGGCAGTTATTTCTGCTGTCAGGGGTAAAATGCAGTTACACGACCTGTTTGCATCTGTGGAAAGCTGTGTGGGGGCATCATTTAGAATAATGCTTTGTGACTTACACTGAAAACTTTGGGATGGAGGTGAGGAAGAAAGATAATTCTAAGTTCCCAATGTCTGAAGTTAATCAGTAGGGTTTTTTTCTCTCTTTGTGCCCTTCTCCTACCTCTCATTTCTCACATGTAATTCTATTTTAGCTGTTCCAGAAGGGCTCACTCTGCCTCTCATCTTGCAGAACTCTGTAGAGTGTGCATTCTTTGGCATGTCTGTGGTGATTGCTGTGTAGTAGTTTTTTGAGCACTTTGGAGCTTCCCCAGTTTCTTGGCTAGGGCACTTAAGGTGGTAAGTCCTCTCTTCTCTTGCTTCACTGATTAGTGTAATGCTTTCTCCTTGCTTTGTATGACTGTGCCTCTCTTTTAACTTGGTGGGCATTTTTTTGTCATGTGCCTGTTAGTCACTTGTAACTTCTGCTTCTGAAAAGTTGGAAGGAAAGACCTTTTCACAGTGATGAGGATACAGGTTAACATTAACAAGATTCAGGTATGTGGCCCTGTCAGTATGATGTCAGCATTTTGTTTCATAGGTCAGAATGTTTAATTTCAAACTGTGGGAGCAAGCAAGTGTTTAACTACTGATGTTCAGTGTCATCTGTTCCATCATTTCATAAGCCTGGTTACACCCAAGAAAAGGGGAGGCTGTTGGAAATAAATGATGTATGGGACCTGAGTAGGTGTATTGCTCCAATCGATATGTGTACAGCATTTGTTGCATATGAACTCTAGTTTTGTTCTATAAATGTTGCTGTTATGTTTCTCTTGTGTAGTGCTATGAATAAACAAACATTTTCTAAATTGCTTTAGAACACGCTTTTCTTAATAAAGTTGCTTTCTGCACACTTTCAGTGAATGTTTTGCTCCATATAGTACCCAGTAGTTCACTTTCATCTAGAACTAATTACTGGTAATGTTCAAGTACCTTTGGGACAAGAGCCATCAATGCATTGCACAACTTCATGGGTTCAGATGCGTAAGCCTTGAAGACTGTTCCGCAACATTGGGGTCTTGTGCCTTCACTGTGGAGCGCGCTAAGTTGCAATAGTGTTGTGGGCAGAGCCTGTATTTGTTTTGATCTACTGGAGATAAAGGACAAACATTGTGATTGTGCTAATTATTTTGAGAGTCTTTATGTCCCAGTTTTGTGTTTGAGCTCTAAATGAGGAAAGGAATGATGGGAAAAAATGGCCTTCCTTGTATTTGCAGGGAATCTGGGATGGCTGCAGTGTCCTACCTATAGGCAAGCAGAATTTTCTTGCATTAACAACCTGACCCTGAAATTGGAAATATGAGGGTAAACTTGCAGCATATGAGATATTAGTCATTGGACTGGATTGGAGTTCAAGTCCCTGCTTTTCTCAGGAGTGTAGCACGGTATAAAATAGTTCCCCATGGATGTGACTTCCTCAAAAATTACATGTCCTGAAAAAGGAAATAAGAAATGTGAGTTAGGAGACAGTTTGCAAACTACAGGATGAAAGTGTTCTAGAAGTTCTTGGAGGTTATGTTTGAATATGGTTCTGTTCAGCCCAGCATATGTCTGCTCTTGTGTGCAGGGCATGTGCCATAACTCTAATGTGTCCCCAGTGCCAGAGGCTTATCACTGCAGCTGTATTTTGCCTTTGAAATGGACAGTGCAGATGAATGAGTTGTAAATGCTGTAGTTATTTTGTACACTGTTTAAAGCTAAGTAAATGTTCTTTGCTAAGCTTGGGATCTGTTGTGTTATGCTCCCTTGGACAATGCTTCTCCCATGAGAAGTTACTACCATTGGAACCTGTTTTCTGGTCTAATATAAGCTCTTTACTTTTGTGCTGACCCAGTACATGGTCTTAGTATTTATCTGTCATGAGAAGCCACCAGCTTACTGGTTCTGCACTGGGAGGTGACAAGCACTGTACAGTTCAGCACAGTTTCAGGCTGGATGCTGCACTGCTCATGGAATCATGGAATAGCAGCTGGCATGGCACTTGGCTCTGCCAACAAGGAGAGAGAAATGCTTCACACCACCTGGGTGTCACCCACTTCTGCCAGCTGATACCAAAGAACAGTTGAACCTGTTGCATCTTCCTTTCTGGCCAGTACTTAAGGTTTGCAGGCTTCACAGTGATTCCCTCATGACATTGAGATGGAGAGGAGTAAACAACACTGTACTGTTCACTGATGCTATAGCAGAGAATAAATAGTGTTCATACTCCTCTTTAGCTTTCACTTGTTGCTGCAGCTGGTTGGTGGAGGTGTGTTTATCAAAGGCATCTTTGTTTCATGTGGCATATCCAAAATGAGTTCAAGTACCTTCAAAAGGTGTCAGGAGTGCAAATCGATAAATATTATGTTTTGAGTGTATACATTTCAGTTAGTGCTATGTCCTGGACTTCTTTTGCTTTTGTTGTGTGCTCATCATTTAGATTTCATGTGTGTTTTCTCCCTCTACTTTAGGTTGGTTTACTGTAGTTCTCCTTATTTTGTTTTTTTCCTATGCTCTTCTCAATCTCTATTTCTTTAGATTTTGCTTAATATTGTAGTTCTGTCTTGTGTATCTGTTTGTTTATCCATCTTCACGGGAGTTCTCTATGTTCTTCTTCCTCTAGAATGATTGCATGAATAAATTCTTCTCAGTCTTAAAGGCTCTGGGGATTTTGCTTTTCTGAAATGATGTTAAATCTGAGATTACGTGGTTGGTTTTGATTGTGTAATCTGTACGTTTCTTAATATAATAAATGAGAAGTCATTATGCCTACCTCTGGTGGCAAATTTAAATTTTTCAGTGTTCCTTCTGAATACTTATGCTGCCTTAGTAGTTGACCTTTATCTACACAAATTGAGAGACAGCTGCATTCAGGAGTAATGTGTCACTTTAAACGCATTCTAAGTTTTAAATGACGGTGCCAGAAAAGGACACAGTTCTAATCATGGTTGTTAAAAGCTATCTGACTTCTTGCAGTCAGTCCTAATAATGAGAACTATGTGATCTGAACTGCTGAACTTCTGGAATTACAATAACTTCTGTTCATGTATGTGATACAGATTCCTGGAAATCTGAGGAGCAGTTTTTGGTGGACGAAGAATGTAATTCTCCCCGGAGGTGTGGATATCTCTTATGAAGGGGACTGAAGTAGGATGAGCTGATATCCAAGAAGTAAGTTCTTGGGCTTTTTTCACCAGCTATATTGCAAGTGAGGTGCACTGTAGTATTCATTCTGTTAGGTGGATTAGAAGCTTAGGTGGATTAAAGTCTTTAATGATTATACATTGAGGAGAGAATTTTGGGAAGACCCGAGAAAACCAGGCACTACATGTTGTTCATGATTTTACCAAGAGTTTTGACATCTCATTCCCAAATATTTGGATGTTTTGTCTTGTTTGGTTCATAATTTCAACTGCTTGTCTGCAACTGCCTGCTTAGTGCAGGGGGAGCCTGCTGCTTCAGGCATTTTAGAGCTCAGATGCAGTTGGGAGAATTGGATTCATCTGTAACAGTTGGAGATACTCTTGCTGTATGGTAACAGCTGTGAACTTGAGTTCATGTAAGTAATGTGTGCTTAATCTTCCTGTGCTGTCAGTGACAGGAAGAGGAGGAACAGTATTTTCCCATATTTAATGATGATCTTACATTTTCAAATTTGCTTGTCAAAAACTTTAAACTATAAAGCAACTTTGGGAAATAATTGCCACAAGTTAAGCTACATAGAATTTGCAAAAACCTTTAATTTGCATTTTCATCTGTTGATATTCCCGTATTAACCTGATACGATTAAAAACTGATTTACCGGTCTGAGCTACCCTATCACCTCGTCTATATGGAAGGTAACAGAAAAGGTAGAGGCCCTCTTTTTGAATTCTAAGAGCACTTGACAAGTTTTGGTTTAGTTGCTTTGTTTGTAATTCTTTCTTTGTTACCAATAAACCATTCATCTGACTTAGAAACATGAAGACATTGAAAAGTTAGAATGTTCCTTTTGTCTTACCTGTATTTTACCAGTTCAGGTATGTTCCACCTTATAAAGATTAGCATGTATAGCCCTGTTCATTGCTATTTGAGTCTTGGACACTTTCTTACAGAACACCTCTGTAAGAATACTTTACAAACTAAGTTTCAGAATTATAAAGACAACTCATTGCCTTCTCCTGCATAACAGTCCATACTGTGTGACAAAGTGCCTCACAGTTTTAGATTGACCTTCTTTTGACTTTCATACAGATATAATCTGTTTGTGTTTTTAAAATGGAAAGGTAGCCATATATGGAGTGGAATTGCATATGGTTGCTGATAGAATGTCCTTCATCTAATTAATTTCATTTTATAGCCTTCCTACATTTCCTCCCTTTAAGGTGTAGATATTAAGCCAGTATGTTTACAAATGGAATGATAATTTTAGTGTCATAAGTAAGTGTAGTTAGGCTGGAATACTTCAATTTTGCAGTCAATGTTCTGCATTTGGGGTTTTTTTTTTGTTTTTGTGTTGTTGTTGTTGTTTTTGGAGGTTTTTTTGAAACTATCTATGTATATTGTTTTACAAGATGATTTACGTGTATTTTTTAGCTGGCTTATGATAAATAAGATGGAAGTTGCCAAGAGAGAAAATGTTTTCCTTTTTTCCCAAAGTATTGTTATAGTAAATATATTTTCTTACGGTCCTGTTCTTCAGTAGATCTTACACAGGAAGCACCATTACCTCTTCATATTGCCAACTTTGTGATAAGTTGGGGTCCTTACTGAGAGTTTCATAGTTTGTCATGATAGCTCTCCTAAGGAGAGGGTTAGTGGATCCTGTGGCTCTGGTGTGGTATATAGATGCCAAGTGCTAGGAATTCCTGGAATGTAGAGTTGTGCAGCACTGATAAAGTTTGCTTTGTTTCCTTAGTGACTTGACCCATTGAGAAAATGTGATTCCCTAGGAAGGCTTAGCAGCTCAAAGTTTGTGTTGAATAAAAGGAAAGGCCCTAGCATAATTCTGCTTGTTTTCACCTGCTGCCTGAAAGATTAATTTTCTTAGCCTTAGTGTAGAAAATATAACCCTGAGTTTTGAAAATGATTTATAGGGATCCTTCACACTTATCAGTTTGAGTAAATACGCCACAGGCTTCTGCGTTCCAGCTACAGTCTTTTCATAACCTTCTCGGTTTACAGTGTGGTAATTTCATTTGGGGTAAAGAAAGTTTCAAGGAAAAACACCTTCTAATTAGAGTGATATAATCACTCTGTTTGCCTGCTGCGGTTTCATATGACTTCAGAAAAATAGTTGAGTGATTAATCTTTAATTTTCCCCATCATTAACTTAATAAGGAAATGGGAGATAGAACAAAAAACAAACAGCAGAACTGTACAACTAAGATGTTGTTATGCCAAATCTTTTTGGCTTTTTCATTTGGTGAGAAATGCCCTTCTGCCAACTCTACATGAAGTGTAGCAGCCACTGGTTAGCTCAGATAATTCATAGAAATCTGGAACTTTATTGAAGCCTTTGCAGAGCTTGCTATACAACTTCTTCCCTCTTCCCCACACTCCCCTCTGGGCTGGGTGTTGTTTTTTTTCCTATGGTTTTATTTAGAAGCAAATATTGCATAAGCTAAACTTCTAATATCATATAATTTCCTTGCACCCATTTTTCTGAGGGAAAGGAAGCCATCCCAGACACTGGTGAAATACCCTTAGGAAGGGTTTGGTTCTATTTTTGTGCTGGTTACTATCTTTAGTTGCTGTGCTGATAAGTGAACGTTGTTGTAGTGTAATGCATTTTTTGTATGAATCTGACAGGATTGGTCGAGTCTCTTGGACAGCCAAAAAACAAATATAACAGTGGAAGCAAGTTTCTTTTTTTGTATGTCTTTATTTGATTCTTACTGTGCATAAAACAGGCAACATAATACTAGGAGTGCAGTGCTTGAATAGAAAATATGCCTGGCTGTTTGCAAATGTTCATCTGGAAGTTGTACTTTTTTCATTAGTAAATACTATAAAAACAGTCCGATGTACATCTGCGGGCAGCAACACAGCAACAGAAGTTGTAGTGATCTTAACTAACCTGCTTGGAGGTTTCTGCATGTTAATAATGTAAAATAAACAGCCAAGGAATGTGTGTTGCTGTTGACAGTGAGCGACTGTAAACATCCTCGACTGGAAGCTGTGAAGCAGCAGATGGGGCTTTCAGTCGGATGTTTGCAGCTGCCAACTGCCACAGACGTCAAGAAATGTTTGACACTAAAACATAGCTGTCCATTTAAAACCTTTATTTCATTTATCACAGGCATAAAAATTAGGCCAAACTTTTCTACATGCTGCTTAATCTTTCTTGTGATGTCTGTCTTAATATCTAGAAATCATCCACTCTTTGTTAGGAAGAATAAAGAATGGAAACAGGCTATATTTTTAGCTGCAAACTCAGTTCTAAGTTTTCAGAGTTGCTTGTTTGTACAGGTTGCTTGGCTTTGTTTTTAGTCTCTGCTAGAAAGTTTTCACCAGATTATTTCACATCTTTATCATCTCTCCAATGATTCATTTAGAATTTGAAATCCTAAGCCTTGTAGGAAATAATCACTTAAAGGACTTCTGGAAACTAGAAATTCACCAGTAAGCAAAACTTGGGGTGGGGGGGGGAGGGGAAGGAAGTATTAAAAATGTACTTTTCCTGGAATGATGGGGTGATGGGGAAGTCAGGGAGATTTCGTGTCTCCAGGTTTATCTCAGATGTATCATAGCATCTCAGCTGTTTGAGGTTCAGTGATCTTCCCCTTCACCCTTGCAACAACAACAAAAAAAAAAAAAACAAAAACCAAAAAAAAAAAAAAAAGGAGGAAGTGCTAAAAGTTGATTCATACTTTTCATAGTTTTCCAGAAGTCACTTGAGGCAATTTCAAAATTCCAGTCCTTCGAACTAATTATATGTGTGGGTGGACCCTGTTGCTAAAATAATGACAATAAGAAAGAATTTATGTGATTGGGACACTACTTAAGGGTGATTGCTGACATACCAGAAAAAGAGCAGTGAGGTTGTAGCACATAACTGATTTAAGTTGATACTGAAAGCACTAGTGAATTCCTTCTTGAGAGAACATAGAGAAGATATGCATGCTTGGTACATGTGTTAACTATCTATGCGACGGTAAAGCAAGTTGTGTTAATTGCTTTTTTTCTTTTTGTCAGTATTTTTTCTTCTCAAATATGTTCATGTGCATGTTTGTATGAAAGTATGAGAGGACATAGTCTAAATATTAATCTGTCCCTTCACATTTCATGTAAGATACAGATACCCTATGACTTTCCAGACTTCATGACTTTAAGGAGTTCATGCTGTGGTCAGAATCCTTAAAAAGCATTTTTGTCATGTAGGTAGGTAAAACAGTATCTGCAATGTCAAAACCCTCATATTTTGTATTTGAGAAACTTCATTAATCTGTGTTTTGCAAATAGCATTCAGTGAAGATTCGTATACTTGCCAGGTTCAAATTATATTGTATTTCAGTAAGGCTGGAAGGTCTTGTTAGGATTGGCACTGTACATCATCTTGCACACTTCTTGTTCGTAGTAAAGTATGAGGTGTCCCAAAAAGGATTTACAGTCTGATCCAAGACCAGTGGTATCAAAGTGGAATGTAGATAATGTGGGCAGGATTCACATGGGAAGACTGAGAGGAGGAGAGGGATGAGCATTTTTAGTGGCTTTGAGTTGCTTGCTAACTAAAATGTAGGAAGACAGAAGACATGTCTTCTTAGCCAGTTATTTATTTGGCTGTAAATATCTTGGAAGATGATGGTTTAATTGGATAGTATGTAGATTTGAAATTAGGACAAATACTGATGAAGCTGTGATTTTAGGTTGATTTTTTTTTTCTCTGCAGATGGAGCAGGTGAAATGGGCAGAGGTTTCCAAAAACCTTTTCTTGCAGATCTAAGTGACTCTGACAAGTTTATAGTGAACTCAGAAAAAGAAAACTTAACAAATACAGCATTTGACTTAAAATAATTGCAAATTTAATTCAGGGCCAAGGTAGTTGTTCAAGATATGGCTTACATGGGTTGCAGAAGTAGCTGCAATTTTGTTATTTATGGCAGAAGAAAAATGGGAATTACAGGCAGCAGTCAGATTACATTCGAAAATTATAGAGGTGGGTGTTACTGGTGACAAAGTAGAACAGTAATGAACAGAGTTGTGGTTTAACAAGTGTTTAGAGGAGCCTTTCTGGGCTTAAAACTGGCTTTATTGACAGCCACTTTCTAAGTGAACTTGTAATGAAATTTATGAGACTTGGATGCACTTGAGAAATGCCATCTAGGCAGAGGATTCTTGACATAATCTCCTCATCTGGAAAGCTTCGCAATAGTTTTGAAGAGGATTGAGCAATAGGAAAAGACTTGCATAGGCAGAGTATTTAATATCAAAAGCATTAAGTACCTCCTGTGAAGATTTACATATTGATAATATTTGTGCTTTGGCAGGAAATTCTTTCAATACCCATTCTATTACTCTTCTTCCTGAATTACGTACTGTCTCAAAGTTCAGCATGTTTCCTCTTGGAAAATGTAGTAATATGTTGGGACTGTTGTCTTCAGCCTCCAATCATACTACATGCACATGAGTTTTCTTCGTAAAAAGCAGCTTCAGACATGTAACCTGCTCTTCAACCAACTACCTCTTAAAAACTGCTAGGGCTAAACTTCAGAAGAATGTATGGTGCTTTGACCCTGGCTGGATGCCAACCACCCATGAAAGCCACGTTATCACTGCCTTCCACAACTGGATGGGGGAAGAAAATAAAACAAAAGGTTCATGAGCTGAAATAAGAACAGAAAGAGATCATTCTCCAAATATCATCACAGGCAAAACAGACTTGACTTGGGGATATTAATTGAATTTATTACCGTTCAAAATTAGAACAGAATAATGAGAAGTAAAACAAAGCTTAAAAGCACCCTTTCCTCACTCCTCCATCCTTCCCCGGCTCTACCTCCTCCCCCATAGTGGCAAAGGGAGATGGAGAATGGTGGCTACACTTAGTTCATCACAGATTGTTCCTGGTGGTGCTCAGGGAGAGCAGTTCTTCCCCTGCTCAAGTGTGGGATCTGTCCCTTGAGTGACAGTTCTCCAGGAGCTTCTCCAATGTGAATCCTTCCCATGGACTTAAGTTCTTCATTGACTGCTGCAACATGGGTAACTCTTCACAGGGTGCAGTGCTTCAGGCACAGCCTGATCCAGTGTGGATGCCCCACAGGGTGACAATCCTACCAGGAAAACTGCTCCAGCATGGGCTCCTCTCTCCAAGGGTCTCTGGGTCTCTGCCAGGAGCCTGCTCTAGCACAGACTTCCAGCAGGGTTACAGCATATTTTGGACTTCCACCTGCTCAGGTGTGGGTCTCCTCCATGGGCTGCAGATGGATCTCTGCATCCCCACGGACTGCAGGGATTCTCTGCTCCAGTGCCTAGAGCACCTCCTCCTCCTCCACTGACCTTGGTGTTTGAGTAGTGTTCCTCTCACATATTCTCACTTCCCTCTTCTTTGAGCCAAATTTTTTTTGCACAATAACTTCTTTTCCTTCTTAAATATATTATCATGGGGCACTACTACCTGGTCAGACTGGCTCGGTCTTGGCCAGCAGAGTTCCGTCTCACAGATGGCTGTCCTTGGCTGTGCCACACACAGGGAAAGCCTCTGGCAGCTTCTCACAGAAGTCACCCTTATAGTCTCCACTGCTACCAAAATCTGACCATGCAAACCCATTACAAGAGTGTTAGAACAGTGGCCCTTATTTTCTGTTCTGAAATAGCAGCTGGCTGTTAGATTTATCATACCTTAAATACTGCTGTATGTTGTCCTACGTAGTACTTGTTTAGGTCACCATCTCCCTGAGGAGGCAGGGTGTTGTTTTCAGGCCCTGGCTTTCAGATTTGGATAGGTCAAGTCAAGCCTTCTTCACACATCTACGGAAGTAGCAATGCATTCTTAAGAAGTTTCTTTGCTCCCCAGCCCTGTTTGAAAGCAAAGAACAGGTCTTGTGTGAGGGGTTTTGGTTTTGACTCTGAAGTTGTGTCTGCCAACCCAGAAGGAGGGAAATAAAGAGGAAAGTCAGCCTGCATTATTTACATCTGCATGCTGTTTATGGAAATCATCTTTAACATGACAGGGCAACTGTTGGAAATGGCCCAATCCATCTGCCTACATATGCACTTGTTCTGAAGAAAATGGAGGTAATGATGTGAATGGAAAGCTTTCAGTACTGAGCTGCTGTTCCTACTCAAACTGCACTCAAAACGGTATATTGTTCAGATACATGCTTTAACTCTTTGCTTGAAAAGGTTTAATCACCCTGTTTCTTGGGAAGGTCTCGTTGTTAATTATAAATTAAATAGGCATTAAACAATGTGCTTGTGTTGTTTAGAAACAGAATAAAAAGATCAACTAAACCTGTATCACTAAAAAAATCTGGGCTAGAAAGGATGATTCTTTTGAGTTGAAGTGAATTGAGCTGAATTTGGCATATAACTTTTTCCCTTTAAGCAGTAATTTATAGACCAAGATGCATGAATGCCATTTTTTTTCTATTGACATATACAGGCTGTTTTGGTATTTTCCTGGAGCTTCACATAGTTATTATGAAACAAATAAATGAACAAAGGATATGGGAAGGAAGCCACGTGCCATGCAGTGACATAGTGTTTTTCCAGATGATAGCTTGAGGCATCTTTTTAGCTGTGCATGTCAACGTAGCTGCTTTTATTTAACAATACATTTCTTAATTTAATATGGATAGCCAGCATTTTCCTCCAATTCAGGCTTCCTGTTATTGGCACTTGGATTTTTCTGCTGAATAAATTGGAAATACTTTGTTACTTTGTCTTGTGCTGCTGAAGTATTTTCTCTTCCCCTCCTTCTTTGTACATCCTTTGAATAAATACATACCTCCTTTCATAGTGCAGAGCATAGAAAATTAATTCAAGAACTTCTGCCTGTAGCAAGGCAAGACTATCAGTGGAAGAGAGGGATACTGCTCCAAGCAGGTTTTTGCAGTCTCCTTTGGGCATCCAGGTGTATTTCAGTCAGTAGTAGGTTTTTGAGCATTGACATGAGCCATTCTGTCTTCTTCACTGTGCTCCTTTTGTAACTCTTCTAGTGTGAGGACAGAGGGCTTTTAGCTCTCCAGGATGCTGTGCAGAAATCTCTTGTCTCTTTGCTTTCACCATATCACTCATTTCTTTGCCTTTCCTTGACTCACCTTTATTCATTAGATCCAACTTTAACTACTTGCTTTTGTCTTCCTCACAGCCTGTACATGAAGTAACTCACAGATCCAGCTGTTCTGTAATGCTGTTGTTCTCTGTTATGGACCTGAACTTTTTCAATCCCTTTCAAACCCTTTTTCCTTGGTCTCAGAAATAAAAGGTTAATCAGACAACAACCTTTTTAACTACTTTGCTGTAGTAAAAGCTTTGAGAAGAGTTTGTGCACTCTGCTGAAGGCCATAGGCTGTTAAGGGATGTTCTTACAGTAATATTTATAGTACTCTTTCTCTTCTTGCCCTCCTCACCTTCTGTATACTTAGAGAATAGGATTAATATTTTCATATTGCAGTGTTGACTTTGCAGAGTTGATAGCTGCATTTCTGATGTGTGCTGCTGTCTCTGGGAAGCTGTCTGCTTTGTTCTGTGCAGAACAGTGAAAACATTTACTTCCTCCAGAAAGATTTTCACCATTCTTCCTAACAACTTGTATATCCTTAGTGTTCCTTTATATATAAACTTGAAACTAATTGTATTAAGAAGTTCCACTATACAAGGCTGATATACTCTGCCTTGTATTTTTATTAGGGTGTATACATATGTGTATAGACACACACCCCCCTGTATTGGGAAGAAGGTGAAGAAAGAGGCAAAGGAAGCTGTGCAAATGGCTTGGTCTTTTTCTACTCGTTGCCTCGATGTACATGCTGTGTGAAGTAAACCAGCATTGTGTTCTAGAATTTCTTCATACAATTAGTTGCTTGCTCAGATATTAGTGACTTAAAAAAATAAAGCTGAATACTTAGTCTACCTGCATTATGTACAAATGCTGCTGTTCCATTAGAGCAAGGATCTTACTAGTGTGTCAGCATTTAATTTATGGAGGCTGGACTTATTTGTGAAGTTCCTCTATTTTGATTGGCAAAAACTATGTAACGTGAGAGCCTTTCTAGATATCTGATGTGATTCTGGGATTCATAGCAGTGATTAATTCTCTATAAATGTTCCTCATCAACATCCCAAAATGTTTTCAAAATGTACATAGTTTGTTTCAAACAAACGAAACAGTGATGAAATGGCAGAAAGTCTGTGTGAGACACATTTACTTGCTATGTCCTTGAAATCATACCTGCTGTGAGGGGTTTTGGTCTTTGTTTGAGTAGTGATGCCCCTTAAGAAATTGCAGCCAGTAATTGGAGCTTCTGTGTAATGCATGGAAAGCAGTGAAAGCAAGCAAACTGGCTTAGGTCCTAAATTTACAGGGGAAGGGCAAGACACAACCAGGAGCAGAGGGAAAAGAATATAAAGCAACACTCAAATGGCTCTGCAGAGTTGGCACAATGTCCTGTATGCTAAACCTTCTTCAGCTCTTCTTAGAGAAATTTGCATGTACAGAAGCATCTTCAGAAATACTTAAAAGACACAGGTCAGACTTACTTGAAATGTCTGTATTTATTCTGCAGAGCTTATTAGATGAGGCCCAGGGCTATGGCCCTGCAGATAGACAGTTCTGAGCAGAGGTGGCAGCTGTTGACAGGTCAATAATACAGGTATCAGTGAAGTACCTCTGAGGTGCTTATTTTATGAATACATAAGCTTCTTCACAAAGAGATTAATAGGAATTATTAACATTCTGAAAAAAAGTATGGTCGTGTCTTAAGGTGGAAATCCACTGGAAATATAATTTCTCTGTCCCACTATGGGTTAGTGTGGTTATCATTATCTTTGAATACTCTGTGGGATTCTAATTGTTCATGAAAATTAGTAGGAAATGCCTATGATAAGCATTATATTTCTGAACTTAGTACAGCTGTATTGCAGTTAAAGATATTTGATCTGCACTGTTCTAGACTTACATTAATGAATAAGGAGAGGCCCTTTTATGGCAATTTTATATGTTTTATTTTAGATACGTATTTAGGAATGAGATGACTTGTCCCCAGTTGCCCTGCTTGTTTCTCTCCTTTAGCTTCAAAGTCAGTCTGGGATAATTACCTCAGGTGTATGTACCCTTGCTCATAGAAGAGTCTTTGTAGTCAGATGAATTTAGTATTTTTTCCTCAAAGGAAGAAATTCAAAAGGTAGAAAGCTTTTTAACAACACAAGGGAAAAGATGAAATATGAACTGGAAAAGTGTAGCATTTTTGAATGGCTTACCTAGTGGTGGAAAAATCCATAATCAAGTGAGATAGCAAAGATAAAATGTCTGAGAATAGAGGTGGAAACGATGCTTTAAAATATTCTTTCCCTTCCTCCTGCCACAAGGAATCCCTAAATAGATGTCTGTCAGCTTTTATTCCATGAATATAAATTAGCAGATAATGAACCAATGTATAAAATTAGTAAGAAAATGTCATGGATGGAGGGAGGACAGCTGGACAGTGAGAGAAAGAAAGGCTTTTATTAGACACAAAAGGATTTTAATGTTGGTGCTCGTGATCAGGTAAAAGTCAAAATTATATAGTAGTGCTTAAAGGCAATACTCTTTAGACTTGTCAGGCTTGTGATTAAAAAGCTGGGGCGTAGTCAGATACAGATGTTGATGGCATTCTTTCAACTTTAGCAAGCCAGGAGGATGTTTAACAAAAGCTATTAAAATAGGACATAACTTAGAAGATGCCAATAACTTGTATCAAGGAATTGGATAGCAGTAATATAAAAAAACTCTGTGGATGCCTAGCTAAAATTAGTGTACTCAGATTACAGAGAGAAACTGAATTGTGCCAGGGCTTAACTAGGTGAGTAGAGTTTACAACTGCTTATAGACTGTCAGCTTGACATAGTTTTGGACAGAAATACTGAAATAGGACTTGGACCAAAGTAGGTAAGTTGAGTAGATCCTACCAGGAAATGGAACTCACGTGTTACATTGTCTATTTATTTTATTTCCTGTTAAGTCAGGCAGATTAATAGCCTCATACAAACACTAGCCTTTATGATATACTCCATGATATTGGATTTAGCAGCCCAAACATCCTGATAGAAAAAATTGAAATAGTAAAAAGTCTAGATAGGATGTATCTGGTGAACAGACTTAAAACTATCAGTCAAGAACAGTCACTGGTGGTATGTTTCCCTGGGGTGGAGAGTGGCAGGCTTTGATTCTTTATTTTCTCTTGGTTTCTTTTTTTTCTCTGGAGAAATCCTCAGGTATTCCTGTTTGCTTGCAAATGACTTAAATATTTGAAAGGTACAATGAAGATGGGAACAGGTCATGTGGTAGGTTGCTTGTAACTCTTAGGAAGCAAGGTGGTACTGTTCACCTTGAATGCAACCAAAATACATACATGTAAACATTTAGAAACCAGAAGCATAGGGTATGTTTACACATCTTCCAGGCTGAATTTATAACAGTGAGGAGTTAGAGTGACACCCTATAAGCCTAAGTGATATTTTGTACTTTTTTCAAGGCAATATGTCCTTTGAGGATAGGTGGACTGTGGCTATGACCTAGTACATAGTTTCTATGTTGGAAGAGAGAAGGCAAGGTTACTGTCTATTGCAAGGCAGTGGGCAGTGCCAGGAGTTGGGAGAATAGAGGGAGGCATGAGGAATGAATGTCTGGCTTAGCAAAGAAAAAAGAAAAAGAGAAAAAGCAAGCTAGTAAAGCTGAAAATGTGGAGTGGACAAGCATGGGAGAAACAGTACCAAAAGCTTGAAAACAAGTGCTGCAGATAACATTTTGGAAATACTTAAATATTTTCATTCTGGTTTTTGTGTTGAGCAGTAGAACATGACTCTGTCAGGCAAAATATGTCACCAGTGTACCTCTGATGCATCTGATCAAAAGCATTCCTGCGTGCCTCAATGGCAGGGTGGAAGCAGAGAACTGACTGGCTCTGTGGGAAGTGAGGGTGTGGACAACAGCACAACAGTGAAAGGGATCAACCTTTAACTTAGGGTGTCCTAAAGAGATGTACCTTTATGTTTGAGAGAGAAAGAGAGGCAGGATGCTTAATGTCTTCTGAAAATCAAGCCTTCAGAGGATTCATTTCCATGCAGTCAGCAAAGCATGCTGATGAGTTTTGGTTTTTTTTTTCATAAAGCATGATTGTGCTGTTTTGACCCCTAAAGAGGATTGTTAGCATCATCTTACAGCTTATGTTTGATGGAATTTTTGAGAGGAGTACTACTTGGCTATAGAAGAACAGCATGTTAGAAGTGTCATTTGAGAGTTCAGAGAGTTGGCTTGGTCTCAGACCTGAAGTAGCTGCACTATGGATTGCTTCTAACACTGAGCATGCTCTATTGCTATGAGCTGAGGTTACCAGATCAAATTCCTAAGTTAGTCAGTCTCTGATTCATGTTTTAAATGTTGTTCCAGGTCTTCAAAGTAAGCCAAATTCTCTACAGCAACAAATAGTTCCACTTCTCTGAGCATACTGAACAAGTAAATAAGTCCAGCAAAATCTAAATGCAGTTTGGCAAGACAGGATAATGCTGGAAACACTTGCCAAAATTGACTTGGCAAAAGCTCTTCTGTTTTCAGTAGATTTGGAATAAAATCTGACAATATCTCAGCTCTCTCTCCATGGGAACTATGTGACTCTCTTAAATATTCTTACTATTGGGTGGGTTGTGTGTAAGAAGTATAGCTATAGAAGCACTGGATGCTTTCTTGCCAAGTATCCTTTATCTCTAAGATGTGAGAAATGAGTTATAGCTACATTAGAGAATCATTCTGATACTTGTTAAATAAATGGGAAAGTATGCCTGTAAATATGAAGGGGCAATATTTTCTCAAGTGTTTAAAACTCAGTAGTTGTTTTGTCCCAGTCTGGCCTTAGTGAAGGTCTGATTTGTGTCAGCAGAACGCAGTCAGGGGGGCTTTTGGGTTGACAGCCAGCAGATTAATATCCCATGGAAACAAATCCCAGAAGATGGAAGAACCAAAAAAATAATGGAAAGAAATCTAGACCAGTAACCTCCAGTGTATTATTTTTTCTTCTTCAAATTTCTAGTGATGCTTGTGGTAGCACAAACACAGGTTAGATGCTACTGTTTCAGTTACAGCTGTTTTCACCAGTGGGGATTAAATGGTTTGGGGCATTGTTAAATTTTCCAGGTATATGTGACAATATGAAAAATAATACTTTTGCACTTCGTGCAAACAGTAAGCAGGTAAAGAAAGATAAATAGATTAAGGCAAACAGAAGCTTTTTGTTTTGTTTTTTTTTTTAGTTTTGAATTCCTGACCTGACTACCTGACTGAGCTGAATATTCAGGCTGTAGCAAGATGCTGGTGGCATCACTGATGATGCCTAAGATGGATGTTCAAAGTAATTTAAATGCTGAAAATTAGGCAGGATCTCCCTCTGGAGGTCTTTAAAGGCATCTCTGTCCATGCAGGGAATTTTGTATGTTTTTTTAGAAAGACTGACTCATTTAGTTCCTAAACCTTGGAGTTATCCTGGATCAGGTGGTTGCTTCTACCTCACCCTGGATGTTTAGTGGAAGCACAATATATGACAGAACCAGACTGGTCATGACTGAATGGGAGAACTAACTTGTCCTATATGAGTGGGTTTTTTACACCATACTGAAAACAAGTTGGTTAAGTCAGTTCATGCAGATGGGTTAAATAGAAAGTTTTGGCAAAAAGGTTCTGGTCTAATCTTTTGGGAAGTGACTTGGGGATCTAACGAAGAAATTACATTTGGCAGCTTCTTTAAAACATGAGACCCTAAAGAAATAACTACAAAGGCCAAATCTCTTGCATACCCCCAAACCACAATAAATAGCAGCCTGAGTATTCAACAAGTGATAACTATATTCCTATCAATTGTCAGAAGAATAAAAGATGCATTCTGTTCATGATTGATGAAGACCATTTAAGATTTATACTTTTGCACCAAGTTTCTGTGCTATCTGTCTTTTAGCTGGAAAAAATGTCCTTGATAGAGTCAGTGGGGCTGGATAGTAGCCCTCTGGTCATCTGTCTGAACTAGGTGCCTGCATGGAGCTCTAAAGCTTTGGTAAAAAATGCATAATGCTGATGGATACAAGGTTTACAGGAGGGGCAACTGGAACTGAGGTGAAACTTCCAGGACATTTAAACTAACAGCACTTACATGAATTAGACTCCAAATGTCTGCTGTGGAGTAAGCTGAATCTCTCTATAGGCTTTTTGATTGTAGAGGACTGCATGGTTTAGGTGTTTTACTGCAAGTTTAATCCTAGCCTAAGAGTCTTTGTCTTACTCTTCTTGAATCTATAAATAGACAGGCATACCTGTTGGGATAAAACCTGTGTAAGAAGTTTTCAGAAGAATCAGGATTTTGCCTGAGAATGTCAAAATGGTGTATTTTTAAATAGATCCATGCAGTGTTACATTGTGGTGAAGCGTTGAGAATGTTCAGAGATAATCTGGCATTTCATTCCCAGAGTAAGTCTCTTTTCCCTTGAATAAGTCCTTCAGGATTTAGTATGGCTTTTATTCTCTTTGAAACTATATTGTCCCTCCTGTCTGTTGCCTAATCCATGTGGATGTTTTTCTGTAGCTCTGTGCAGAACATGTGGGGGCTTTGTAAAGTTGCTAACACTGTGTTTGTTCTCTACCATCTGACAGCCTTAAGACAGGAAGCTAAAGGGTTTCAATTTCAAGATGGATCAAGTGGAGCATATTGGAAACCTGTAAACAAGAAGTCTGATCTCCCCTCTTTTTCCCCTTAAGTCTGCACCATAGCAACTATCTACACAGAAGGATTTCATGTCTTGTATGAGGAAATCTGTGAAGGAGCCTTGTTGTTCTTTTGTTCATTTCTATCACAAAGATATTTTATACAAATATATCTGGTGCTGTCCTGGAAAGCTGGGTGTTTCATTCCTGGGAGGAACTTACTGCCGATAGCAGCTTTGTTAAACGATCCTTTTTTTTCTGTTACATTTCCTTCCATGTCAGTGTGCTGAGCTGAAAATCCAGTTGTAAAGGCAATGCAAACCCATAGTGAAAAAAGCTTGCAAGTTTCCTAATCTGAGCATTCTCCACCTCATGAGGAAGATCTGCAGGTTTTTCACATTAGTAAAATGGAATCAAAGTGGCACTTTAGGAAAAAGAGAACGTGAGTGTTTCAGTATAGGGTTTGAATAATTAAAATTTGGAACTTGACACATTTTTGCCTCAGGCATTTTGTAGTTGCTGTTTATGAGAACAGCGTTGTTTTGGAATGTTTAGAATCTTCTGTCAGTATCACTGATATAAGACTGGTTAGCCCTTATATTGCCAAGTGGACGTACATTGAGGGGAAGAAAGTATAAGTGCTTCTCTTAAGACACAGGCAAAAAGCTACAAGCATGAAATAAAGGTATGAAAATTATCTTCCTTGCACTAGTGCCAGCTGGACCCAGGTCTAAGCCTGTCTGTCACTTTTCTGTGGTTATATATGTCAGTTTTCTCCGCTGCCAACTGAATGTTTGATGTTTATGAAGGTGTTTGCACATCGAGGCTGAAGTTTAGATATCCCTGCCTGGGTACTCTCCTTGAGATGCACACAGTTTGCCTTGTGTTCACAAGTGCTTATTGTCTGCAGTTGCTCTTGACTATGTAAGAGTACTCATTTACTCACAGCTAAAACAAATTTAAAGTATGTCTAGAAAGAGTATTGGTGCTTTGAGTCCTTCAGACTTCTGGCACTTACTCTCTGACGTCATGGGACATGGGTGATTAGACTTGGTCATATCATTGTCTGTGATTCTCTTGCAGAGTTTTCTAACTGATGGCAGACTACACTTGCTGGGTGTATTGACTTAGAGGCAGTGTCATGCATTCTCGTCCATGACAGCTATAGAACAAGAAAATGCTCCTAATTGTATCTATAGAATGTCTGCTGTCTATTTTGGATACTAGTGAGATATCTTTGTTCCTAGAGATACAGCAGCTCCTATTAGAATGTGCACAGATAAAACATTTTTGCTTAGAAGTAATTTTTAACTTTTCAAAGATGTTTCTATGCTTGCAGCAAATCTGTTATGTTGTGTGAGTATATGAGTAGAAACAGGATGTGCTAAAATTGCATCATGAGCTAAAATCAGAGTTGTGACATCTATAATATATTGAGAAATAGTTTGCACTGAATTTCTTGAACTCTCTTACAAAATATCTTACAGAATATCAGTTTTTTACGGAAAAGACATCTGAAGATATATATCCTCTAGTTTTCATTATAAGCAATAAATCCTCATTTTTATTTGATTGCATTTTGGCTTATGTTGCTAATACTCTTTAATTTGCTGGAATAGATTTGTGGAACCAGTATTCTCCTCTTAGGAGGGAAATAGCAGCTGGTGGGACAAACATTTATTTGAGCTGACCAAAAATGTAGCTAATGTACCTTGAATGCAGTTATGCTTGGCAGCTAATACATGTCACAGGTTTTATCTGCAGTTTATGTCTGCTCTTATTTTAAGCCTCCAGACACTTTAAACAAGGAGCGAAATATTTTCATTTTAGAAAATGAGGTGTATGCTTTCAGATCTTCTCACAGGAATTGCTGTTGTTGCAATAAATTCTAATGTAGAAGATTTGTGTCAACTTTCTACCTCTCCAAAGAATTGAAAGACATGATGTAAAACTGAACAACATTTAATCCTCACTTCCACATTAATCACTTCAGAATGAAGGACTTTAAAAAAAAATAAAATCTGAACCCAACTTAACTTTCAATTTCCTCTTTGGTTCCCGTTTTAGCATGCCTTGGCACTGCTCTTGTGTTGGTGGGAGGTGTCACTTTGCTGAGCTCTGGGGAACAAAGTTTCCTTGTGCTGGCATGAGCAGCGATCAGGACAGACTTCTTGTTATGGAGGGGTGTGTGTATTACTGTGCTTCTAAAATTTGGGTTTTGACCTCTTCTGAAGTGTCTAATGGTGATGACAGAATCATTTCTGATACCATCCTGTGGTACCCTCAGTGCAGTTTGTGCAGCCCATTGGAGCTGTGAGCAGGCAAAGGTCAGCTGCTGCAGCTCGAAGAGAAAATAGAGTAGAAAATAGCTAGAAACGTAAGTCAGGTTAGGAGGGAAAGTAATCATCATGGCTGTTTAATCACCATCACGAGGTGTTCTCACTATTTTACATAGCCTCCTAACAAACAGCCTGTGTGCCACTTGCCATCAGCCCTCTCTGGGTTTGTGTTCAGTGCAGAAGGTGAAATCAGAATGTTGCTGAACTCTACCTAACAATCAATTCCCTCAGTAAGACCTGTAGAATTGCAGTGCTAGTAAAAAATATCTCTAGAAAGGAAGTACCCAAGTTGCTTACATCCCTTCTTCTCCCTTTAATACTTGGCAGGCTTTCACTTAGCTTGGTCAGGAAGTTAATATGGGGTCTGTCTGAAATAACTAGCTGCCTGGCCTCATCTTTAGCCAGAAAGGACACAGGCAGAACTGTATGCAGTTGTTTTATTTATTTGAATTGTATTTTACCTTATTATTCTCCTTTGTGGCAATTTAGATTTCCTGGTGGCTTAAGACTTGCGAAAGAAAATTAATCCTCTGTCCACTGTTTGGCTGGGTATAGAAGAATCTTCTTGCAAATTAGGTTTTCTGAGAAATAGCTCAGTAGTTTTGTACAGAGAGAAGCTCTGGACATGAGTAGCACCATTCTGTATTAGTACGATTCACAGCCCTGAAGAGGGGAACATGGTGAGATTTTTAGCTTCAATGTGGGAGGCATTGGGCACAGAAACTTTTTAAGATATTATTTCTGTTGCCAAACCACTTGCTTTAAAAGTTCGTGTGCTGGAGCCTGTCTCTGCCCTTATCTTCTGCAGCTGACCCTTGAGTTTCTTCCTTCCTGCTTCTTGGATGCAGCCTGGACTTTCACATTTTCTCTGACACTTCTTTGCCTCTTGCATGATATCAGCTCTGTCTCTTAGTCGTCAGGCAGGTTGTAGGACTGGAGGTGAAGTAGAAACAAGAAAAAAATGTGGTGCCTTTTTCTGTTGTGCCTGTTTGCCTTGTGTTATACACTGACCGTATGATGTTATGTTTGATTCGTTGGCAAAATGCACACTGAGAGCAGCTTTTAGCTCCATTCCTGCGTTAGTAACTGTGAGATTGAAACCACTTCAATTACCAGATGGGACTGGGTTTTCCAAAGGTTATAATTCTCATGAACTCTGTGAAAATTAGAGTTTATATTTATATATCCTACCCTTGGATTATACTTTTCTGTATTTATTTGTTTAAGTACAGGGTACAGCATGTACTATTTTGATGTACTATTTTTGATGATCACTGTATTGTTCCACTTCCTTAAAATAAATAAAATAAAAATAGACTAATACTTAACAGCATGCTAAGGGGTGAAAAGTTGGTACTAATTAAATAATTAGTAATTAAATAATGCTGTCAAAGTCTATATATGAAGAATTACAGATGATCCAGAACCTTTGTAAATATTTTAGGTACTCTGCCTTCATATTTTGACAAAAATTAGTTTTTCAGTGCTTTTAAAAATAATTAAAATAATTCCTACAAGAAAAAAAGTGTTCTTTTATTTTATACTGGCATGACTTAGGCCCCTCATGTGCACATGTGCAGCTTAGGCAGTGAGAGGGGAGAGGTGATGGAAATATAGAACTGCTGCTAAATTGGTACCTTTCAGTTCCTTTGTTCAGTATAAGATTTACTTTAACCACAGTAAAATAAATGTGTTTTTTCAGGAAGTCTCCATATGAAATAGCTAAATAAATGTATCAGCATTTGACTAATGCTTAATTTACTACTTTTTCATGTAAAAAAAAAATACCGCTACTTCTCTTTTCTTTCAAACTATTTTTGTTCCAAAGTATCTGAATCTGTCCTATCAGTGACGTTGCTGTTTCTGTAAACACTGTCCATGGGCTGGCTCCAGGACTCTGTTTGTTCAGAGCATGAGTTGGGAGACTCCCTTCCAACAGAGGAAATGGGACGATGTGTTAAGCTTTTGCTGGAGATTGTTCACTTCCACAGAAGCTATATCCTCTGCAGGAAAACAGAGCTTGGATCCCTGCCACAGTGTGTCCGTGATGTTAACGAGTGGAGAGGCTATGCCTGCTTCAGCAGCAGTCTGCTACTTCAGAGAAGGGGTTAGAGAACAAAGTGGAGTTTGATGAAATTTAAATGCGACACTTAATCCTGTTAGCACACAGAGGGAAAAGTTTTTTGTTCCATGGAGGGGAAGGAGAGGAGCTATTGAATTTACCTGAAATCTATGCATCAGGAAGAACCATATCAAATGGAATCTGGGTCCATGCCTTGTTTCAAATACATCGTCTTTGCCAAACAGAAACCTCAACTGAGTTTCTGTACAACTGAAGCCCTGCTTGTTTTCAACCTGCAGCAACTGTTGTTTAATACAGATGAGCAACTTGATCTTCCTTGGCTTGCTCACATACCATAGTGATGAGCCTTACTGAAATACACAAAAGGACTTTTAAGTTTACTGCCTATTTAGGAGAAAAGAAAGTATGTTCAGGTGAAGGTTTTTTTTACTGTGTTCACGGTCAAGTGGTGATTTTATTGCTTAAAAAATGATTTTTTTCAGTTTCAGCATTGCTGCTTCAAGTAATGCCTATTTTTTCTCAGATTTTTCTTTGACATTGCTAATTAGTCAGTCTTAGACAAAAATAAGCTAAATGACTTCATAAATTGTCAGTTAGATGTTCAGTGTGACTGCAGCACGCGGCGGTGCTGAGCGCTGTGACTTCTGTGAAGTCCCTGGCACACTTCTGGATTGCAGTGGGTACATGAACCTTACCCATGAATGGGTGGAGCATGGGGCTAGGGAGCACTGGTGCAACTGGTATGTGTGGACAGTGTGAAGAGGAGGACTCTGAGGGAGGCTGTGAGGGTGGAAATTGCATTTCTGTTAAGACAGTGAAGAAGAAAGCATGAATGAGCTGTAATAGAAACTGTAATGTGGGGTGCCAAGTCTGTCCTCGTGTGATACTGGAGGTAGAGAAGAAGGCTTACTAAGGGCAAGGAAGGTTGCAGATCTTGATAGGCCTAGACCATCACAATAGCTGCTGTCTGATTCATCTGAGAAGGGACAGGTGGCCCTAAGAGGATATAAAGATTTCTTAGAGTATTCTTTCTGGCAGGAGTTTTCTGAATCTATTCTGGTCACAGCAAGATTTTTGCCTTTGCTTCACTGGAGAATGTTGTATGAAAGTGAACCTGGAAGACAAGGAGTTGCTGGATGGGCTGGAAATATAAGGATCAGTTGAAAGGACTTCAGATTTTATGCATAAATAATCTGCAAACCTGGATATTTGGCTACGTCTATGAAGTTGTAAGTATTAATTACGTGTTAGAGTTAGCAGGCATATTTTTTCTTGAAGCGTTGAAGAGATGAAGAAATATTTCATGTGTGACATCGGACACAGAGTAGAGGCAGTTTTCTAGACCATGTTCACAAAGGGGATGGGGGTTTTTTAATTGCAAAATAAACCACCCAGATTGAATGTGCAGAAGAGCTTTTAAGAATCTCCACTCTAAAAACAAATGGAATATCTTCTGATAAGGAAGGAAGGAAGGAGGAGGGGTAGCAGAATAGAAGACCTGGCTCTGGATTGCTGCAGAAAAGATTGGCAACTCAAAATACACAGGGATGGAATAGAGCAAATATCTTTGAACTTTGGCAAGAACACTGTTTGCCAAGTTGACCTGAAGAAGATCTGGAATGGAAATAGGAAAGTGAAACTTAAGGCAACTACTGTGCTTAAAGAAGAAATGGAAATCTGAGTATTTAAAGAAGAATTGAGTCATCTAAGAGGCAAAATAATTAAAGGATGGAAATTCCCTAATAAGGCATTCTTTGCCATTAAACTTATTTCTAAGTCCTTGAAAAGGGGATATCTTTAAAAACAATGAACCAACATAACCACTTTAACATGGTTATAATAACCATAAGACACTAGGAATAGGAGATGGTTCCTGCATTGCTTAATTCTTACTTATGACTATAATAGAACTTTTAAGCTGGTATCGGCAAGAAAAATAAAATTTATTTCAAGCATGATGCCAGATATTATTCCTACTTCTCTGTGTAGAAATGAGAGCATTTCAGGCTGTCAATTTCCCTTTTTAAAAAGCATTTTTAACTAAACTTTTTTCATCGAGGAAAAAAATGTGTCCACCATTCTCCATCTGCATGGGCATGCCAATACTGCCACATAACTATTGAAATGCCAGCCTCTTTCAAAGTGTCACAGGTTTACTACTGGCTTTTACTACTGTAGTGCATTCAGCAACAGAACTAACTGCTTGGTGGGTGTTGAGGAAACACTAGAAGATAGCTGTGCATAATTTAGGTAGAGAAGAATCCAAAAACCCCTTTGATACTCAAGGGTGAGCTTTAAAAGATTTCAGGAAATTAGGTTGTGCTAAATAGTAACTGACTGTAAGCTTCTTTCCATTCAAGTTTTGCTGCTGATGTGCACTTTCAGTAATTTTAAGTGCATCTTTGCAGTTTTGCTTCTGCAGAATCTGAAGTTGTTTGTGTTCTTAAAACTTCGATTTGAGGGAGTTACATGTCTTGGTTGAAAGGAGCAAACTATTCTATTATTCTGACATAGTGTGCAAGCTGGCTGTTGAGTCATGTACTCTCACTGCTGGTGACGTTCTTGAGATTTCCTGAATAGTCTGTAACTGGAATAGTACTTATCATCTGGACATAGTGAACTTGATCTGAGCAAGTGGCACGTGAAAAACTGAGACACTTGGGTTTGGTTTTTGCGTGGTTTGAATGTGCAAAAAGTGGGAGGAAAATGACTTGCAGAAGAGCCGTTGTAGAAACAAGTGTTTACGTGTGGGGAATTTAAGGGAGGGAAGTTAACAGAGAAACTATGAGCCTCAAGGGTCCTTGTTACAATTAGAGCCAAGAGTCAGGAATTAAAAATTCCAGTTTAGAGAGTGCACATAAATTACCTCTTGTTTTAACCTGACAACGACGTGCAGTTGTATGGAACAAAATAGGAATTGTGAAAGGTTTCATAATGAAATTCAAAAGCAAGGTGAAACATGCTTATAGTTTTTCTGTTTAATTAAACACTTAGTCAGGTTTGCAACAAACCTTGCCTTTCCTCTTCAGTCAGTGATTAGGCTCCTCCAGGAGAAACTTCTGAGACTACAAAGCTCGCCTGAATTGAAGGGAGGTTCCAAGGCTTAGTTTAGGTATGAAATTAAGAGGTGCTCTACTTTAAGTGGTTTGAGGGTTTCCTGTGAAGTGATTAACTTAACACTTTTTTTTTTTTTTTTTGCATTTGCTACTGCTCAACTTAGAGAGTTACAGGCAGTTTGTACTCCATCTCCCCTTCAAAATTATATGACTTTCAGGATGCTGCCCCTCTGCATTTAATTTTTTCTCTTTTTCATATTGATATCCCAAGTTATTGAGCTATCTATGTTAAGAAAACATAAATGCTCAGAAAAAACCCAAACAAACCTGTGTATTTGTATTTCTGTTGCGTTCTCAATTTCATTCAACCTGAGATACGAAACTGTACAAAGGAAATCCAAAAGTGTGGTAGGGTTAAAAGTGAAGCTTAAACCTCAGAGATGTGCTGAAATGGCCCTATAAGGCAAGACAGATATTTTAGTAAGATCTTTTCCAAACCATTGGCCTAAAAAGTTGATTTTTTGTTCATGGTTTTTAACTCGCCAAGTTTCTTTTAATTATGTAACTTTTTTTTGCATTGGACTTAAGAAGATACATGCACTGAGTTGATTGCATTTAGTAAGAAAATAAAGGATTTTGTAAGACCATGCAGTAAGCCAGTATTAAAATTACAAACATTTTTTACGTTACTCTTATGTAAGCAAATTTTCCTGATGTAAGTTTCTACAGGTTAATGTATGTTGCTTTGCTTGGCTGAATATTTCTCACAAAACAGAAATTGCAATGTCATGCACATTCAGTAGTTCTATACCAAGCAAAAGTTTTAAGTTAGGTTTCTTAATCACTTAACAATTCTCTTCTTGGTTTCTAGTTTTTGGTGTTCTCTTAATACATATTTTTGTTTCAACGTAAGACTTGTTGGTTGTGGTAGGACAATATAAACTTGCAAAGCTGAAAATTCTTGCTGATGGCAAATAATATAGATTATGTTTTTACATGGGAGAGTAGTTTTTAGTTTCTTTCCTTTTTTTGATTGTTTTTTAAACCTGTGCACTAATGCTCTGAAGTAAGGCCTGCTCTTGAAGTAGCCTATGAAACCTCTCTAGTTAATAGTTTTAGTTACCAAATTTGTAACTGAATTTGGACATGGAGCAGAAAAAAATGTTTATATGCCACACGTCTTCCTGAAATTAATTTCTACCATCAAGAATGTATTTACTTGTGTGAAGAAGTTAGATAAAGTCTGCTGTTAGAAGTTTCAAAACAAAATCACTTAAGCTGGGGATGCTCTGGAAACACCTTCCTTTGCAGTTCTTATAAAAATCAGAGATGGGGAGAGTGTGGGGAGAGCCTGTGCTGTAGCACAAGGACAGACATGATAATGCCTGTTTTGCAGAAAAGCTTTATTTAGCTTAGCAACCTCATTGCTAAATATTCCCTGTCACTTTGCCGCATAATCTAAGACTAAAGCTGTTTAGGAACAGAGGGAATGTGAATGTGTGGGGCCAAGACTCATTGCTAGAGAATCTGATGAGCATGAGAGAGGAGGGCCTTGAACCTTAATAATAGATTATTTAGTATCAAGCTGGTTCTTGTTGTCTTGAGGCAGTAGAAGTTCATGCCTATTCATATAGCTTTGTTGGGTTTTGTTCATGTTGATAACGTGCAAATGAGATCTACTGTATGTGATTTTTTCCATTCAGGATTTGAGGAAGGGCTGGAATTGTGTACCTGGACAGATGGGAGGAATGTTAAATAAATACTCTTATCAGCCTGGAAGTAGGGGGTTGTACTAGCAATTTTCTAGGCTGTACTGACATCTGGTGGCAGTTTATATATTTATATAATATTTGAAATATTTTTCATTCAAAGGTAGGCAAATTGATTCCCTCTCTAGAATATGCCTGCTTATGTATTTTGGGCTGTTCCACCTTATTTTGTGGCTTGTGTGTAGTGGCTGTTCTTTTCCCACTGTCTTGCTCTGACTCTAAGAGGCAAAAAGTTTAAAATTGTTGAAACTAATCTTTCTTTTACCTAGTTTAAAAATATATTGACTTTGTTTTTAGATTTTTTGTGTGTGTCTTATAGCGGTTATATGGAAAAGGAAACTTTTTTTTTTCTTTCCCTTCAAATAGTTGCAAGGCTCATGAAGAAAATGAATGGGATACATTAAGAAAATGAATGGGATAGTTTTCTTTCTTTGAAGGTGCAAGGAGAACTGAAGGGGAGCTCTGAGATCCACCTCCATTTTTAGGTCTTCCCTATCAGACAGAGACTCTGGGGTTCCTCTTTACATATCCATACATATATAAATATGTCTCTAAAGTGAAACACAGAATATTTATGATGGGAAAAACCAGAATTTGGTGCCATGGGCTTGAAGTAATCTTAGAAGCATGCCAGGCTTTTTTTGAGGAAGTTTATAGGAAATCATTGTTACCAGGATCACAAGTTGTTCGCTGAAACTGCGTGGCCTTGCAGGAACAGGCATGTAAGAAAGAAAACTTGGCAATTTTGAGAGAAATTGTCCTTCATGTAGGAGAAGAGCAGAGGTGTAGTAAGAGGTTTGTAGTTTTTGTGGTTACCACACAGAGATGTAGACATAGGAAGGGGGATCCACCAGACCCTAGCTAAGCTCTAAGGATGCCTGACACTGTGACTTCTTCCCAAGTCCGAGTCTTGGTTCTTACTTCAAACTGACATGGCTGTTATACTCTATGCCAGCTACTTCTTGAGGGGGGGCTGATCAGTGAAGGAGGTAAGCTGGGACTGTCTCCAGATGTAAAGACCACACAGTCTCCAGGATTCCACCAGGCAAAGAAGGAAGAGTTTTAAACAGCTTGGAGTCTTCCCCGGGCCTGCTCCTTTTTAAGCTGGCTGTATTCAGAAGGGGGATTCAGCACAAGTATTTTGCCTCTCCAGTGGGTCACTGCAGGTGGGTCAGGTTAGCCTTCCCTGTGTGCATTATGTATTTTGAGGAAGGTTTTGAGACAGTTTTGAATTTTTGTAAAAGGCAATGTAAGAAACCTTCCTGTATAAATACTGTGTCATTAGTTTTGTTAATGGCAAAATATTTATAGTGTTCAGGGATATTTGCCCTCATTTTAATGGTGTGCTTGATGCAGAGCAGAAAGATTAGCTTTTTTAGAGGGCCATGAGTACACAAGAGGTAGCATAAAGTCAGCTCATCTTAGAAGCCTGCAAGATAGTTAGACCTTACCCTAGATATAATGTTCTCCCTGTTTGCCGACAGGGTAATTTTTCTTTATTTTATGGTCCTCTGTGTTGGGTGATATAATTGAGTGGTTCTGGCTATAACAAGTATTCTCTAAAGTAAGTAGTGAGTAATTTGTGCACGTTGACATCCAATTTATTGTTACTACCAGGAATTAAACATATAACTTGCTACAGAATATGTTTTCTCTTCAGTCCTTCCCTTCTGTGCTTAGTTGTAAAATGAAAGCAAATTAGTGACTGCAGTTTCTTTATAGTGTGGCATTTACTGGGCAACTCAGTCTCTTCTTTCCAGGTGATGGCAGGGCAGTGCTTTAGTTTTGGGTTGTTAGTTTGTTGTTGCACTGCATTCTTTTAGCAGCTGCTTCTTATGTAACTCTCTGTATTACATTTTACAGTCATATCCCTCAAGTGTAGGAGTGTGAAGCCAAGAGAGGGGAGGGCAGGTTTTAGGATCAGGTAAATAACTATGTCACTAACACCTTGCCTCTTGGAGATCTGGGGGAGAAAGCTTTTTTTGCATACTTAATCCTTTTGCGATATATTTGCTGAGACCGTGGTCATTTGTGTGGCTATTGATTCAGGTAGGGCCTTCCCTTAGATCCTCCAGGATTTTAGCCTAGCTTTGTGCAAGGCTTACTGGCGAATCACCAGCTGTATTTCTCAGACACCTACAGAAAAGGACATGGTTTGCAATGGTAGCTGGGGCAGGCAGGTTGCTGTATCTGGGTACCTAGGCATAGATGAGGAACTGTGCCTATCAAGTGGTCGGCATCTCTCTTGGCAAGGAGGGTGTGATATATGTAGCTTCTTGTTCTCCTCAAGTACGTCACCTTAAACACATCTTTGGCTACATAGATATTAGTAGAAAAGGGAATAGCTACCTGAAACAATTAGGAAGTCAAAGTAGAGAAGCAGTGCAAATACAGTAGACCTGTGCTTAAAGTCATAATTTAATTGCTGTCATGTTCTTCTGTCATATGTTTTTATTGTAGTTCCTTTAGAATAGGAATTATTGTGTTGAGTATGAATGAAGTTCTTGCCAGAAGATTTTCTTGAATTATTTGAGGTTATCTTGTACAACTTTCAGAAGTACATCTGAAATATATATGTAAAATGACTTTTAAAGTCCTGAGTCACTTGGGTCATTAATTTAAATGCTAAAGCTGAAGATTATATAAGAAGTCTCAAAAGTGTTTGGGATTCTGTGAGACCATAATATGTTACTTACATGTTTTTATTCTGATTTTTCTTACTCAGAAACTTCAGATTCTTTTTCCTTCCTGTGTTTTGAGTATTTCCTTGTCACTGCATCATTTGCCTTGACAAGTTTTCTTCTCTGTGTGCTCACAGTATGTTGCCTGTTACAGCACTGGCTTTCACAATTTTCTTAGATATGAGACCCACAGCTCTGGTATTTTATAGGCTTATTTTGAAAGCAGAATTTTTTCCTGCTATAGATAGTTTGGGGTTTTTTTCCTTCCACTTACTTTTCCACTTACTTTTTAGCAAATACAATATCAATGCTTTCTGAATTTACATAGTTATGTGAGGTTTTTTGTATTGGGCACATACTAGGTTATTGGTAGAGGGGTAATTTCTTTGTTCCATGTATAAACTTGGAAGAACTGTTGTAATGTTAGAGTGTAAAGTAAGTTAATGTTTTCGAAGTCAGCTGTCTGATTTTAAGCCCTGATGTTTGAATTGTATGGAAAAAGTAATTGTAAATAGCAATTCTAACCAATGGTAATAAAAGATGCACATCAAGATTATATAATGATTGATGTTTTAAATATAAAAAGGAATCATCATCGCTCTTACAGGATGAAAATAGGATCCATTAGCAATAGAAATATCAGACACCTGTCAGCTAAAAGTTGAGCCTATATTCTATCAGAGACAATATTATTTTTCAACTTTCTCTTGTAAAGGGCTGAAGTGCCTTCTGCAAATCATACTTAATGTGCAAGACCTTGAATGAGAAATGTAAGGTCTCTTGCAGCAGTTCATGTGGGATTTCAAAACTAGCTCTGCCTCCAGGAGAACCTTAGACTAGATTATGTACTGAGATATTTACACCTGGACTATTCTAAGATTTACTCCTTTTTCTTGCTCTGAAAGAACAGCTTCATTGCTTTATTTCTGCACTTTATGCTTTTGTTTCTACTTCTGGATTCATTATTGATGAATGCCAGGCTGTTTCTTGCAGACCTACTTGGCAATCTGATTGGTGTGGCTGCTTAATTGGAGAAGGCATTTTCTTATTCTATTGTATGCCCTAGAAAGAGATCCAACCCACAGACCCCATTGACATGGAAAGTTGGTGGAGTGATTTAGGAGAAATGCATCTTCTTAGTGGAGAACTAGAATAGGTTGCTTAACTGCTGACCAGAGAGATCATTTATTGAGGGCAGACAGCTTGAGAAAGAGAACTTTTACAGTAATTTCACAACCATAAAATGCACTGGACTATAAGGCACACCTCTGGGAGTCAGCAAATTTTGCAACTTTGTACATTATATACGGCGCACCAGACTATAAGGCGCACTTTTTTTTGCAGCGAGGATCCGCCCCCAGCTCCCCTCGCACATTGCTGGCCGAGGCCCTGCCTCAACCTGGCAGCCATGGGCCCCCGGGCCTGCCTGTACCTGGTGGGGCCGGGCCATGCCCGCCGCCGCTCGGCACCACCTCCCTGGGTCCGGGCCATGCCCGTTGCTGCTCGGCACCGCCTCCCCAGGACTGGGGCATGCCTGCTGGGGCGCTGTAGGCCCCCGGACCCGCCTGTACCCAGCAGCCACAGGGTCCTGGACCCCCCTGCACCCAGCAACCGTGGCCCTATGACCCCGCCTCCACTCGGCAGCCGTGACCCTGCTGGCTCCGCTTGCGGCTCACACTTCTGGGTTTGCAAATTTCTGAACTTTTGCCCATATATAAGGCACACTGGACTATAAGGTGCACTTCCAGGTTTGGGCAAAAATTTTAGTCAAGAGGGTGCACCTTGTAGTCATGAAATTACTGTAATTCTGAAAATCTGTGCCACCTTTACCCTTGCAGTCCATATTCTTTTATAGCAGACTAGAAGGTAAAGATGATCTGTGCCTTCAGACCTATTTCAGCTTTTGAGCCTTCTGCAAATCTCTAGGCCTCCATATGAATGGTCAAGCAATGGACAATTACATAGTCCCCTTCTTTCCCTTCCTGCTGCTGCTCTTGTTTCTTGACCAAAGGGGTTCCCTCCAGGCTCTGGCTTTTAGATATGTATCCTGAATTGGATGGCTATGTAGGTAATGGTAGAGGGGAAAACTATATAGTTACTTTGGTCCAAATTAAACATACTTCATGCCCACAGAGCAGCTGTTTCCTCATAAAACTGGCCAATATACTGTGCTATAAATGGTGTTCATATGATGATGAGTATTGTACTAATATTGTGGCAATCCTTCTATGGGTTATGCTCTCAGCAAAAGCTCCTCTACCTTTTCAGTAGCAGATTAATTTTTTTTAGAGTTTATTGCTGTGATTCTGTAACACAATTCAGGTCCCTGGTCACATGAACATGTCTTGGGTTTTTTTGCATATGCATTGTTTTTTAAAGCAGAAACTATTAATAATCATGTCCCAAAGTTTTTCTTATGTTGTACTGAAACCTGTTTAAGTGGAATTTTATCTCTTCTGAGGACTTTGACTTTTGTTCTACATGAGAATTTTTTTCTGGTCGGATTCTCTTTTATAAAAAAAAATTTGGGGCTTTTTTTTTTTTTTTTCTCCTAGAGGTGATGCCTTCAAGGAAACTGAATACAGTAATTTCACAATTATAAGCTGCAGCATTTTGACCAAAATTTTGGTCCGAACCCAGAAGTGCGGCTTATAATCAGGTGCGGCTTATATATGGACAAAGAACGRAAAGTTGCTGTTTTAGTTTGGAGGACAGGTGTCTGCTGAGAAAGGCATTTTTCTTTGAAATGAAGAATGTAAACCCCTCCCTCCAAATTATTATAATTTTGAAATTAAGGGGCTTTCAGGCAAAGTTATAGGAATTAGGAATAACAGTTTTTTACTAGGGAAATTAAAATAGAAGTA
>PYHW01010164.1:1373308-1387003 GCA_013186435.1 Turdus rufiventris
CTGGTTTCAATGGATGGCTCATTAGCAGAATATCTCCCATGGAGATAAGGATCACTGCCCCACCCTCAACAGATGGTGATAGAATAGATACCTTTTATCACGCTCTGTACTGTAACGCAAGACAGTTGCCGACACCTGGACGTGCGGCTTATAATCAGGTACGGCTTATAATTGTGAAATTACTGTACTTAAAATAATTGAGAGGAAAAGACAATCTTAAATGTACAGTGATTTCACGATTATAAGCTGCACCATTTTGACTAAAACTTTGATCCCAACCTGGAAATGTGGCTTGCACTCAGGAGCAGCCAATATATGAAAAAAGTTCTGAAATTTCCCAACCTGTAAGTCCTAGCCAAGGTGCCGAGCTGAGCACCTGCCAGTAAAACCCGGGATTGCGTGATTGTTACAAATTGGTTACTCTGTTGCACGGCGGGTGGAGGCGGGCTCCGTGTCGGCAGCCCGGGGGAAGAGGCAGGGGCTCCCTCCTGCCAGCCCCGCGGCCTGGGGGGGAGGTGGGGGTCTCCAGCCCCACCTGCTGCCACGGGTGCCGAGCAGCAGTGCTGAACTGGGCCACCTGGCCCTGTCGGCAGCCCCAAGCGGGCCGAGCCCGCCTGGCCACTAGCCGAGCCAGTAAACCCGGCAGTCCTGCGATTCGTTTACTAATTCGTTACTTTGTTGCACGCGGGTCCTCACTGCAAACAAGAGTGCATTTTATAATCCAGTGTGGCTTATACATGGACAAAGACCTAAAGGTTACCGACACCCACAGGTGCAGCTTATAATCAGGTGCAGCGTGTAATCGTAAAATTACTGTACTTGGTCTGCAGTTAACAAGTTAGTTAACCAAACTCTTCAGTTTACCAAGCCATATCTTTAACAATGTTCTTTTCCTCACAGCATTTAAAAGTTTCCCCAAACCATCATTCCTCTATTAATTAAAAATAAGCTAGATGGTGTAGGCATTCAGTGAACCAGCACTCTAAATATCACCTTTACATCCTGTTAAAAGCTTCCAATCCTTTGGAAATTACATGACAGCTCTTACTTGTAGAATGCAATGACCATTTTTCTGGTATGTGCGCTCATTAAAATGGTGAATTCTCTGTTTTCTGCAGGCACAACTTCAGGACAGGCACAACTTCAGGACATGCAGGAGTACTTTGGAGTGAACTGACAGTAAGCCTTGCAGTACCATGCTGGCAGTAACTCTGGCTGTCCTCTGAAGATGATGAAGCTCAGCCTTATTTTGAACGTCTTTCTTAGACCCTCCAGCTTGTTCACAAAAAACTTAACACTGATTTGGATTCATATGGTCATGGGTATGGATTTTTTCCTCCCATTACTTGATATCTGCATGTTTCAAGCAGTCAGTGATGAAGTTAGTACCAGATCTGCTGACATTTGGTCTTTTCTTGGGAGCTCTGAGTGACAGGTACTGTAAACATCCTACACTCTCAGCTGTGGAAACTTAAGAAAGCTGGGAGAAGGCTGTTTACTCTCCCTGCCTTGGAAATCGTCTGGAGGGCAAGGATGGAATATTATGTTGATTGTATATCTGACAGCCTGTATTTCATGCTTTACATTATGGTGTCAGTAAACAAATTATGTCATTACATCATACCATTCGTGTCTTGTGTTCAGACCAAGGTCAGAAGGGCCTTATGATATGCTTTAGCTGTACTGCTGGCTTGAGGGGAAACTTAAACAGTAGCAATAATACAATGCAATACTTCCATCCTTAAGCAGTGATTGAAAAAGACCTGTCACACCATTTGTTTATAGGTAGTGATGTGTAAAAGTTGGAGTGTGGACATCCTCAAGTTGACACATCAGTATTGTATGTAATCAAAATCACCCTTAAATGGTTGGTACTTGTTTTCTAAGATCTACTCAATTCTCGTTTTCTACCCAAAAGAGGTAGAAACAGAGGTTAGAAGGCAGAAGGGTTCTAGAGGAATTCAGATTTCTTTCTTTAAGAAAATCAGAGGTCTCAACATCAACTAAATTAAATTAGGATACAAAAGTCTTATACTTTGTTTTCCACTTGGTGTTCCCTACCACTTGCTCCCCAGTCTGTGTTATACTTTATGCTTTGTCCTGGCAATCTTGCTCTTCCTCATTGTCTTTCTTTCATTCTTTATGCTGTAAGCCAAGTAGAACTTTTCAGTTTAAATGTAGAATAAACTGAAAAAATATTTTTTCTTTTAAATCTAATATCCTGCTGGCATGGTCCTAAATAGTCTTAAAGTGAGTTTTGCAGCTTTTCTTAAGCAGGAACTCTGGCAGAAAGAATATTGTTTCTGTCTTTTTCCTTATTTATGGGGAAGGGACACACCTTCTGTGTGTTCTTTAAGAAATTTTTCATAATATAGTTGAATTCAAAGATCACTGTCTTATTTCTTTTGCAATAGCGTTCTTACGTCTTCAGATCCTGCTGCTTCAGCTTTTTAGAGAAGGCATTTAAATATAAAGTCTTTAAGGGCTTTTAGAAGAGTTTAGTTTTCAGGGTTTGGAAAGGGATGGGAGTGGAAAGACAACAGGTAATTAGGATTTGAAGCACTACTCATACAAAATTGACAAAAAGGAATTCAAACTTTTATGCAGAACTTTTAAAAAGACAGTTATTTGAAGTAATAATTGTTTTTCAGGCTCTGGCTTGCTTTCCTATTGGAAGAAGCAGTGAGAGGGAAAGCCAGGGTCACAGTGCTGTAGTGAAGGACAAATTTGATGAAGAAGGCTTATGATTTGTATATTAATTTTCAAGAAATACAGAGTTAACCCCTGAAAATGATGGTTTTAAGGAGATTTTAGCTGTTCAGACTAGTCAGACGATAGAGGGTAGCATTTCCTAATGCACATGGTTCCTTTGGCACAGAGAAATTTCTGGGGATGATGGAGCACAGTTACTTCCTCCACTGCATGACAATACTGATTGTAGTCTATGCTGTCCAGGAAAGACAACCTCCTGAAGGAGATAACTTCCTGAATTCCTGAAATGTGGGTTTGTGTATTATTTTTTATTTATGATTTGGGTTTGGAGTCGTTACTTTGTGTCAATTAAAATTACTTCTCTGTATTTAATCTTGTGCATTTAATAGTGAAATTCCATCTTTAGTTTCATCAATATAAGTCTCCAATAGTCCCATCTTTATCATACATTTTTCCTGGCCCATGCTTTTCCTGGCTTTGTACTGACATAATTTGTTCAAACTACAAACTAATTCAGTGGCTTGACCTCACTGAAAACTATATAAGCAAAACAGCTTTTATGTGGATCAGCTGCTTATTCCAGCACTGTCCTGTGGCCTAAAATGCTACTGAAAGTCCTAATTCCTTCAAATATGGCCATTTTTCTGAAGAAGAAAAACAGTGTTTATTTTTAATAGATTATGTAGTCATAAAACAATAAAATAGTGAAATTACAGGATTCTGGATATTTTACTTGATATTAAATTATTCTGTTGATGCTGTCTGAACACAATTGCAAACACGGTGCTAAAATAAATTCAGATCAAATTGTTTTAATTAAAATGTTTCTTTTTTTTAACACCATTTATGCTTCTCCTTAAAAGATTTGTTGGTAAAGTCTAAACAAATAAATAAATTGCTAAAAGGGAGCAACTGGTAATTTTGCTATCTCCAGACCTTTAATTGTAAAGGTATCTTCTGATGTACCTGCGCCATACTCAGCACTGTATAAACTGCATCATTTCTAGATCACAGAGGTTTTTTCCCCTGAGCTATTGTTAGCCAAGCCAAAAGCAAACATTATGTCCTTTTGTCTTCTTAATCCCAGACTTCAAAGAGTTGAAGATTCTTTCCAGGCTATCAATTAAAAATAGAGTTTTTCCATTGTGGAAAAAAAAATGTAACAGGGCTGTTTCAAAAGCCTGTTGCCAGTAATGAGCTTTGGATTGGGTCCATGGAGAGGTAATCTGGAGAGCTACCACTGCAAGTCATCACTGGGAAATTGCTGATTGTAGGCATGACCTTTTTTCTTGAAGGGTGGTTCTGCCAAGATGCAAAAATCACTTATTCCAAGTGATTCTTGGCACCACCCTGGACAATATTATTCCTGCCTGTTGTGGTCAATGTGCTACATTGATTGTGTTTCTATTTTTTTTTTTTTTTTTTTTTGAGGAAAAGGACAGTTCTTGTTATCATGCTTATCATGCTTCTTAATTTCTAAACTTTGTTTGGTCTTGATTTGTTTGGGTTTTTTAAGCTACATTCTTAGTTATGTAGTCCTTCAAGGTAATTGTTAAACATCCATTACATTTGGTAATATAGGGAGTGACCGTGGGAAGGAAGAAAGAATGTGTGGGAGTACTCAGGCAGAGCTGTTGCTTTTACTGAAATTGCAACCTGAACTTGAGATGTACATATGAAATATTTGAAAAATATTGTATTAAAAGTTTTGAAGAGTTGCTGGTGAGGGAAATGAGAGGTGAAGGGGGACAAGAGGTCATTGACTTGTCATCCAAAGGGTGAAAAGTAATATATTGATTGTAAATCTAAACACTTCCTTGATGGTGCAGTGAAAGAAAGCAGCAATTTCCCTTATTGCTTATACAAAAGTCAAGTTCTGTTTTATGCAGTAAATCTCACTATCACTGATTTTAATTCAGTACAGGGTAATTTAAAAGTCTATGACAAGTTGTTCTACTTAGAAGACCTATACTGAAATTGAAAAAGAAAAAAGAGTTTGCTTTGAGTGAAGAAAAAGAAAACCACATTATGTGGGCTTCAGTCATAATTGCCCTGAAATGAGAGATGGAGTTCTAGATCTGAGTTTTCTCTGTGCTGTGATTGAGATAAAAACACGTAAAAGCAACTGTCCTCCTGCAAAATGCAATCAGGTGTGGAACATCTGCAGTACAAATATTCATTCATATGCAAACATTTTTGCAGCTTAAAAATACATTCACTTAAAATGTGATCAAACACTTTGTTCAATTCAGGTTATGTTCAAAATTAGGATCTCTTTTTAAAAAATCTTTTTATATAAACTGATTCTCATAAAAATAATGTTGAATTAAAGAGAATGCAGAAGTTGAAGTTTCTGTTAATCTTGTGAAGATTTTGGTTCTTGTCAGCTCTGGGTTCCATCCAAGACCTACTTAGCTACAGTTAAGCTGTTGTTTCCGTGTTTTTGACCTTTGGTGTAAGGGTGTTAGCATGAATTAAATGGAAATATGCTTTTCTAGCAAACACTTTATAGAATAAGCAAACTTCAGCTGAGCAGTACAGTCTATAACTACGAAGTTGAGGACTTGCTCATTTTAAATGGTGTAACATGATAGCTAAATTATCCCTTATTTAACATTTCCAAAAGAAGAAAAGAGGTGAGGCTGTGTTCCATAAGCCTTATGTTTGCAATGCTGACTACTTTACAAGAAGATTCAGTTTTGTTCCTGCATAAGTTAATAAGGGATTTTTGTTTGCTGCCCGGGTGCTGTAATTACATTAAACTGTTAAAGTAATACTGCAGAGAGCTGGGCTCTAATCCTGGTTTTGGACAGATTCTGCTTTCTCCAGTGTGAAAAAGATGACACTTCCTCTGTAAAGGAAGAACCCCACCTTGTTCATCAGTCTCAATTGCAATAAAGCATGCTTTCTGAAATCGTGGCATCAGAAGCTGGTTTGTCTCATTGTGTTCCAGCCTTTCCTGTGACTTAGATTGCATTGCCCACTTGTATTGCCAGGACAGCAGAATGGATGTTAGAGACCTAATGCAGGGTTATTGTAAAGGCTGCTGAGAGCTTCTCTTTGTCCTTCTGTTGTGATGCTGTCCTCATGTGGATGAGAAGAGTGCATACAGAACTTCTAGGGGTTTTAAGTGTGTGCTTGTAAGGCAGCCACAGTTTGTGCAGGTGTACCTGGCCAGCTGAGGGAGTGAGATCTGCCCAGTTATGGCACCATGGAAGTTGGTTCCAAACCATCCTCACCCTGCTTTGAGACCCTGGGTATATTTTTAGCTATGAGAGTGTCCAGCTGACCTTGTTTCGTGATTCAGTTTACAAGAATTGTCTCCACCCAAGGATTTCTGGGCTTTCCATCATTTGAAGACTGTATTTCTCCAGTTGTTCCTGTATAGCCTAGAGCATCTGCTTGCTCAAGTGTTCTGAAAAAGTGCTGCTAAAATAACTCAGCTCTGAGGGGCAAAGAATAGGTTGATGTTGACAAATTAAATGATTTCAGGATCTGTGAAATTTATGTTCTGTAGCTTGGCTAGAAATAGATGGCTCTGTACAGCTATGAGCTTTGTAAGTAGTTGAACTTTGTGCAACTTGCCTAACTTGCAAAGTTCTTGAAGGACGTGGGGATTTCACCAGATTTTATGCTTAGTTCACAAAGTACAGATGAAATATGCACAGTGGTAATTTTTTTTTCTTGTATGTGACCGTACTCATAGCACAGATATTAATGGAGCTGCTAATTAAGATCTTGCTGCTTGACTGTGCTCAGTTTAATGTGAAGTATTTAAAAAATGTGTAGATGTGGCACTTGGAGACATGGTTTAGTAATGGAATTGGCAGTGTTAGGTTTATGGTTGGACTTGATGATATTAAAGGCCTTTCTAACCTAAATGATTCAATGATCCTAGGACTGTGATGAAAAGCTACAATATGCTTTGTGCCTGCATGAAAGAGCAGATCAAATCTAAATTGAAACAGATCATGTTTTACTGCCTTGGGGTAATTGTGTATAGCATAAAGCTTTTAAATTAGAGGAGACAAACCCAGTAATCTCAGTTGCCTCTCAGAGCAGGTGTGTGTCACAGTGTATGCATTTGCAAAAGCAGGAGTGACCAAACTTGTCTGTTCTTTGCTGAAGTCTTGATACTCGTGAGAAGTCCCTCAGCTACTCGTGTCCATGGCTAGGAGCCTGTCGTGTTGACTTGGGGATCTATCCCTTTGGATCCCAGGAAAGGGCTCTGGAGAGGAGCTTGTACCTTTGAGAGACAAGCTCTACTGCTAAGACAGATCTATTTTCTGATGCTTCCAGTGGCAAATCTTATTCCTACAGTGCCTTTTCACCTATACTTAAAGGTTGTTTCCTCTCCTGCATAGGTGGGGAGTGTGTTAGCCCAAATGCTCTTTAGTGAGTTTTTGCTGTCCTTTAGTTTAGAGATTTGGTTAGAGCTATGTGAACTTGCCATGTCACATGACTTAGAGTAGGAGAGGAGCAGGACTAAAACTCAGAGAACAAAAGTAGTTGGATTGAAAATACCTGGTAAGATTTTTCTATTAATTGCTGAGCTTTTCCAAGAGGGGGGGGAGAAAAAAAAATACCAAAAATTAGGAGTATTAAAGATAAATCGATATCTGTATTGTCAGTTCAGGAAACTCCAGAGATAAACTGAATGGAAATTTTTCCCCTAAGGTCCCCGTGGAATTTCTAAAGACAAATCTAAATAGAGAACAGCATGGATTTACATTCTTGTCTACAGGAACAGAATAATTATTTGCAGCCAGAAAAGAAACTCCAGGTTCTTGGCAGAAAAAGAGAGAGGTCTGGCTCAGAGACTTGAACTGAGTTGATTTAAAGTCTTTCAGGGGCAAGTAAGGTTTTTATAGATACAATAGAACAAATTTGTGAAAATGGAGAGGCAGGAGATGAGAAATGTTGCTCCGTACTTGAAAATATGTATACATGGATTTGGTTTGAGTATTTCTGCATGCTCAAAGGTACTATGCCAAATGCACTGTTTACATTAAGTGAGGTAATTACCTTTAAAGGAATATAATATATTCCCACATCTGATTGCAGTCTGCAACTTAAAAGCAATATTTATTTTTAATATTTTAACAAAAATGCCATTTATATTTGATACTTCAATCTGAAATTGCAGGAAAGGTAGATGAGGCTATCATCATCTACCAGTTTGAGGAATCTGAAAAATATATGTGGATTTTAGGTGCACAAAAGTTCACAATGATTTCTTGATTGCTGTGGGAAGTAGTTCTGTGTTTTGGTTTGTTGGGAGGGTTTTTTATATTTTGGTTTTGAGTTTGGGTGTTTGGATATTTTATGTTTTTTACCTTCTTTAGTAGATCATGCTGTTCTTTTGATGTTTGATGTTGCTGGAATCATCAAAGCAGCATTAGGCTGGTTTTACTCCTTCCCTTCTTCTCTCTCTCTAGTCTGTATTTGTTGCTCGGGCAGCAGAAAGAGTAAGGATTTTGCCTCTTTCCATTTGAGTGAAGATTCCTGTGCTTTGCAGGATTTTGGTGAGGCCTTTGCAGGCTTTTGTGGGTGGGTACTAAACCAGCAATTAGTTCTGCAGTATGTGAGAGAATGAGTCAGGACTGTGTGCTTTGAGTCTTGCACAGAGCAAGATCCAGCAAGGCAGCAGCAGTAGACTGGGCTCTGCTTCCTCAAAGCCTTCCCCTCTGATACCCCTGCTAAACTTTAAAGAAACTTCACAGGACTGTCCAGATTCATTTCTCTTCAGATTAACCAGAAAAATGGAAAAATGCATATGGCTGTTACCAGTAGGGATAGTTCACATGGCGTAGCAATCTAAGGTTTTTTTAGTTGTCTGCTTTTCTAAAGAGAATTTGAACTGAGACTTAAAAAGGTGAGCAGGGGAAAAAGCTTTACTTTTTCAAGCAGGAACATTGACTTTTTTGTGGCCTGGCTCTGAGGACTTGACTCTACCTGGGCTTATTCTGAATAGCTCTCCACGATATCTTTGTGAGTAGAACATGAGCTTTGAAATGTAGTTTCATATTTGTGTCATGCATTGTATTTGAAATGCACTCTCCTTTATTACTAACAGACTTTAGGCAGAGACAAGTTCTTGACAGTTTGTTGAAAACAAAGTCTTCTTGTGGAAATATTTTCTATTTTGAAATAATTTTTGAGAAATGTGTTTGGATCCACACTGGTTTGTGTGTGAACAGAGAGGGCAGACCTGCAACACAGGCAGTGGAACTCAAGTGGGATGTGTGAGACTGAAATGCACATGTCTCTTACTTGATTCAGAAAGGAAGGTTAAGTCTTGAAATCAAATACAGTTCTTTTACACTGTGATCTCCTTGACATTCAGCCCACTTGACAGTCTATTTTTTAAATTAAGTCATCCTAATTTCTCATTTCTTTAAATATAGAAGCATCCAGTTACATTTGGGATACAATTTTTGTGAGAAAGGAAGGCTGAGAAAAGAGTCAATCAAGGGCTGGTCATGCACAAAGTAGAGAGGCATTTTTCAAATGGCCAAAAAGATACAACTTGATCCTTGCTGATCTGATAGACCTGTGGAGATCAACATTCAGCAGATGGGTCTATACCCTTCTAATATTGTGCCTTTAAACTTCATCCTTCTCTGGAGTAGTATTTTGGAGGTAGCTTTGTAAGGTTCATCCAGGCTGTGGTGTAGGACAGGAGCTGTCTGTGTCCCTGCTGTTCCCTGGGTGGCTGATGCAAAAGGACCTGAGGCAGGGCTTTGAGAACAGAGCAGAAAATAAGTTTAATAACATGGATCTATGTTTGAGGATTTTTTTATGCCACTGGAGGCTGCAGGACTGACAGAGGCAGGACCTGCCCCTGCTGCTTCTGGAATGTTAAAAAATACTAATAATAAACCAGTCGTCAGTGCTGCTACTGGTTTGGTAGGACACAAAATTGCTACTCTCCTCAGCACTGTTCTCCATTCAGCTGAATATCATCTTTTTCCTTGGATTTGAAAGGAATAAAATTGTTTCCTCAGTTGTCTATGGGACCTATTGTCTCAAGGTACAGTCAGGTACAGCCAGCCAGCCTTCTCTGCCATTGCCCAGCTACCACACAGACAAGGGACTCATCCTTTGGCTCAAATACATGAGGTAACTGCCTTACACTGCCTTGAGGAGAAACCAGCAATAATTGGAAGTAATGATCTAGTAATAAAGGGCGAATTTTAATGAGCAGGGACAGGGCCTAGCTTAATAACTCCTGTTTTCTGTTTCAGGACAAGAGAAGTTATTTGCTTCAAGGTAAATGCTGTACTCTGTTTTGTCTCCTTGCTTGTTTAGGGTTTAGGCAATAGATAGTTAAGGCAGTCTGAATAATTCTTTTTTTTTTTTTTTTTTTTTTTAAGCTAGCTAGTCTGTGAATTATAGCAGATTTGGCCTATTTTTGGAGAGTTTTGAGGCAGAGATGCTTACAACAGCTTGCAGAAAGGACAAGACTTGCTTTTGTAAAATTCTCCTTAATGTGCCAGCATCTGTGTAAGTCGGTGTTGCTGTTATTTGGTCCATAGGTTTCAAGACCTTCTTTTTTTCTAGTCATCTCCCTGTTTCTGGAGGTAGGGAGGGGTAAAACCTTCCAGCCTGGTGAAAGCACAAAATTTGACTGATTTCAGATTAAGCTCCAGCTGCACAGCTAGCAATGGTCACACCATACTTCTTGCTAGCTTTTTTCAATGTATTTTTGTCATCCCATAAGTACTACCTTCTCTGTTCCACTACATTCTGGAAGAATCCTTCGAGTAAAGACAACAAAGTACAAGATGATAGCATTATACCATCTGAGATGGCTTTCAAAGAATGGTATGAGACTCCAAATAATTCCTTTGGTGCAAAAAAGAGAAATGTTTTATTTGAGGAAAAGTAGAGGACAACTCTTAAGCTTGGAGCTTTCAGTGACAGTTTCTTTCCTATTTTCACCTTGCTGAAGTTCAAGATAAATTTTTCTATCAAGATTTCTATATATAATTGGGCAACAGAGTGCTGGGGGTCTCTGATGGCTTCGCTTTTTATACTTCTTGTAAGAAAAGGTCAGGATTTCTAATTTATGTTAGAAGAATTGCAATGTGTTGCCTTGTCTGTCAGTACAGTCAGTACTTTATCCATCTGCTTAGGCTTTTTGTCAGCAACTGAGTTGAGCAGTGTAGTTTTGTTGATTTCTGCCTGCAACAGAGAGGGTTTCACTAGACAGAGATTATGCTATTTAAAGTCTAATCATCTTTATTTGAATGAGGGCAGAGGGGAGGAAAGCAGAAATGCAGTTCTGTGTGTGTGCCTCATGTTTGCTGGCGTACAACTTCTGTGGCAGCCATTGGGGCAGCACATTTGTCTCAGGCTTAGCACCCTGGTATTAGTGTGTCTTACAACACAAGTACTGATTTTTTTTTAAATTGTAACTCATTATTGTAGTGGGTTTTTTGTTTGTTTAGCTGGGTTTTTGGAGTTTGTTTTTTTAATTTCTCTAACAGGAAACTTCAAGCTTTTGCTCCGGATAAAACTTTTCTGGTGAGTGCTGCACTTTAGGCCTTCACACCTGAGTATGGACTTACTGAGGGAGTGACCAGCTCTGCTTGAGCTGTGAGCTTGAAACACATGTAAGTAAGACGGTGGTTAGAAATCAGAAGATTTGCCTTGTGCTATGTTAAGGCAACTGTAGGACCAATAAAATGAGCATTCACAAGTCAAGAAAATCTGGAATTGCAAAATACTTGCTGTATCAACCCAGACACAGCTTGGCAGTAATGGCTGTAGGATATCTAAATTAAGCAATGAGACTTCTGTGGTGGCAACTGCTATGAAAGACTTTGCAATGTGCATCAGCTCCTCCAAGACCCAAATGCACTTCTACATTCAAAGGGGAGTTGTCAACATTGAGATCCTCACAAACAAGCCACTGAAGCCCTAAATCAGCAAAATACTTTTAAGCATATCCTTAAGCACTTTGTTGTTGATGAGAGGAGACATAGGCTCTTAATTATTTGTGCTGAACAAGAGAGAAGGGAGACTCCTTGAGTATATTTTAAAACACTTAAATGCTAGCTGTGCTCTGAAATACAGAGCCTGAGACACTGCTGCCTTAGCCTCTCTCAAGCTGCACTTGTCCTCTGTGAATATGCTTACTAAACCTTCAAGTAACTTGCCTTGCATCTGATTCTTTGTGGGACTTTTGCCTATCCCAAGTGCTTATCACTTTAGAGGAATAGGCATGATGCTGTATTCAGCTTTACCTGGAGCACTTTTGATAACTGTCCATTTTATTCAAATACTGCTGAGCATGGGATTATTAAATAATCTGAAAGACAAATGGAGGATGAAGCCAGGAAGGGAACTGACTTTGTCTTTTATGTGTTGGCATGTATATCATAACCAGCTATTGGTAGATACTTCATCCCTATCAGCCCAGCTAGCATTTTGGAGTTCACCACAGGAGGCAGAAAAAGGGAGAAAAGAACTCCCCATCCCTCCTCAAAGCAGCAGGCAGTTGCAGCTGTTCTGAAGGAGACGGTTTGTGTCAGCAGATCTTATACAGCTATGCTCAAAAAGTTTGTGTCAGCAACCATGAAAGCTGGCCCATCAGCATTTCTGTTTTATTCCATACACAAAATGCATATTACTGAACAATTATGCCAAAGGCAGGGAATATTTCTTGATAGGACAACTTGGAAGTAGCATCTCCCTCTGGGAGCAATCATGTCACATGCCATACAAGTCTCTGTGGGTTTCAATGTAATTTCTCATTGCAGGTCCTTCCTGTAAGATTGTGTTGAGAGCCAGATCATTTGGTGTTACATCTTGGCCAAGGTAGTCTTGGCCTGATCCAAAGTTCAGGGAAAGTAGTGAATTGCTTGTAATTCTAAAAAGCTTGTTCAAGCATGCTCCCCAAAAGCATTTCATTATAAAGGAAGCTTAGTGATGTTTAGATTTTTGGCCTATAAAGTCTTCAGAGAATACATAAAACACACAGTGATTTTGGTGTGCACTTCAATCTAGCTGGTGAGAGTAGAAAGGAGAACTAGTGTGAATTTTGAATAAAAATTTATTTACCACTTTAATATGTGTTTACTGCTCTAGCTCAGCCACCATTTAACTGTGTTTTGGTTGTCTCCATTAAGAAAGATGTTTTCATTCCTCTTTTGTCAAAAGTCACAGTTCAAAACACTTATTTAATAACTTTGGTGGAGGAACAGAATTGGATTTTAATTTCACTTTTTATTGAATGAGCCCTACTTTTCTCTTCAGTGAATAGGCAACAACTTGCTGCGCAGTCCTCATCTCTGAGTATGCTAAACACAAGTTCTATAAGAAACAAACCAAAGAAACTCAAGCAAAACATCATGCCTAAAGTAATTAAAGAAGTAGGAGAAGAGAAGCATAAAATTCACCAGCACTCATTGAGGATTTGATACCTGTCCATATACAGGAGGCTTGACTAATTAATTGCATGAATCTCCATGTCTGATTTCTGATAATACAAACTATTTGTGACATGGGGACTCTGCTGATCCAAGTCAGTGTGGAAATCTCTGTGATGCTGAGATCTGCCTTGCCTGCTTGTTGGTCGTTTCCCCCAGTCTGCTGCTGGAGGTAACTGCTGCGAACCCCTCAGCCAGCACAGCATATTTTATGAGACACCCATTTCTTTTAAGCAGCCTTTGAGAGGATTTATCATAGATCTGGATACTTGTGCGAGGCAAAGAAGGGAATGCAAGGATTAGGTGTGCTTGGAAGTTTGCAACCAGGCCACTGGTGCCAGGTGATAATACCCAGGTGGGAGAGGGTGTGTGAGTCACTATAGCAGCTTTAAAAATAACAAACAAAATTACAAACCCCAAAATGAAACAAAACAAACAAAGCCCACCAAAAAAATCCCACGATCAACAGGAACTGCAAAGTCTGTTACAAAGTCATCTGACCAACAAAGTCAACTGAAGCCAACTTAAAAGAAGACTCTATGTAAGA
>PYHW01010164.1:1389345-1400926 GCA_013186435.1 Turdus rufiventris
AGTGTCCAAAGGAGGGCACAGAGATGGGGAAGGGCCTTGAGGGGAAGCCGTGTGAGGAGCAGCTGAGGGCACTGGGTCTGTTCAGCCTGGAGGAGACTGAGGGGAGAGCTCAGTGCAGTTACAGCTTCCTTGTGAGGGGAACAGGAGGGGCAGGCACTGATCTCTGCTCTGTGCTGGCAGTGCCTGAAGCTGTGTCAGGGGAGGTTTAGGTTAGAAATTAGAAAAAGATTCTTCACCCAGAGGATGGCTGGGCACTGGAACAGGCTCCCAAGGGAAGTGGTCCCAGCCCCAAGCCTGACAGAGCTCTAGAAGCATTCAGACAATGCTCTCAGGTACATGGTGTGACTCTTGGGGCTGTCCTGTGCAGGAAGCCCAGGAATTGGACTTCCATGATCCTTGTGGGTCTCTTTCAACCCAGGATATTCTATAACTCTATGAAATGGTATCCTGCCATTTTTCTGTGGATATTCTCTCCTGAAAAAGGCATATAGAAGTTAAGAAAGCTGTAGCAACTGGAATCTGACAGAAATTATCTCTTAGCTCAATAATGCATTGCTGCCTATCTAATCACTATAAGTTTTACATGCAATATTGCTAAGTCATTACCTGGTAGTGTATGTAGGTCTTCCATTCAGCTCAGATTTGTAGATACTCTCTTGAAATTAAAACTGGAAGTGATGAGGATTAAAGATTTATCACTGCTTCCTCACTAAGATTTTGACTATCCCTGGTTAAAACTTCTAAGTGCACTTTGAGGCAGAGTTACTGAGACACCTGCAACTAAAATTATTCTCAAGATGGATCTTTATAATGTTTTGACCAATAATTTGAGCTTTGCAAACTCATGTCTTTAGCTCAAGCACTGGATATTTTAAAGCAGGCTTGTAATGAGTGATGGAAGTTTACCTTTTTCAAGTTGCAGTCTAACCACATTGCCAATATACCTGGTTTAAATTTACTAAGCAAGTAAGCAATAAAATAAAGTCTACAGAGGTAAATAAAACCAGGGTTACTTGGATATACTGAAAATAGATGCATGATGAGTATTATTAAGAGGTAATTTATGCTGACTTTCTAATAACTCTCTGCTAAAATATGTATTTCAGGCAGTTCTGTCAGCTTTATTCTTTTTAATTTTGGTCTAAAGATTTTTATCTGATGTGATTGTTTCCTTTGGGAATTATAAAATGCATAAATTTCTCAGGATGAGAGAGTTTCTGTGATTCATTTTTCTTGGGCTCTGTTGGTTGAGACTCCTTATCAGTGTCTGTAGTGTTGTTTTTTACTTTGAATTCTTCTCTTAAACCTTCAGTTTGATTTAAAACTACTTATAGCATAGAAAAAGTTTCCTTTCTGTAGGAGTGCAGAAGGTCTCTGTATTGGTATGGATATAGGAAGCCTTATTCTTTTCATAGGTGGAAAGAAACAGGGTTTGAATTCCCATAATTTTGTTTGTACTAAATTCAACTTGTGATCATGTTGAAAGAAACTAGAAACTAATTCCTCTGGGATAAATGTATATTGTTTTATTAAAATTTTCAAATGCAAGTGATTTAAGCCTCATGTCTTTAAGTATTAAAACTGTGTTCATCCTACTCATGACAAAAATGTGTCTTGCTTGTTCAACACAAGCAAATACAGCCCCTGTTCTGTCTGGCTTTTTGCTTCTGGTTCAAAAGGGCACTGGTATCTCATGACTCCTGTGTCACACTGATCAGCCTGTGTAGGTGTAACTACACTTAAGACTGTCTCTAATGTCTAGAAAGACCTTAAAGAAGAAAAAAATTAGAAGACTAAATTTTACTTTTTCTCAGTAATGGGTGGATGCAAGTTGATACAGATTCTGGTTTAATTTCTTCTAATTACTGTGACTTTCCTGTACTAGCTACAGAAGCAACAACGATATCTGCTGGGTTCAGTTCAGATCCTCACACATGTTTTTTACTACAAATCCTGCCTAGCCTCCAGGTGCTGCTCCAGAAGATTCTGTTGGATCTTGTGCGAGTGTTCAGGCTACAATGGTATCTGTTGTGGATCAAGCTGAATCAGTCTCCAGGGTCTTTGACTGTGTCTCCCTTGACTTCACAAGTAGTTCACACCACCAGCTCTCAGATAGACACGATTAGGTGTCCAGTGTTAGCCAAGATTCCCTTGTGCTGTCCTCCTGGTTCCTAGTTACTGTTCCAAAAAGACACTGGTCTTGCAGAAGTCTCTTGTCATCTGCAAGCCCTGTCTGGACTCCAGAGTGTCTCAGAAGTTTTAGACACTGCTTCATCTAGAAGTTGGTGTCAAAGCAGTGGGCTCTGCTCTATCTGTTACCAAACAGCCACAGCTGTCCTTTTGAAGAGGCTCACAGGGACGAACCAGTAGCAGCCTGTTCCACCTTCAGGAGATTGTATGTAGTAAGGGATGGGATTAATTTCACCTAACTTTAGAGATCAAACACTTAGCTAGTCTACAGAAGGAGTCTAGACAACTAGCTTGGTAATATGAAAAGGGGTTTGTGATGAAGAGATGCCTGAGCCAAGTGAGATGGTGGTGCCTACTTCTTCCTCATGGCTGAAGAGCAAACCTGGATGGCTAATTTGAACTGCAGCCACGGAGTGTACACCTGCTAATGAAACCATGATTACACTGCAGGTGTGCTCTAAGCCACAGTCAGGCTCCAGAACAGCCCAGAAACTCAAGTGTCCAGGGTGCTTTGTCTGTTGCTATGTGGGGGACTGCACCACACCAAGCATCCAGGCACTGCCTGCGGGACGGGAAGGGGGAAGGAGGTGAAGCATGCCCTGCTCCTGGCTGCTTAGGAGGAGACTCCTAGCAGGTAGACGGGTAAGGCTTTGAGACATTTCCATTGAAGATATGAATCCACTTTATGAGTAGAGCTACAGCCCACTAAACTACCCCCACCCTCTTTCAAACACCCTTTTATGAGCTTGATGACTACGTGAAGCCATTTTAAGTGAAATTCAGTGTGGATTACTTGCTAAAGTATTTACCCAGTTTCTTAGGGCGGGCCATGGCTCATGCTAAGTTCCACATTGCCACTTCTACACTACAGTAGAATTTATGCACATTACCCTAAATAAGGTAACTTTTCTAGAATGATTGCATTAAGTCTACAATGGAGATATAGTTCCTTTCCAGGGAATTTCATGTAGGTTTTGAGCAAGCCTTGCAATCCTCAGAGGCAAATGAAGACACTTGAAGACATTTCCTCCCTGTAACAGGGAAGGAAGTTTGCCAGGGAATGTCCTGTGGTGCTGGCCTAGGTTGACTAACCAAGTGCGCAAGATTGTTGTATTTGAGTACATTGCTAACTTCATAGTTGTATCATGATCTAAAAGCTGACTCCTTTTTTGTTCTCTGTCATTCCGTCATCCTACTATAGATCTATATATATACCCACACATGCATAGCCACAGTTATATATGCAAACACACTGTAATGGGGAACGTGGGTGGCTGTTCTCAGAGTTCTATTTGGAAAGCTAAAACTAGGCTTTTGATGTTAAAAATGGTGTACAGTGCCCAGAGCAGTGGTTCAGCTTTGCCTCCTCTCCCTGTTTGCTGGGTAACCATAGCTACTGCACTTTCCTTAGCAAGAACACATTTGTGAGAGATTCCTTCTGGCAGAATTACTGATGTAATTACAAATACCAGCAGAAAGCATCTGCAATGGAAATCCACTTTCTTCTACTGCTTCAGCCTGTTTTCTGGCATACATGCTCAAGCCATGAGCAAAGCCTGCCCCTGGTTTGCTCAATCACGTACCTGTCACCCCTTTAACTGGTTTTGGTTGACAGGAGCAGCTGATGCCACCAGTCCCTCCTCTAAAGAAAATAAACAGTAGTTCTGCTTCTGCTGAGTATGTTGGTGTTTAGCCAAAAATTCTAATAGAGCGATTATCCTGAATTGTTTTCACCAGCTATTGGAGATGCAAGTGTTAAAAAAGTACAATTCCCTTCATAAAAAGCTTGCAAGGATTTCAGGTCTCCTACAGACAAGGCAAGCCAGGGGGGAGAATAAATCATCACAGGCACTGTGGTACTGATGATTTGTATTCTTGTAGCACCTATTCCTCAGACCTGAACAGACACAAAATAAAAGGTATTCCCCTGCCCCAAATGATGGATAATCTTGGCACAATAGAAGGAAAATAGCAGATGGGTATAGATGCATCAGGGAATACAGTCAGCCTGGGTCAGGATAATGCCAACCTTAGCTTAGCAACTGTCTAACTTCAGTTGAATTTTTGAGGCTTTATGACTTTGGAACATTTCAATATGGAGAAACAATGCAAACACTGTCATTGTGCTGTCATAAAAAAAAAAAAAGAAAAAGAAAAAACTACTATTATGTAACATTTCTAATATGTAAGAGAAGGTTAGATTTCCTTTATTCTTTTAGTGTTACCTATTTGCAGTGTGGTTCTGGTGTGAATGTCACCAGACACCTGAGCTCAGGCAACTGAATCACAGCCCTCTTCCCCACTAACACTGATTATGTCTGATCAGAGCATGCAAACATGGTGTACAATCTTCATTTGGGTAACCTCAAGTATTGGCATAAGAGTAGCAGCTGAAAAAATGGCTTAGTGTTGGAGGGATGCTCAGCCTAGATACATGCAGAGCTAACATTGCACTGAGGACAAAGAATTTGATATGGGAGTGGAAGAAAGCTGATTTTCACTAGCTGGGCTGAGTAGGGAGATCCTACACAGCATATTCTCAGTTAAATTCTTTAGGTTGCCATTTACCTGAGCAGCTTCTCAGTGCAGTATTCTTGTTTTGAATGCCTCGACAGGTGCGTCACCTCAAATTGAACACTGTCTTTGCACTTTGTACCCAGCGACTCAGCTTTGCAGGGAATAGGCACAGAGGGAGCTACCCCTCAGGAGACAGTGCTGTGGGCATTTCTGTAGCCTGTGCTGGTGTCAGCCTAGGTGCAAACCTTCTGCCTCAGCAGCAGGCAATCCCACCTGCATCTGGAGAAGCAAGGGTCAGCTCTACTGCCAGATTCTGTGCCCTCAGGGCAGGGCTCTGGTACTGATGTGCACTTCATGTGCTGCAGGGGAATAGCCTTGCACAGGATGGGTGATGGATGGTATTTCACAGACGTCTGCCTGATGGGAACCCAAGGCAGACCTTGGGGCTGGGAAAACAAGGCATCCATCCCTGAGTCCTGCACCATCTGCTTGCACCCCACCAAAGTGAAAGCACATTGCTTTCTCAGTATTACCCATCTCATCCACCCTCCCATGCTCTTTAAGTTCAATTTTCACATCACTTGGTGGCATTTTGAGCAGTTTTGAGCACTTAGTTTTGAGCAGTTTTGCAGGTGAACAGTTGTACTGCCATATGCTATGTGACTTGCAGCAGTGCCTACATGAGCTGAGATCCCAAGCGTATCAGTCAAGGTAAGAGAAGTAGCCTGCCATGGCTTTGTACAGGGACATGGAACAATAAGTCCTTGATTGAAACCTCTGGATGCTAGTTTAATGCAAGCAATGACTGGTTCATTTACAAGGAGAATGGGAGTGATGCTGCTGTTATGAAAAGTAGACATGAGCAAGGATGTAACCTTTGTTCACAGCAGAACCTGTATGATTTTTCTAAATTGTTGTATTACGTAGGTTTTTTTTATTGTCTCCACTCTTGGTTAAAATAAATGCTTTCAGTCAAAAAAATCTTGGCTATTTTAATGTATACTTCCTTTGTAAAGGAATAGGAAGAGTTAGAGAATGAAGAAGTAGTGTTACTTTAGTGTATGAAGCTGCATTATAAGCAGAGATACCCACAGAGGACCAGAACTGTTTCTATTAGCATGCAGAGAAAATACAAGATTATTAATGTCTGGTTATATTTGAGGAAAGTAGGAATAACTTGGAACAAAAATCACAAAGACTGATTTTAAATTTTAGGTTTTAAAGAACATAAATTATTAAGAGATGTAATGCATTGTGTCCCTTTAGTCTTGTATAGAGTATGCAAGAATTAAATTTTTGTGGTCCCATGTAGCATGTTATATTTAGCCTTTGTGATGGTTTTATGCTATGTCACAAAATCAGTGCAACAAATTTTCAATTTTATAGTTACAAAGTTGGAGTTGTTCTACAATTTTTTCCTTGATTCACCTGCTTTACTGAGCAAACCACTAATGAGATAGCTTTGTTCAAATGTACTTCAGAAAGGTTGTGTTGTTTGGGATTTTGGTTTGGTTGTAGGTTTTTTGGTTTAGTTTGCATGTTTTGTTGGGTTTTGGGGGTTTTTTAAGTAAAAGATATTTTGATCCTGTACTAGCAAAGAGTTTACTTATCTTTTAAAAAACCCAAAAAACACACCAATGTAACTATGGAAACATACCAAAACAATTTTTAAAGATCAGAATTATTAGAATAATTTCAGTTGGAAAAGGCCTCTAAGATTTTTGAATCCAGCCACTAACCCAGCACTGACAAGTCCACCACTAAACTGTCTCTCAATGCCACATCTGCACATCTTTTAAACACCTCCAGGGGTGGTGACTTGGCCACTTCCTTGGCCATCCTATTTCAGTGCCTGAACAAAGATGCTAAAAGAACTAGGTTTGCTAAATATGAATTTTTTCCTCCCGAGAATAAAAGTGTGTGTTTGTTAACAGGAAGGATAAAGGGTTTTGTAACTTCCCCAAAAGCATGCAAATAGATTTCATGAGAAAGACCTTAAAAGTGGTGAAGCAATGAAGGCACTTTTAGATGTCATGTAAAGCAATTCTTGTAATGATCACTTGGAGCAGTAGCTGGGATGGAGTTAACTGAGTTCTCAGCATTTCATATGGTTGGTGACACTTCAGTGGGTCATCAATTAGCAGTGCTTGCCTAGCCTGAAGGTTTTCTTTTTCCATCTGTCCACCAGTGAGGAGGTGGGGGACACAGCCAGGACAGCTGACAAAAATTGGCCAAAGGGATGTTCCACATCATATAGCATCTTGCTGAGTAATAAAAAGTGGGGTAGAGGGAGAAGAAAGGACAGGGGGTAGCTTCCTAAGTGGCCAGTGTTCAGAGACTGGCTGGGCATCAGTCTACCTATGGCAGGTTAGTTGAAGAATAACTTCAACTTAACTTTGGTTATGTGAGGGGGTTTTTTTGTTTGTTTTTTCTTTACCTTTTAAATGATCTTTATCTCAGCCCATGAATTATCTCAGTTTTGTTCTTCCTGTTTTCTCCCTCTGCCCTTCTGCAGTTGCAGAGTGAGCAAGCAGCTATGTGGGTGCTTGGCTGCTGGCCAGGGTCAGCCCACCAGAGTCTTTTTTGGCACCTGATGTGGAGCTTGAGAGGTTTAAGATGACAGATTTGATCAGTGTGCTAGACTGAGTTTACAGCTGTTACAGATACTTAGCTGTTACTTGGCAGGCTAGTACTTGCTCTTCCTAGCTCTGATGATGGCATGTTTGCTCCCTTACCTACTCCATTACTTTCTCCCTTTATCGCTGTACATTGAATTCCAGGGCAAGTCAATATCTCCTTTCTTCTTTTGCTGCTTTCTGTGTTGTTTGTCGCTTTGTTTTGCCTTGCCTGGGAAACCTATGATAAAAGCACTGTCCTGAGGCCAAGCCTGGTATTTGCCTTTGCATCACTGCCTCCCATTCTCTGGAGAACCCTGTTATGAACCATGGGTAAGATGTTGGAGAAGGTTTCTTCTGAAGGACTGTGACCATGGATAGGTCTGTGCCACAGCAGGTATAACCCTGAAGAGACTGTAGCTTATAGATAAGGCTCCATTTGGAGCAGGTACAACCTGCAGTCTGTGGACAAGGCAGCTAGGTTGGTAGTGCTGGAAATGGTCTTGGTGCTTTGTTTTGAAGTTTGTTGTGTTCTTTAGGAGCCATTAAAAGTTAACTGATAGGTAATAAAGTGATAGTTTAGTATAGTTTATACTTGGATGAAGCCCTGAAGCTGCTGCTCTAAACAAAAGCCCAATTTTTATTTTGAATTTACTGATCATATCTGATAGACAGAGGTCATCAACAGGTATTTTACATCCTCAGTTAATGCACTACCTTATGCCTTGTGCCATACTTTTTTCTGCCTTTGTTTAATTAATATTTCCTTTGTTAAAATAGTGAATTTTGGAAAACTAGCCCATCATCCATTTGGTGGTTATTTGTTCCATTTACAGTAATTTCACGACCGTAAGGCGCACCGGACTACAAGGCACACTATTTTTTTGCAGCGAGGAGCCGCGCGGCGCCCAACAAAGTAGCGAATTACTGGCAGGTTCTCAATTTGCAAAGTTTTTCGCTGCTTTTTCGCCACTTTTTCGCGGCGATTTTTCGCCTCATTTTGCCGCTATTTTTCACCGCTTTTTGGCGGCTTTTCGCCGCAATTTTTCGCCGTTTTTCGGCTGCTTTTCGCCGCGATTTTTCGTGGCTTTTCGTGGCAATTTTTCGCCGCTTTTTCGCGGCGCTTTCTCACAGCTTCTTAGCGCTTTCCCGTGGTGCTTCTTGGCGCTTCCCCGCGGCCGTGCCGCTTCCCCCTGCTTCTTCCTGCCCGGCAGCCGCGCCGGTTCCCAGTTTCCCCTGCCCAGCGGCCGTGGCTCCCGCGCTTCCTGACTCCCCCCGCACGGCCACAGCTCCTGCGGGTCCTGGCTCAGTTTGCAGACCGCACTTCCGGGTTCGCAATTTTCCGATCTTTGTAGCACAGATAAGGTGCACCGGACTATAAGGCGCACTTCCGGGTTTGAGGGAAAATTTTAGTCAAAAGGGTGNGCCTTATAGTCGTGAAATTACTGTACTTTAAAGTAGACTAATTCAGCTATTTTATCTTTCTAAACTCCTCCAGTGGTTAATGAAGCAATGGATTCTTCCAGGATCATCTTCACTTTGGGATACATTAGCAAGTAGAGCAAGCCAGTGGCATACCTGAACAAAATAGTCAGTTCTGAGAATCTGACATCCACACTACTAAATTTAGTGATTTTTTTTTTTCTTCAGAGTAGTCCTAATCTAGTCCCATGGACTTAATGCCCATTGCATTTGGAGTGTATTTGGATACACTCCTGATCTCAATCTTCCAATTTATTTGATCTAAACCAAATAAAGTTTATGTTCCCTGAGACTGTGTGAATGAGTAATATAAACCAAAGCCCAGAAGGGGGAAGAATTGGGAACTTATCTTTAAAAGCCGTGCTCTCTTCTGATCCAGGCTAAAACACTGATATAGATGCAGCCTCAAAGCACTGATGTCAGATTACAGTTCTGAATTTCTTGCTGTAGCAGTCTCCTCCTTTCTTCATTTCCCATAGTGCAAATCTGGGGAGACTCAGCAGCTACTTCGTTGCAGAAAAGTTGGGTGCTGAGATTTATGCTGTGACTTCCATGTGACACCACTGCAGTGTGGACCTTCCCTCCTGGCAGGACCGAGCTTTTCAAGAGTCTTTTAAAGGAGCCAATTTGTCAGTCATTCATCGGATGGCCAAGCTGAATAAGCTCATGTAAATTAAAATGTTTCTAGGTGCTGAAGATGAATAATTTCTTGGGTGATTTTAGATATCTTCAGTGTTTCTGTTTGTATGCAGATAAGTCAGTTGTGCTCCCTTCATTAAGTGGACAAAGAAGGAGGTACTTCATCAGACCTAGTTTAAATGGCTGCTTGAGGATTTAAATGCTTTATTACCTAAATGTTTCACTTTTTCTCCCTGAATGTTAGAGTATTCTGAGCAACCATTTAGACATACCCAAAGCTGCATGAGAAACCCACTTCTCCTTTCCATATTGGAGCCAGACTTCAAAGATATACTTGAGGGTTGGTTTGTGTTTGGTTCTTTTTGTCATTGTTTTTGGTGGGTTTTGTTGTGTTGTTTTGGGGGTTTTTTTGTCAGATTGAATCACTTTTTTAGTTTTCTGTGATTTTCATATCCCCTGAGCTAATTATGACCACTTTCACATGTTTTGTTTAGTTCCTGGTGGTTTTTGCCTTACCCAAAATGTTTCACAACCATATCAACCATCACTAGTTCTCACCCCATGGTCAAATCTCCAATCCCATTTAATCTCAGGACTGCATACAGAAATACTGGTGCTGGAAAAAGTTTAATTTATCTCTTGGTGGATGGTTGACAGCATTGACAGCCTGCAGTGTATTACCATACTGAATTATCAAGCCCTTTAAAGAAATAATGAATGCTGCATACACTGACTTTCTGCCAAAAACATCCCTTTGTAATGTAAATGAAAGAACACAGCAAAGCAGTTAGATACACATCCAACCGCTGTGTCTGCTCAAACACACAGTGCTAAAAAGGGCTGTTCCTATTCTATCTTTATAGCCCTAACATGATGTTTACATTACCATAGGTGCTTTATTTTTTCACTCTGGCGCACCATCAGACCTGTCAAGTATTTCCCTGCTTAAGGATAGCTATGAGTGGTGTTAGAGGGTGACAAATTTCACAGAAATGTAATACAGAAATGAATCATTGTTTTCAGCTGAAGCAGAACCAGATGATCATTGCATTCTAGAAAGAGCAAGCACCTGCCTCAGAGTGAATTGCTTGTGTCAGAGTTTGAACCAAAAAACTCATCGACAGCATTCAATATTGTTACTCATGCAAGACTGGCAATCTTTATTTTTTTATCTTGTTTCCTTTGAAGAATTCATTTAATGAACACGAATGTGCATCATGCATTTTTTTCTCCTGTGTTCCATACAATGTTAACAGTATTTCCTGTTCTTAACTTGTAGCCTCCTGCCACAAGGAAACACCACCACAAACACCACAAGCCAGCAAATACCATTGCTTTAATGATGCAAAGAAAAAACAATGGGGCTTTGTCCTTTTCAGCATCAATATGAAGAAGAAAAATTGCCCCTTTTCTTTTTAGCCATACATTTGTTGTAGTGTGGGGATTTCTTTTTTTTTTTTTTTCTTTTTTTATGACAACAGTGACAAAAATTTTATATTGTTTAGTTGTTCTTAGCCTCTTGGTAAGGATCCTCCTGTTCCCTGACCAAGCTGCATTTACCCTGCAAGGAAACTGCTCCTTGCTTCCATCCCTAGCCTGGATCAGTCCTTTTTTTGTCTGTCCTCAGCTCTGCCTGTTGAGTCTGAATTTGGCTGTGCTCTTTTGCCCGTGTCCTGCTTTGTGTTTTGCTTTGTAATGACCTCTAATAAATGTAATGTTTGATAAAGTATCTTAACAGCTTTAGCAACTGTTTTGATTTCCTCTGTATGCATTCACTTTATTTTAGCACATTTCCAGCAATATTTTGCTGACCCACTTTGCTACATGCAAAAGGATGTTGATGTATTTATTTACTCATCTCTTTGCTCAGGACAGGAGTGAGCCTGTTTGGATGGTTCATTCAGCCTAGTCTAACAACAGTGTGAAAGCATGCAATGTCTTTCCTGAGCCCGTCAAAGGCTGCTTATATTTCTGCTGCCAGGCAGCTTCACACTGTAATAGAGCATGTTACAAAATGAAAAGGCTAGTTCTGCAATAGTGCATGTGCTCACTGTACTCTGATAATTTTATTCACTGCATCAGATTCCTAAAGTGGACATTTGTTATTTGTTAACACATAACTCAGATTTGTCATATCA
>PYHW01010164.1:1401015-1462252 GCA_013186435.1 Turdus rufiventris
TGGGATGGCAAGCACTCTTAGTGTACTGATGGCACCAGAGATAAACAGGAAAAGGCTTTTGCAGGGTCTACTAACATGTTTTCTTCAGAACAGAACACAATAGCATTATTGTGAGGCTGATCTATTGTGGTGATCTAAGGAAATCTGAGATAGGGAATATTAAAGGGGCAACAAGATAGGTAGAGGGGGAAAAAATAATTCCTTTCATTCCAGATATGTGTGCACCAACTGCTGACAGGGTTTCCTATGAGGATCACATTGTGTAAAGTATAACATGCTTCAGTCTCATCTCAGATCACAAACTGTGGGCCATGTCTTGCTCCTCATCACTCCAAAGCAGTGGAATTCCTCAACTCTGCCATCATCTCCCTCCAGCCCAGCCACCCTGAAGTCACACAGAGATTGGTAGGCATGGGGAAGGATTGCTTTGAGGTGCCATCAAAGACCAACAGTCAGGACTGATGTGGACCTGTGCTTTAAAGCTGTGCAGCATAGTTTTAGTGAACTAACCCAGAAGGTTATAAAAATCACTGGGGCTGCCATAAGTACATGAAAGCCAGTGTTGTTAGAGGTTTCACTTTCTGGTTGTGTGTGTTTGCTTGCTTTTGTATCTCAGGCCATGCATCTTTGCCTTAATCACAAGCTAAAAATATAGCATCAGTGGAGCATCAATGACCTGATTTAAAATGGCTTCCCCGATGAACTTCTCCCCTAGTTTATGTATTTATATAGGTTTTCTACAGATGATGTAAAAAGCATGATATGAAAAAGGATGAAAAGCAGGTGGTGGCAGAGTCAGGGCGTGCAGTCGTCCCACTTGTGTAACTGGGTCTTGTGCCAGCCTCTGGCTGGAACTAACTGCTGAGGAGTTTGTTGAAGATCAACGACTTTAGGCACTTTCAAATTATCCTTGATGAAGTGTATGAAATCCACAATCATCTGCCAAGAAGCAAACTATAGAACTGCACAAATGCATGTCATTTAATCTGGACTTTTTTTTCACTGGTAGGGATCCTGTGACTCCCATGAATCACATCAATCTTGACGTCAATTAGATCTTTGAAATAGCTATGCTGCACCATCACGACTACATTAAATTCACACAGTCATATAAAAAGTCAGCTAAGAAAGAAAGAGCAGAGTCTGTGGTCTTGAAATAGTGGTTTATTGGCAATATCTTTTCCAGGGACAGCAGGAGCTCCTAGTCTAGTCAAACTGAAGTGTTACTGCTTGTGCATGCTCCACTTTCAGCTGACAGAGGTGGGTCAAACTTGTGATGGCTCTGTGTTGGTATTGCTTGGCTGCACTCCCGAGGGATGCTCTGACTTTACGTCACCTTAAAGTGAGGCCCTTTAACCCAAACAGAGCGGAATGGGATTCATTATTTACTGTTCATTATGGATGGAGAAGGGGCTCTGCACAACTTCTGTTGTGTTTAGGTGAGGAAATAAATCACAGCAAATGACACACCAGGGTAGTGTGATGCTCTGACCTCCTTATAGCCTTTCATTCTTCTGTGTTCATCAGAGAGCCAAGACTGGCTATTCATTCAGAGATCAAGGAGGAGGCAATTTTGTTGTTCGTCTCCTTATCATTTTGATCTTATGCATAAGAAATTCAATAGGATGTGACAGGAAGGTTAAAGCTCTGTCTCTTCCTAAAGAGATTTGTACTCTTGAGTTCTGCATACCTAGAAACAGACACTCTGAAACAAGAGTCCTCTAAGTCTCTCACTGGTATATTACATTATATGACCTGATTACAGATATTCTTCATGCCAGGGAAAAGCATGCTCGCCACCAGCTCAGTTGGATGCTCTCTCTGTTCCTACGGAAACTGACTACTCAAAATTCAGTATTTTCAGGAAACCTCAAGAGTGTGGGACTGGGTCATGTAATGTAATATTTACAGCTTGAAAATCTGATGCCTAAAACTGAGTTTGACTAGATCTTGGCTTCGTTTATAATCAGTAGAAACAAACAATATTTTGATTTAGCTTACATATTTAAAATGCCAGTTTTAGGATGTTAGGGATTATCCTCTGGAGGTTTCTATTTTTCCCTGTTGGAGTACACAAGGAGTACTGTATGATTAGCTCAGGTTTAGCATTTACAGGTTAGATGCCTCAGGACATAAATTCCCCAAATGAGAAGCCTTCTCAGGCTTCAGAAAGATGTCAGCCTCTGTCCCTGTTTAGTGACCCAGAGGAGAAAATCACACAGCTTTGGGGGAATTGTGCCTATTCTGAGTACACTAAGTCATGTCCTACATCTGGCCTCGTTTAGCAATTCTAGAAGTTCAAGACAACAGATACTGTGTGCTGTTAGGTCAAAAATGTCCACTTAACATCAGTTGTCAGAGGCACTCTGTAGCACACCTTCCCAACAGAAATATGGATGCTCAGGGACATTAGGGGCAGGATCAAGTTTGTAAAGGAACACCTAAATTTAGTTGTTTACACAGAGATGTATGCCAAAAGATAACAATGGGTGTAACAGTCCATTAGACAAATGGAGCACTGCTCAATACAGACCAGCAGCTTCCAAGATGATTCAGCCAACCAACCAGTCACATAAGGACATAGCTGCCCTATGCTATATATGAGACAAGCATACACATAGTAGGTGCATCATTTCCTTGGAGATGACCTAGAGTAGCCAATATGTCTTAATGGGTCTGGCAGCTACACCACAAGACCTCCTGAGCCTTTGGAGCAGTAGTGCCCTTCTGCAGCAGAAGATGGATACACTAAGGGATCTCCAAAGGCACTTGGACACCTGCATTTGGGCTTCTGCGTCACACTCTCAGTTTGTCTTTCAGGGAGAAGAATTTCTTACTGGGTGCCACTGCCAAAATTATTAGCTTGCATGGTGCAGTCCAGGAGCCCTTCATTAAAACTTAATGGCGTCACCTAATCCTGTGTGAACTTCTGGCATGTGAATGTCATTTCTTATCAGAGATGTCAGGCAGCTGACCTGCTGATGCACCACAGACAAGCCCACTACAGAAGAGCTGGTAGTGCCAGCCTGGGGAGCTGGTTCCATTTCATCACAAGGGTGATTTTGGACTCCAGCTATACATCAAGGGTTTCTGCACAGCAATTCATTTCGCCCATGTTGCATCCTAGAACTGGATCAGTTTCCTCTCAAGAAACTGGCTGCAGTTTTACACTCTATTTGAAAGACAACAAGCAGAATCTTAGAGGCTTAAGGACTACACCAAGACTGCCTCATAGACAGATCACCTTAAAGTAAAACACTCCCGTATTAATTTGTTCTGAAGTGACCTTTTACAGCCTTGTAGTGCAAGACACTCCAATAAACAGGGCTTAAGGTCTTCAGGTTTGTAGTCATAACCCAGCAAAAATGAGAGAACTTCCACTGGCTCTACCGAGCTTAATACACTGATCTGTCACATCTAGCATGATTTATGTGAAGTCTTTTCTTCTCTGTAAATTAATTTCAGATCTCAGTAGAAACAAATCTAGGCAAATATGCAACCTGACGTCTGAGTTTACAGTTAGTTAATCATTTCCAGTGACACTCACTAGAGAGAACTTATGGAGAACTTTATAAATTAGATTCACCTTACATAGCTACTATATAAAACTTGGCATTTATCAATCTGGGGCATTACTGGACTAAAGAAGAGAACTAAAATTCACCATAGTCAAAAGATAAGCAAATGAGGAAATAAACCCCATTAAAATACCAGTCAGCAAGGAGCTACTGCATACAAAACACTGTCATACCTGTATGACTTTGAACACTTTCCCAAATATATGTTGGTGTCCAAATATATTTGAACCCTTGTCTGAATGTATGTAAATAATACTGTAGCTCCCAGACATTTCTGTCATATCAATGCCTTTCTGCATTTCCTACATCTACCTTTGTATGTTTAAATAGCCACTATGCATCATTTTACATTAGCTTGGCTAAATTTCATTTTATCAGTGTTATTTATTTTACTCTTCTCTGTCATTTATCAAAGTGGTTTTGTAGTCTACTATATCCTCTATGGATGCATAATCCCTCCCAGCTTTATATCACTTTAATATTAGGTTGGTAAGTCTCTCCACAGTTGTTAATTTACCTCTTTGGTATCCTATTCAAAGCATCCTCCCAAGATAATGATAAAGTATTACAATTTCCTCATTTTTAATAATTTTTAAACAGGATTAGCTTTAAGAAAGCAACATGGTTTCCACTTTGAAGTCCTCATAAAACCATGTCCTCATCAAAGAAAAAAAACATAGCTTTGACTAATCCATGCTGTTTAAAGTATATAAATGTATAAATTCAGAAGTGAAATGCTTATTTGTTATGTGTTATGAAAGTCTGTATTTGATGTACAGTGATTTGCAGTTCCCTGTGTCTTCTGTTGTTTTTCACCTGTGTTATGTGACAGTCAAACTACTTGATTGAAAAAAGTCCTCCTGGCTTTAGCACCTAGTCATCTTCCATTGAATTAAAGTTCATAAATTCACTACCTTTGCAAAAACTACTTCCAGTTTTGACTGTGAAGTAATGGAATTTATTTTTTTCTATTTGAGATATGTCTGTGGGAATCTCTTCAAGCTCACAAATACCACCCTACAGAGCCATTTAAGGTGCTAGAGCCTCTCCATGAATCCTGACAGTTCACAACCAGAACCAGCAATAAGCCACAACTCTGATGGAAGACATTGTTCACAGGAAAAATGCATACAGCTGGCAAAGGGCAGATCCCCCTACCACAGAACAAAAAAGCCCAAAATGCCAGGGAAAGAAAAAAACCCACTCTGGCTGGCAACCTGGTGGGGAGAAAAAAAAAAATGGCGACAGCCTCTGTCTCAAGGGAAAAAAAAGCCAAAACAAAACGTTCACACAGCAGCTCCAGCAAAACAGATGGGAACCTGGTGAAATGTCTGGTGTTGGTCCCCTCTTCACAGTAGGTGAAGCAGGTGGATTTGGTGTCCTCTCTCTCACTGGCTCAGCTTTTCCAGAGGCTGGGGCCGAGATGGAGCAGCCCCCAGCCAATTCTTCTCCCGTCTCTTGGATCTCAGACCAAAACCAAACCGTAAGTTCACTTTTGAAAAAAAAAACAAAAACAAACACCCAAGGATTGCTGCAGCAGCCTCTCCATGGCTGGGGAAAGTGAAAAAAACTTCCTGCCTAAGCTAACAAAAACTAAGCTAGCTAAGCAAAAGAAGAGATGCAGTCCACACAGCATGAGGGATGCCAGGAGAGTGAGGCTTTGAAATCCCCCCTTCACTCAAGCTGCCATAAAGCTACAGCAACCATTTCTGGGCATACAGTAGATGATAAGGGAATAGAGTACTCGTCATAAAATCACCCCAAGACACCCATCTTGTTGGTGGGCGTCATATTGATTAACCTCCAGTCACCTGAGACCTCCCTAGTTAACAGGACTGATGGTAAATGATGCGAAGTGTCTTGGTGAGCTTTCCCTCCACTTCATTTAACTCCCAGTTCTTATCAGTGCTCTGAGATCCAGATCTTTTAAAAATCCACCTAAAATTCAGTTACGAGATTTGGTTGACAGCTTTGAGACTTGGCTGGCAGCCTTGCTCTTCAGGTAAAACTGAGCTTTCTATAATAAGGTGCAGTTATTTGCACAAGAAATTGAGCTTTCTTGCAGGAAGATCTTTAGTTTGTGGGATTAACTGCCGTGCAAACTGAATGTCATCAAAACCTTCCCCTGATTTTTATGCATGTGCAAGGCATGCTTTTGAGGCTCCACTGTCCATAATATAAACCCAATCCCAGTGAGGGAACACTGACAAATGCTGTAGCAAGGGAGAGGAAGCAGAGCTGGTCTATACTGGGCCAGTAAATGTTGGTCAATGGACATAGCTTGTCAGCAAATAGTCAAGAAAAATGTGTTCCAGACATCAGAATTTCTTAAGTCAGTTCCTTCAAATTATGCCAACATCATGGGAGGAGATACTGTGGAAGCAGGAAAGAAATACTTTCCCCCAAATAAGGTCAAAGAAGAGGGAAGTCTCCAAAAATGTGATACATAAGCATGAGTGTTATAAAAGTCTCTGCTCCCCCAATTGCAGCCCTAGCATCTAGTCTAACTGCTTGCCCTCTTATAACCCTTCTTGTGCCTGCTTGATGGGGATTTTTTATTCTCTATTAAAATGATGTCCACTGGTAAAAATGAGACTGAACTTTCCTGTATGCTACATGCATTCCTTAATATCCCATATCAAAGAAGTTCCAGCATGCCTTGAAAAACCTACAGGGTTGGGGGTGGAGGGGTTGTCTCGGCTTGGGCCACCAGCTTTGATCTTGGACTGAGTGGGAATAGCTGGATCCTGAGGAGGGAAGCAGCTGGCATGATGGTGACTAAGGGGTATTGGAAAGGCTGAGTGGGCTTCATTGATCTCCATGAAGAGCACAGGAGGAGAAATGGCTTGGCCAAGGCAGGTGATGGTGGGAGGCAGCAGGGATAGACTGAGCTGTATCACAGGCTCAGGGCTCAGCCATGCAGCTATGACTGTATTTAGGTGAGCTGCTACTGCAAATACCCTTGCCTGAAACAAGGTCTGACAAACCAGGGCATTCCCAGTAATTTGTGCTTGATGTCAGTGTGTGCAGCAAAATGCTTCAAATGAACCAAAAGGAGGGTGTGTACAAGAGTGACACGAGTGCATCTAAGCATGACACTGTGGCAACTTGACTTAAAATGAACTTTCAGTTTATAGAGAGAGGGGATAGGGAAACAAGAATATATAGATGAAATCACCTCTGTACTGATGACCCTGACATCCAGTTAAATTGTTGGTACCTACACGTGAAACATGCTAAAACATCCAATACAGTAGACAAAAAAGTTACAACTTGGAGCAAGGGAATGTGAAAGGGCATTTACAGCGAGAAGCTGAAGAAGCTCAACTTGTTTGGTTTACAAGAAGATAACTTAGATGACTTGATGATAATACACATCTTTAGGAGTGGTCACCAGACACCATAGAATTGTCATTAAGGAGAGGGCAGAAATCCCTGAGCGTGAACTGAAGCTTACTAACCCTGGTTAGAAATGAGAATACATTTTTAGCCGTGAGAGTAGGCACTGGAACAATGTGCTAAGCTGTCAACTCATCAGGTCTTCAGTCCTGGCAGTGTTTCTGTCCAAAAGGCATGTACTAGCCAAATACAAAACACACTGTGAGTGCCCCTTCAAACTGGTCTTTGAACACCAGTTTCATCCCCAAACTCGCAGGAATTTTAGAAGCAGCCAAAACTGGCTGGTTACCACAGTGTTGCCCCCTGCATAGTACTTGTATATTCTTTGTACCTGTCTACTCTCGGGGTCTACCTCACCACAGCTGTTCCCATGCTCAGCGGACAGCCGGAGCTTGCACACTGCAGGTGGCACGGCCACTTCTGTCCCTAAACATCTCCTCCCCAGACCATTGCTCTGGGGCAGCCGCCATCCCCACCCCTCTCGATGAACACCCGCACCCACTTGCTCCTCTCACGAGCCTTCGGGGACAGCGCGGTCGCCTCCGCCAAGTGAATTGCCCGCACCTGCTCGGAGGGGCGGCTCCCGCTGTCCCCTGGAGCACGGCTCGCCCGCTGCGGGGGCGGGCCCTGAGCCGCCCCGCCCGACCCCGCGGTGCCGCCGCCCGGGTGTGCCCGGTGCCGCCGCCAGGGCTGGGCGCGTGGTTCTTGTGGAGATCCCGGCGGCTCCAGCTCCGCCCCGCGCGTGTCCGTGGGCTGGGGCCGGGCGGGGGAGCAGCCCCGGCCGCCGCCGCCCCGCCCCGCCATGCCGCAGCCGTAGGCAGCCCGCGGCCGCTCCCAGCCCTCGGCCTCCGCGGCCTCCGGGCCCATGGGCAGCCTGCTGAGCGGGGTCAGCTTCAAGGAGCCCACCACGGTGGAGGACTGCGACTCCACCTGGGAGACCGACTCGGAGCCCGAGGCGGCGGAGCCGCGGCGGCAGGAGGGGGTGTGCTCCGCCGCGGGAGGCGGGGAAGAGCCGCCCGAGCCGCCCGCCGCCGACTGCCGGCCCCGGGAGCCGCCGGCCCCGCCAGCGCAGGAGGACGCGGAGCGGGCAGAGGCGGACGCCGCCAGCCCCGAGCAGGTACCGGCAGCGCCGAACACAGCCCCGCCCTGCCCCGCCCGCAGGCCCGGCGGCCGAGCGGGAGCGGGGGAGCCGAGCCGAGCTGAGCCCCGCTCCGGGCAGCCCCGCTCCGCCGCTCTGCGGCACTGGCGGGCCCGGTCTGCTGCCGGCGGCACCTGCCGCGCCCGGAGCGGCTGGGTTAGCACAGCGCTGCGCCTCCACTAAGGACCGCTTCTATCTCTCGCCACCCCTCCCCTGGCATTATCGGGAGAAAAACGAGGCCTTGGTGCCTACCTAACGCTGCTGCTGTTTCCAGGGAGGGCTGTGTTTTAAATTAAATGGAGCATTTATCGTGGCCTCTTCATTAAACGGGATAAGAATCTGAACATTTGACCCTATGTGGTAATGGAATTGTGACTTCTCAGTGGGTGGCATGAATTTTCAGAGCGAGTTTCTCTTCTTTAGGAAGCTTTGTAAATGCCGAGCTTAAAGAAATAAAGTGTTCTTTTGACAATAATTTTGGGTTAGGGTACCATCTAGGGTGGAGCAGCTGGGTTCTTTTTTTAGGTTGCTAGATAGATCGTGTTTTGGTTCAGAGATCATACAAAATTAAGTAAGCCTAAGAGTCTTTCCCTTTCCTGCTAGTTCCATGGTGATGCTATGCAGGATAACCAAGTGTCAAGGGGTGTTTCTCGTTTTGTCTGCAGGTATGGTCAAAACTGTCTTGTGAAAGGAGGAATGAGCATAGTTGCTTGTTTGTCATTAAAGTGCAGTTGATAAGCCATGGCATGGGCAATAAGAACGGCAAATGCCCCGTGCAGTCCCGAAGAACTTCCTGTTTTAAGTTTGACTTTAACCTACTACACATATATTCCAAGGAGTAGAATGAAATTTTTGTAGTAACTGATCGTTTTCTCATACAGGGTGCAATAATAGTAATTAGATCTAGATCTATGTACACATTAATTTTTTTCTTTTTTTTTTTTTTTTTTTTTTTTTTGCAAATAGTATTTCCTCCTCAAAATTGGTGGTGTCTGTGTTTTCAAGTTCAGTTCCTTATTTCAGCTTGTATTAGCACTTGCCAGATTACTTTGAAGTCTCACATTTGGAAATGACGGACTGGGGATTTAATTCAAATTCAGCCTCATTGGAAGGAAAAATTCAGTCTTGCTTTTCTATTTTAAATTTTTTTTTTACTTAGGTTTAAAGTGTGTTGAGCAGGGAAATTTTCAGTGTTTGACCAAACAGTAGGCAGATGCATGCACTTATGTTTGTTTACATTGCTGAAATCTGTAATGAAAAGTAATTATTTTAATATTATACAAATTTGCTATTTAGGGAGTTTGTGTGAGATGAGTATCTGCTTTCTGACTGTTTCAGAGTGGTGATGGAACTGAGCTGACAGCCAAACCAAAGAGAAGCTTCTACGCAGCAAGAGATTTATACAAATACCGACACCAGTATCCAGTAAGAATATTTTATTGCCTTTTCAGTAAAAAACACTATTAAACCTTTGTTTGTCCAATAAGTACAAGAAATGACAACCAAAAAGCTGATACCGAGGCACAACATATGTGAGTGGGAGAGAAGCAATGTTTTTTCATCCCAGGCAAACATGCAAACACATGATATGTGTAAGCTTGGGAACTGTGCTGGGAGCCCAGGAAAACACTTGTGCCTTGGATATCAAAGGCAGTAGATTACGGAGTTTGCCTGACTGATTATTTGTCTTTCAAGTTCCTTGAGACTGAAGGGAGGGTGCTGCTATGTTTGCTGCTGCCTCAGTAAGAGAAGGTACCAGCTAGAAGGAACTTCAGATTCTTAAACTGAGTCTTTAGGTGCATAAATAGAACTTTGTGGTTCCTAAAACTCTGCAATTTTTTGTCCTTAAATTATTCAAAGACCCTAATATCACTTTTTGGATAGTCTTGGTAGGTTTGGAGGCTGATAATGTCCTATTTCCTTTCTTTTAGCAGAACTTTAAAGATCTTCGGTACCAAAATGACTTGTGCAATCTCCGGTTTTACAAAAATAAAATCCCATTTAAACCTGATGGTGAGTAATCTGCAACAATAATAACAAAAGAATTCTCACTAATGATAGTAGCATATTGAAACAGTGGTGATAATTGAGGCAAATTAAAGATTTGTAGTAATATATTGTAGATCATGGACCTCCCACGTTAGAGTAGCACATAAATAACACGAGAGCAGTTTGTGCTTAAAACAGAGTTAGCTTTCACTCTGGGAAGGTGGTGCTTTTCTTAGACATTTATCAGCATGAAGTAGTGCAAGGCATTGTTAGTACCACTGTTTTGTGGCAGTACCTTTTATTAAACAAAGATAAAATTCTTCCACTATATTGCACAAACTTGCTGTTTGAATAGGAGTGGCAGCGATCTATGGGTGTTATTGTTAGAATTGTGTAAGGGGAAAAAAATGTGCTGTAATCTTGTGAGACTATTGTAATAACAATAATAAAGCCATTTCTCAGTGTCCCTAGTGGTTCTGGTAGTCGAGCAGGAACCTTGTATGTAACATTCTGCACTAACACAGGAGAAGCTGAAAGATGACAAACACTACTCTAGAGAGTTCGCAATCAACGTATGAGGGACAGTAGGAGAGCAGGCAGATCAGGAAGCAAGAGGAAGCAAAAAGCAGTCTTGGTAAGGGTGATAGGAGGAGTCTCAGCACAAGAGAGCATAGCCATTGGCAAAAAAAAAAACCAAACCAAACAAACTGAAGGCCAAAAATAAGATTTTCTGAGTTTTAAAAGAATAATGACAATGTTACTTTGAAGGTATTTGCAGAAAGATCCTCTGTGTGAGAGCAGCTTGGTAGGGAGTAGTGAAGTACATGTTGGAGTGCAGAAGGGGTGAGATGTGTAGGCTTCCTCTGAGGCAGGATCCTGTTGGAAGCAGGATCAGTCTCATAGCAACAAATAGGTTCTGATAAGGAAGTAAGGGACAGGTCACAAAGGCTTTGGAAGTGAAGGTATATAGTTTTTGTTGGATGTTACAGAGCAGGGTTTCACAATGGAAGAATGCAAAGCAAAAAAAAAAAAAATGGGTCAGTATAAAAAAGTAACAGTCTAGAAAGATTATCTTCGCAGCATTCAGGTAGCTGCATTCAGCAACATTCAGGATAGGTGTAAGCATGACAAGAAAGCACTTTTCAAGGTCAGGAAAAAAAAAAGTTGAGATGCAAAGTGTGAGAGTTCAGATAGGAGACTGGTTGGAAAGGAATGTTACACAGAAGGTGGTAAAAATGCACATATAGGAAAGTTTAAGATGAGAACTGCTATAGACAAGATAGTGGTAATACCCTTAGCAAGTGTGAAAATAACTCAGGTTGTGAAAGAAAGATAAGACTTTTGCTGTAACCGACTTGAGCTTTATCTAGATACCCATAGGCAGATGCTTTTAGTCAGTTTTAGCAAGAAAAGGTTGTCTGCGAATTGCCAATAAAGTAGATTTAGGAGATGTTGCACAGAGAACAGAAGGGCACTGAGGTCTGTGTGAACCTGGGGACCATATGGCTCTAAAAATAAAAGAAAAGGTTGTGAGGAAGAACTCCTCTAAAGTCCAAAATGAAGGAACAGTTCAAGGATTAGCTACAAGAAGAGGTAGCTGTGAAAGCTATAGGAGGGCTTCCCTCACAAAATTTGTGAAAAATAACATTTCTCTTAGTATTCTAAGAGAAAACCACAATTAGTAATGTCAAAGGTAGCTGATAAGCCATGGAGGCTGACGTGTTGGCTGTGAGCTCTGGTTTTGTAGAAGTTTGTATTGAGAATGGAAAAGAGTACCACCACCGTGACTCCAGTCTATGGGTCTGTGAGAGTGTTCAGAGGGAGTGTTAGCTACCAGCTTAAGGACTGGAATTCTGGAGAATGAAATTCTGGAGATGAAAATCCCAAAATATTTCTAGTGCAATACTGGATCTGAAGTTCCATGACCCACAGATTTAGTTTGTGGTTCTGGATCAGAGTTGGCCTGTTTATCTCCCTGCCCTGAGACTGATTAGCAGTTTTCCAATACTTGAAATATAGGTTGGATACAATGCAGTGATGGTGAAGGTCCTCTTTCCAAGGTCCTTTTCCAGCTTTGCCTACACAGGAAGCCCCAAGTACTTAGTAGCCCCTTAGACTGCTTTCTTCACTTCTTAAATAAAAGTATCAAATGTGTCCTCCTTCACCATTGAGACCCAAATGGAAATTTTCACTTTCAAAAGGCAAAGAGGAATCTTAAATTTATAGTAGGAGACTATATACACAGGGCTTTGGGTTTTTTAGGCTGCTCCTATGCTATTTGACTTTGGAGATGCTATGTAGCTATTGTTGGTTTCAGAATAGAAAACTGTTGTTGGCTTCTGAACAGAAACAGATGAACACAGTGTTCGTTCATGGAAAGCTATTGTACAGCTTTGGGAACAAGGATCATCCTTTTTGTGTACTTTGTGTGTCTGTGTAGTACCTGGAAAAGTGCCCTGGGCCATGACTGAATTTCATGGGCACAGTCTCAGTGTGATGCTTAGCCACCATTAATTGAGAAAGATTTCCTAATCATAGTAGTATTTGTGGCTGGAGAGATTCCTGGTGTGGGAGAGTTGAGGCTTTGTTCTATGAAGATTGGCTGGCTGGATGGATGGATGGACAGATAGATAGATAGCTGCAGAGTTTTGTCTTGTAAAAGCAACGACAGGTAATTCACAGAGCAGTATTTTATGGAAGCGGTTTGTTAATTCCCAGTCAGTGGGATAAAGGATTCTGTGACATGAGAACTCTTGGATCTATTTTACACAGATTGCTGTCACGTATTTTCCCTTGTTAGTAACCCAGTATAGGTTAGTTGGTTTTGTTTGTATTGACATTTGATAAGTACCTTATTTTTAAATTAAGTTTTAGTAACTAAATTAGTTTTAAATTAAAATTAATTTATTTATGACTGCAATAGACTTTATTCCACGTAGTATGTGAAAGACAATTAAAATGTGTGTTCTATCATTATTTTAACATGCGTATGCTTTATGTAGCTGAGTGCTAGTTTTGATGGCTACCTAACAGTTTTTCAAATTATTTTTGTGCAGGGGTTTATATTGAAGAAGTCCTAAATAAATGGAAAGGAGACTATGAAAAACTGGAACATAACCACACTTACATACAGTGGTTGGTCAATTATTACCTATTTCTGTTTCAAAGCATTATTTCGATTAAGTATTCTTATATTGAACTATAATGCACTTCTTCTTTTAACAGGCTTTTTCCACTGAGGGAACAAGGTCTGAACTTCTATGCTAAAGAATTAACTACATATGAAATTGAGGTAATACAAATTGAGCTCTGTACAAACCATCACAGTAATTTTAATACATAACTGCTTTTTGTTATATAGAGTTGTCTTATACAATGCAGAAGTACTTGCTTTAGTGCCACTTAGAATTTTGGACATATTCTTTGTCCATTAGGAATTCAAGAAAACAAAAGAAGCAATTAGAAGATTCCTTTTGGCTTACAAAATGATGTTGGAGTTTTTTGGAATAAAACTAATTGATAAAACTGGAAACGTAGCACGAGCTGCTAACTGGCAAGAAAGATTTCAGCATTTGAATGAGTAAGTAATGACATGCACTTCACTTGCTAGAATTACTATAGAATCTCTTCATCCTTTTGTTTTCTAGAGAAAGCAAAGATATTTTTTCCAAAGACTGCCAGGGAAAAAAAAAGGGAAAAATAAATAGTTGATGCCTGGTTTGGGCCTCTGTCTGTATGTTCCTCCTTCCCCTTTTTTTGATTGTCCTTCTCATTGCCAGTTGGACTGACATCATTGGATTTCTTGAAAATGCAACTTTAGATGGTGCTGACAAAAATCCCAGCTCCACACTAATTTGTCATGATACTGAATTTGTTTTCACCCAATCCCAAAGTGCTGCTTTTCACTTGATAAAAAACAAGTGGCTTATCTTTGTATTTACATTTCTTTTTGAGAAAGAACAAATTCTCCACACCTGTATGAAAGTTAAGCAACAAGATTTCCCTCCCTCCTCAAAACATGAAATACTTAGTATTAAAGTATTTTTAATTGAAATGCTAATCTGGAAAGATTTAAACATACTATGTCAAACCTTAGGCCAATGTTCAGCAAATTATATCAGTTGCTTTTAATTGGTATTGTGTGGATCCTAAGTTTGCACTGAATTTTGCCTCACAGATTAATTGTACCAAAAGCTCTTTTCAAATCTTGTGCTCACTTTCCTAACATTTCTGACCTTAAAGCTGCAGATTGTTTTCTTGCAGCATTTTGTTCTCCTGTCATGATAAAAACTTGTGGGTACAATTGCTGATGAATTCCAGGTGAATAGCAGGAATAATTTGTTAGTAATTTTATTTAAGCATTGTATGAGCCAACATGGGTGTGGGCTCAGACTCAGGCGACAGATAAAACGGGTTTTCGGGAAGCCCAAATGTTACTGCATTTTTTCACTCCTGTCCTTTGCAGTGAGTAGCTACACTTTTAAGTGAGGATTACCTAATTTCATCCATCTGAAAATCATACTTAAAAGTTTTACTGCATATTAAGATGTGCTTTACGAGGGAAAGACCTTTTCACAAACACCTCCAGAAGACAATTAGTTCATTTTCTCTTACATATTTCATACAACAGTGGGACTTACTCTCCAGAGGTGCCTGTGTTTCCTCCAGCAATGACTGTATCAGTAGTGCAGGTGCTAGACTAGATTGGAGACCCAGCTTTTAAATAACTTGAGTGAAGTGCTATGAACCCTGTTTTGTAGCTGCACTATAAATACAATTCAAACCCTTTCATTTACAAAGCAACTGGGTTTTCTCCCCAGAAATAGAACAGCATAAAATCATTAAGGTTGGAAAAAAATCTCTGAGATCATTGAGTCCAATCTTTGACCTAGCACCACTGTATCAACTAAACCATAGCACTAAGTGCCACATCTGCTCATCTTTTGAACACTTCCAGGGATGGTGATTGCCCCACTTTCCTGTGCAGCCTGTTCCAATGTTTAACCATTCTTTCAGGGAAGAAATTTTTCCTAATATTCAACCTGAACCTCCAGTTGGTGCAACCTGAGGCTATTTCTCCTTGTTCTGTCACTTGTTGCCTTGGACAAGAACCTGAGCACCCCCGCCTCTTACGACAGCCTGCTTTCAGGCAGTTGTAGAGAGCAGTAAGGTCTCCCCTGAGCCTTTGTTGCTCCAGAATAAACAAACCCATAACTTTAGCTGCTCCTCATAGGACTTGTAGTTGCCAGACCCTTCACCAGCTTTGTTGCCCTTCTCAAACAGCAGAAGGAAAAATCAGTACATTCATTTTATTTCCTCTTAGCTCTCACCCCCAGTGCTTTTTACAAACACTAATTTGCACTCGCATCACCCCAGCAAATGAGGTGCTAGTAAACTTCAGCAGCTTTGAGAAATTAAAAGACAGGACATCTGAAGTACATACCTGAAGTGATAAAAAGGACTGAGGAATTGCAGTTCCAGCTCTGTATTTGTAAAGTGGTTTTTTTTTTTCTGATTCAATAGAGGTTTTTTTACCCATTTCTTTCAAAGGTCTCAACATAACTACTTGAGAATCACTCGAATTCTGAAAAGTCTTGGTGAACTTGGATATGAGAGTTTCAAATCTCCCCTGGTAAAATTTATTCTGCATGAAGCTCTTGTGGAAGATACCATTCCCAACATTAAGCAAAGTGCTCTGGAATATTTTGTGTATACTATTAGAGACCGAAGAGAAAGGAGGAAACTGCTGAGGTTTGCCCAGCAACATTATACACCCTCAGAGCATTTTATCTGGGGACCCCCAAGAAAACAGAAGTCAGAGGGAAGCAAAGCAAATAAAAAGCCAGCATCCCCAGTTTCTATTCCCAATAGTCATATTTCTAAGCATAAGAAACTGAAGGAGCCTAAGAATGCATCAGCAAGTGGAAGCTCAGCTGGTAAAATAACTGAAGAAAGAAAGGTAGAATTCACAAAAAATGGGGAAGAAAATGATCAGGATGAACAAGAAGTGAACTGTGATGCTGTTAGGCAGAACAACAGTGAAAAGAACAGTGAAACTGATACCAGTCAGGTTTCAAGATCAGAAGAAACTCATGATAATTCAGACAGAAAGGAGGACACTTCCCATTCCAAAAAAGATGATGAAAATCTGAACAATGACTGTGGAAATCACCCAGGCATTATAGAGGAAGATTTATGTAACAGTGAGAATTCTTCAAATGACACATCAGCAGATCTACAAGATAACCTTGATAAGGATACATTTTCAGGGGGGATCACCACAAAAGCTAAGGATGAGCTCAGACCATGAGTCTGAGATTTTAAAAAACGTTGTTTCACTTTGAATGAAGCAAATTATTCATTGCTTCTTCATTTTGGTTGAAATTTCCATCTAGCGTAAGTTCACGAGGCGAATGCTTGTTGCAAATGCATCAGATTAGGCTTCTCTTAGGTTAATGAATTTTGGTTATTTTCAACCTCAGTTTATCAGCAGTCAGCCAGGTGTGTCTCTTTAAAACAATTGTGCATATTGAAAGCTAAGGAATTTCTTATCTTTTTCAGACAGATTGCACAGAAAAGCTTATCTACTTTTTAAAATTCATCCAGTATTTAAAATAAATAAATAAATAAAGTGTAACAACTCAAAAGCTTTGGAACATCAGAATTTTAAAGTTTCCTTTAAGTTTTAAGTTTGTTTTAAGTTTTGTTTTCCCTTTAGGAAGTTACTAGAAATTATTTCAAAAACAGTTTTTTACCCTAGTGGTTATTGTTTTAGGAACTACGTTCACGATTAATATCAGTATTTACACAGTATCTTTACCTTAGATTGGCATCTTTGTTGGAGGCTCTTAACAATGGATAGCATATATCATGTCCTGTACAGCTGGGAATCACTGTACATTGAATAAAAGTTTTAACTTACAAAGAAACTGTATCCACAGCTTTTGGATACAAGGGAAGTTGCACTTTACACTTCTTTTAGTTCCTGTTAAATTCTCCCTTCTCTTGACTCATTTATTGCAGCTAAGCTGGGGGGAAGGATCTCTTTGATCTCTCAAATTTGGTCTGTTTGAAAGCTCTCTGTGATCAGCTGTAATAAGACAACTCCCCCAGCTGGGTTCAGCACATGGAAAGGCTCTGGACAGCTGAAAAGCAGTGTCTTTACCACAAAGCACTGCCTTATCAGCAAAACCATCAAAGAAGAGGTCACCAGGCATGTCAAGTTGGCTCTTATTTGAACTTCGATGTTTCTTAACCAGTTTTGGGTAGAATCTGCACAATACAGTCACTCGTTGCTGGCCTCAAAGACAAAGGCAGTCCTGATGCTTCTTTCCAGCATGTGTTTCCTCTAATTTGATCTATATCATAAGTCTCTCACAGTTTTATGTTACTTTGATAATCAGTGGTAACTTAAGGCAGGCCACTCTATTGGCTGGGCTGGAGCCCAACAAGTAGGAATTTCGCTATTAAGATCTTTCCCAGCTTCTACTGAAGAACTGTCTGCTCTCCCTGAGTAGCTTCTGAGTTTCTGCCATTCAAGTCAAACGATAGGACCTGGCAAGTTAGTTGTGCAGAGTATGAATTAAAAAATAATGCAGGTAAAATTCACTCTTCCTACAGTCCTAAAATACTCTAAAACTTCTGTATATGTATTTTCTGTTTGAAAGTGTACATATTATCCACTGCCTTTAATGCATTTCTGATGAAATGTTATGCGACAAGAGGCTGACTACAGTTTGAGTGTCAAAATGCTACAGGAGTTTATTCAAGTCTTGTAACTCTAAATGGTGAAGTTTTCAGGGGTTTCAGAACATAGACAAAACCAAAATGTCTTGTGTTCTGTTTCACTAATGCCCATCATGGCAATGCATCATCCATTTATTTTCTTCAGGTAGCGCTGGTTCTTGGGATCAGATAGAATGGGAGTTAGGGATCTTGGACCTATGGAAAAAGATTAGGTTGTTTCCACCCTAAAGAAGCAGAGAAGAAAGAAGATCTGTTTCTCCTTCTGTGCTGACTTGTGAGGAAAGAAACTTACGTACATGGATTTTTTTTTAGGGTAACCCGGATCATTCAAATGGGCATTAAGCCTGTCTGAGCAGAAATGCCCCAAAGAATTCCAGCCACCACCTTTTTAAGGCCAGAATGGTCCTGAGAAGCCTTTCACAATTCCCTGGACATGAACTGGGATCCCCTTGATTGTGTTTGCCTCTGACCTTCAGAACAGAAGGAAAGGAAGTGCTGTGATAAAACTTGTATGTGTAGTTAAGGACTCTGCCCTTCCACATATGCAAAGGGAGGACACTTCTTTTTCTGCCTATGACTTCTTCAGTCTTGAGTGCCTAACTGTGCAAACTTCATAGAGTTCTTACCTAGTTATTTTTTGAGTACCATAGGGGAAATTGATACCCTATGTGTAAGGAATGTAACTATAGCATAAGAAGCTATACAGAGCCTTCCATTTATGAACTTGAGTATTAATGTTAAACACTTTACAGAAAATGCAGAGTATGGAAGTGAAATAAGGGATGCCAGAGGTGTTATTATATTTATAGTGTAATTTGATTGAATATCAGTGGCCTCAGGAGATCTTTTGTCTACTGAACAAAAAAAAGAGAAATCTTGCTCTGATTTTAAACAAAGTTATTGGGATGTGCTTCCAGAAGGTTACTCTGCAGTATTCCATTATCATGACGCATCTCTCACTTAAACATGCTTTCTGGTTTGATGTTCATAATTAAGTGCTTAAAATACTTGTTATTTAACAGCTGTCTGAATTAAGGGGCCAGGTATCTGAAAATATTTTCAAGAACTTTGGTACTTACACCTGTATTAACTCTGCAATTTTATTTTTTTTAATCTGCAACTCAATATATTTCTCTCAGTTTTCATAGAAGAGCACTGGCATATCAGTTGCCTACAAAGAATTCTGGGCACTATGTAAGTGAGGGGTTTTGTGTCAGGTGGGCTCCTACTCTCTCTAATCCTTGTTTTTACAGCTTTATCAACAGAATTACTCCCTTCAGCTTTACACTTCAGCTTTAACTACCAGATTCTGCTCTATGTAAAATGTGACAGTGTATCATTCTTTTCATAGAGGAATTGTTTCTTCTGATTTTGCAAGTACTGAAAAGAAGGATTTATTGCAGGGCCATCATACAGCGTAGCATCCCTCTGAGATTTGTGAGGATCAAGTGGGTGCACTGTATGCATTTTTGTTACAGAATCATGGCCTTAGCAACCAGAAGCACCCTGTGCTTGAAGCTTCTAAATATTGGTTTACAGTATGTATACAGTATATATATATGTGCTGAAATGATTGTATTCTCATAGATGCCAGTACACAGTTGTTTAACCATTGCTTCAGGAACTGAGGGTATGCAAAGAAAGTAATCTGCTTACTGTTAAATTTCGTTTTGTCATGCTATATGCTTAATTCAGGGATTTCTGCATATTATTACAACAGTGTATTTTGGCCCAGTGTTAGACTAGAATCTAAGCTGTTCATATGTTTATTGAGCAGAACCTTCCATATGAGGTTCTTTCCAAGTAAGTACATCTGAGTAGCCTCTGGTGCTGTTAAGTGGGAGTAATGTGTGCTTGCACATACCTGTGAACTTGATTTTAGGGATCTTACGGTGAGGGGATATGAATGTGCAACTCAAAACAATGTTACCGAGTATGCAGATGAGTACACACAAGGCAATCATTCAAATCATGCAAAAATGCAGCACTTTAGTTACAGCTCTGCCCCACTATGCCAGACACAAGTGTGCCTCACTACCTGATACTGTGTTGGTGTAGAGACTGAAGGCTCGGGTACATGAGGTGTGCAGCACAGACCATTCAGAGCAGAAGAGTAGTTACACAAATCCACGTATCCAAGAGCAGGTCTGAGGTCTTTGTGTCCATGTTGCTCGAATAAAATCCTGAAGGACGCTAAAAATAAGTGCAATAATCCTTTGAGAGCTGTTCCCTGGCTTGGGTCAGCTCCTCAGTTTCCTGCTCTAAGATTTCAGCACTCTAATGTATTATGTATTTGTATAATCATTGTTAATATTTCATGTAAACTGGTGTAAGCCTTCCTGAACTGTTCCAGGATAATTCTAATAATCTGCAGTTGCATATACCTGTACTATAAACAGAAGGTTTACAGACCTTAGAAGCTTTGTACAATGTTGATGGATGATCCAATGAGGTAAGGCAAGTGACATTTACTGGATTTAAATGGAAAACAGCTCTTGTTTGCTTTTAAATAAAACTTATGTCTATCTGTTTAATTGAGAGGTTATTTTACACCTTTCTTCTTCTCACTGTTGTGATGGTACTGATCACAATTTATAGTTATATATGTTTAAGTGAAAATTCTTTTTTAAATGAAAATAATTTTTTTACACCACACTTTTGCAGGAAATATATCATACTGAATTTCCTTGACAAAAGCTGTATTTATGAATAAGATGCAAGTATGTGAAGCAAGTTTTACCATTAATAAAAGTGTGACAATATCATGCTGATGATGTATGTTGTCCTCAGAATTGCCAGTGGGGATCAGAACCAAAGATATTTCTAGTCTTGCCTAGTCCTGCCTCCAGCAGTAGCCACCAAAAGATGCTGTGAAACAAAGAAATTATACAGAGATCCCATTTTTCTCCAGGAATTTTTTGGTTTTGAACTCGTGGTTTCTTTCAGCCTTTACAATCCCTTGTGGCTGTGAGTTCCATGTTTTAATAATGTTTTGTGTGGAGAAGGTGATGTCTTATTTGCCTCAGATCTGTTTATTCAATAATTGCTACTGCATTTGAACACATACTAAAAGTACTGTAAGATGAAGAGGCACCCACTTCAAATCAGTTTTTAAATGCCATGGGAGAGTCTAATGTCAAAATACCTGTTTAGGCAGAAAATGTCCCATGTTTCTTCTGGTTTTAGGCAGAAGATGTCTGCTGAGGCAGAAACATCCTAAGTTGATGACAAAGCTACCTTACTTACTCCTTAAATACATTTTTGCACATAAATCCTTTTGTAGACTAGTGTTAAAGTGTAGATTAAGTGTTAAAAGTCAGATCCCAACTGCAGAACAGGGTTGATTTTTTTTTTTCTTACTGGTGTAAAAGCAAAATCAGTCAAATGGAAAACCTATTCCTAGCCCACATGAGTGAGCTGTCTCTGGATTTGGAGCAACCAGCATCAATGAACCTAACATTGTGATCATGTAGAAGATGAAAATGCAGTCTGGGGTTTGTTGAGAACCATATTAATCGTTCTGCATTTTGGTAATTTTTTTTTTTAAATACCTGTTGACAGTTCCAATTGTAGTTGGAATAAATGGTCAAAAGGTATTTTTTTATAGCAATCAGTGTAAAAATKATAGATGGGTCAAAAAAGGCCTAAGCATATACAGCCCCCTCAATTCACATTCTGGTCAACACCGTAGGGTTCACTACTTACAGATATTTAGATGCAGTTCTCCAAGGGGTGTGCACATTGTATCTCTGTAATATCTTTGTGCTCAGTATTGGCTGTGAGCTGTTTGTTTTCCTGAAAGCTGTGTTCCCTTTCCTGAAAGCTGTGTTCCCTTTCCAGCCCTTGTTCTTAAGTACACTGAGTTAAGACCTTTGGTGAAAGCAAGAATTTAAAGAATGGGTGTATTACATGCTGTAAGTAATGGACTCCTAAAACGCAGTTCAAAAGCTATAGAGATCAATTCAACAGAGACCTCATCTGGCTTTACACTTGTAATCACTTACACATTTATTTTCAGAAGCATTATGCTGTTTGCTATAAGATAAAAAAATGTAAGAATTGGCAAGTCGTTCTGAAAGAAATCTCTTCTTAGAAATGTGGCTCTTCAATTCTACCACACTTACAAGTTCAGTGGTGTTTTCATCAACTAAGGTTTATTGTGAAATATACTGAATGTACTTACTATTGTGGGTAACCATGTGAAAATTATTGTTTTGCAGTAAAAAAGGTTATGGCACTTACATTTTTGGGATCTGCTGAAGCATGTTTGCTAATCATTAGTTGCTCTTTTTCTTCTGTGTTTTAACGTATTCCATGGTTGTTTGCACTTTATGCAGTTCCATTTTGGCAACAGATGATTAAGTGTAGTTTTGCACTGATAAAATTTGAAAATATCATAGACTTCATTGCTCAAGTGTATTCTAAGAAAAGAGTGCAGTAAAAAAAAGAAGCCCCAAAGCCCAACAATTTTTACTTGCAAAATGGAACAGCTCTATGTCAGTTTTTATGAATGGTCCTGCTCTCTTCTCTGTATTCCTTTGCAGTGTTTAATTACAGAATGCCGTGCATGTTTGGTAGTACCAATACCATATCTATGTGGTAGGAGTGGTAACCAGTTTCTGGATTTGTAATGCACTATAAAAAGATATTTTATAATTCTGTATCTGTATGGCAGTGTTATGCCAAAAAAATTGTACAAACATAAAAAGCAATAGTTTATGTTGCTTACTGCTATATTTTAAATCATTTGTAAAATGAAATACTTGGATTTCCTTTCAGGTAAATATATTTTTAATAACAGCAGCCAAAAACTCTGAACTAATAAAGCTTCTTTGTTTAGCAGCATTGTTTTAGCAACATGTGCAAATATTGTGTAGCTCTAATTAATGTGCAATTGTTGTTTGGTGCCTGTTTGTATAGTACTCTGTAAATATAATAACACTTAAAAGTAGGGAATTAAAGGCTCTGGTCCTTCTTTTTTTGTTGTCAGTGGCAAAATGACCGTGGATAGTAAAGAAATGAGAGAAGGCCCAGAGTCAGCTTTTAGAAAAGTCCATGGTTTTTTAATTTAAGAAAAATGTATACTATGAAAACTCTGTTAACATTAAAGAGTAAAATATCCACTGTGATCATGCAGGCATAAACCGTCTGGAGCAGTGTCAAAACCAGGCTACTGCTGCTTAAGTGTAGCAGGAAAACATTTAACCTGCTGGTTTTATTTATCCTGTGCTGAAGCTGTAGGATTGGATGGCTTCAGCTCTGTTTTTGTAGTAAGCTGTTACTCACATGATGTGTCTGTAGATGTATAAAGCTCTGTAAAGGGCCCACCAGATTTGGAAAGGGTTTCCTAATCCCACGTTCCTTCTTAAAGAGGAGAAACAGGTTCTCCTCACAATGAAGGAGGACTTCCCATGTGGTCTGCCTCTCAAATCAAGCTTGGTGTCAAGATGACTCTGTCAACCTACATCCGTGTTGCCAAGGAATGGGATTGTCACCCATGGGATGGCACTGAACTCATAGCCAATACCATGATGTGTCAGTGTGTTGGTTTCCCCAGAAAACTCGGTTGCAGCTCCCTGATGTAGCTGCTGTGGCTTATCTGCCCCTTGGCAAAGACTGCTGTCAGGCAATCACTCTGCTCTGCCCTGGGAGCATAAACTGCTCCAAAAAGGGCCAGGGCCTCTGTGGAAACACTTAGATCTTGCTGGCTGAAGCACCTGCAACTCCAGACTTGGAGCACATCTGCAGTAAAAGTACTGCTCCTGCATCAGCACAGACCCTCCTGGGTGCCAGAGCCACTTGGGAAGTTTTATTGGTGTTCATTCCAAGAGTAAGAGCCTAAAGTGATATCCCAAATGTGGGTGGGATTTAACTTTAGTTAAATTGAGACTGCCCAGCTTCTGGAGGAGGTGTAAGGAGGGGCTGATGAGCGCAGCACCCTGTGCCTTGCCCGCTGCCTCTCCTGGCCCAAGGGCAGGCACAGCCGGGGCTCCAGCTGGGAGCGGAGCTGCCTGCTCTGTCCCACCCACCTGGATCTCCCAGGGCATCCATTCACCTACTTTGCTTTATTTTGGGGGGTAAAATCTGGGAAATTTCCAGCTATTGGAGTGATGGCGACACACAGAGCTCACTTCTGCACTGGAGGGATAGCACACCAGGAAGGACCAAATTGTTTGTGCAAGGTGAGCTGGGCAGCACATCCATTATGCACAGAGCCGAGGTGGAGACAGCCAAAATAAAAGGCAACTACCTCTGTACTTTAGGGATCTAAACCACAAAGTTTTGTTTTGAAATTGTTCTGCTGAAATATTTTTCTAGCAGTGCTGTGCCATAAAACTGGATTGATACTGTTTTATTTTGATCCATGCAGATGATCTTGAGAAAGGTCTAAATCATCTATAAAGGCCACATTAATTGCAAAGATGTGATTTAGCTAATCTGGGAATGCTCTTCTTGAAATTATATTTTAATTGATTTATTTTGCTTTGTTTGCCAGGAATGGGTAATAATCTGGAAGAAAAAATATTAAATATCTTCATTCCCTGGGGTTAATCAGGCTAAGTATTATCCCTGCAAAGTTAAGTCAGTAAGTATGATTGGAGAGTATCTACCGTTTAAAAATAATCCTCCAAAGGAGCAGAAAAAGTATCTACCAAAGTATTTTGCAACTAAATAAAGACACATCATGGCAGTGCGTTTTTGGATCTTAGATTGACATATCTTCAGAGTTGCATTACATTGTAGGCAAAACTTCAGTATGACTTTATTGACTCGTTTGTACCTATGATGGAACTGGAGCTTCAGCTCCATGAAACCTGTTCTTTAAAACATGTCTCTCTTCGGTTGGGGCAGATAGATTGGATGTTTAGAAACACTGGTGTGCCTTGCTTTGTCTGCATCTTGGGAGGCTGTCACTCCTGGCTGGCACAGGTAGCCAGTCCAGCAGAATCTGGGGCCAGGCTCTCAACATGGCCCTGCTCCCACCTCTCTGAGATGCTGTAATCCAACATGCTTCATTGCCCCAAAAGGAGATGAGCTAAAGATTTGACCTCTCAGAGTTGGCTTGGGATCTGCTCAGGATCCAGGGCTGGGGTGGGGATTGTCCTGCCTCACCCCTGGGATCTGATTCCTGAAGTCTCTGTGAGTTTATTGACCTGTCCAAGAGCAATAACTTGCAGCAATAATGGCAGCTCAGATCTTTCCTAATCTTTAATCTTGGACTGCACCTTATGGGGTGAGATCAAAAATAAAAATAAAACAAAAATAAAAATTTTTCACTATGAAAAGCCAATTTAAGAAGGTTTAATTAGGCCCAAGTATTTACCTTGTCTGATAAACTCACTGAATGCTTTAAAAATATTTTTAATATTCTATATGCAATGCATTAGACATTTTTGCAGGAAATATTCTATAGATATTGTAATTTCTAGTCTTACTGAATGTGGGGCAATGTTTAAAATTCAACTGGCTCTTTCTATTTTTATTTAATGTATAAATCAGACATAATTCATGCATAGTTCCTTCTAGGTTTAGACATTTATTGAGCACTATGTATGGTTATAAACATGTTTTGACAGCTGTTTCAAATTTCAGAATAGAGAAGAAAAAAAAAGAAACCTCACATTTTCACTTCCCCAAGTTCCTCTGAAGGCTTTCACAAGGAAGCCTTGACTTCTCGGTATCCAAACTGGCAGCTGAAATTAGAGCCTTGAATTACTTCTAAGAACTAGGACTTGGGATCTTTAGTCCTACATGGGGCCCTCAGTCTGTTGTAGGCAGATCTGTAGTACTTAGTTAGCTGAAAATGCAGCAATTTAGTAGAATTATTCAAAACTACAAAGCACCTAATGCTGATACTTAATTAACAGGTGCTGTCAGGAAACTTGTGAAGGGTTTCTCTGCATCAGAAGCAGTTTAGTTATTCAGTCATATTTGAAAAGATTATTATGGAACTCCATATTTTAACTCTTAAAATAAGTTTCTTTCTATTTTTCTCCTTTTTTTTTTTTTTAATGGTAAGGACTTTGGTGATAATGTCACTTTTTTTTTTTTTTTCACAGTTTAAAATGTTAAAAAACCTCTTTGTTTTGCTCACACACATCAACCACACCTCCCCACTGGTGGTTGCTTCTTACCCCTCCTCAGTCACCACCCCAGTGTGCCCAAAGCTGGCACTTGCAGTGATCCTGCCCGGGCAGGAGCTGGGAGTGCCCAGCACCATGGAGGTGACCTGTGTAAGTGGCACTGCTGGCCATGGTCCTGCACGGCCTCGGGCACTGCTTGGAGGTGATCACACCCAGCTCTTCAATGAGGAAAGCTGTACCTACAGTAAGCATCTGTTTTTAACTCCTCCTCCCCAGATTTGACCCTTTTATTGGTTGAATTTGGAAGCAATTCCCAGCACTTGACCTCCTCCCAAGGCTACACTGCCTGGTCCTGGAGGGGACACTGCATTCCAGCAGGTACCTGTTCCTTACTGTTCTTTCCTTGCTCAGCTGCTGCTCCTTTTTCCAAAGCAGAAGCAACTTCTCCCAGCTTTCCACATTGCCCTATTTAAACGGCAGGTAGTAGCCCATCTGTGCATTGTTACGTGTTTTGGGACCTCTACTCAATCACTGTCCATATTTTCAAGGTCTTTGTTGTTATCCCACCTTTGAACCGTGCAGACACCTGGTGCCAAGCTCCACTCACCCAGAGAAGTGGTGACAAACCCGTGACCTCTGTGCCAAGGCAGCTCAGCCTTGCTAACACTGGGGAGCACCAAAAGGACACAATCCCTTGGGAAACAGGGAGCCCAGCCTACATGGGGACTACCATTGCTTTTAAGGACAGAGGCGTAGGAGGTTGTAGAAATGAGCCTTCCTGTGGCTTTTTATGAAATTTCCCAGAAGGCTACACTCGGGTATTCGAGTTTGTTTATGGTAATGGAGGCCCAGTGCCATAAAGCTGGCAAGAATGTGTCCCAAAAGTACTTTTTAGAAGCTTTTCTTCACTTTGGATAAAATGCTGCTGACAACATTTCAATCTTGAAGTCTCCTGAAACCATGAGATAATTAAGAAATGTTGCTGAGTCACACTGGCTTAGCATAAGATCCTCCCTGGGGCAGGGCTGGGAACGCTGCTGCCTGTTTCAGATGTGTCCCCAAACACAGCAGATGTGAATGACTGAGTAACACACCCAGTGGCACATCCTCTGCTGACTCACTTGCTGCACTGCTACTGAGATAATAGGGCTCCTACCAGGTAAATTCAAGGCAGAGTTTGGACAGAAGTTTGCGAAGATCTTTTAATATAAACTCAGAAGAATGATCAATTTATATAATAAAAGTCAGGCTGTAGTTCAAGGATCTTTGCTGGAGAGAATCTGTCTCCTCTGGGACATGTTTGTTGAAATTAGATGGAGGATGAAAGCTGTGTCAGAGACAACTCTCCCATTGGCACCTGAGTAAATCCCAGTGAGCATCATACACTTTTTTCAGAAATAATTTGGGAAAATATGCAACTCCCAGTGTTTTGATATAAACAGATTAAGAGCAAAGGTTAAAATAGTATTTTGCTGACCAAATCCTTTGGTATAAAATAAAAATATAGAATTTTTAAAATATCGTATCTAATGTGAAATTTGTGACCAGATAACTCTGGTTTGGTGGTTGCCTAACCCTAAATTGTCTTATATATTAATTGAAATGTTTCCAGCATCCCTGATATTCTCACTTGTGGGCTGTCTCTGATGGTAAAATTCCAGCATCAGGAGGCAGCTGGGAATGAATGAAACATTACAAGGTTCTGCACAGAGGGATGCTGAAAGAGCAGACACAGAAAGGAGTGCATTGAATTGGAGAGTTTCTGACACAAGGATATTTTTCAAGTAATGGCTTGTGAATGAGAAGAGCATCTTTCATGCCATTGTGAGATGGGGTGTGTATAGACTAGAAGTGGGCACTCCCCTTCTCTCCTACTTTATTTCTGATCCAGAACTGACTGGATATCACTGACATGGAGATAAGTAGAAATTATGAGTGTTTCAAAAGAGGCTTATGTTGCATCCAATAGCTGATGCATTTATGGATCTACAAATATAATTTTACCTTCCTACAACATGAACTAAAAGCTTTATTCGAAAGTCCTAAGCCTACCCTGAGTAGGATTTCTTCAACGGTGGAAACTTGTAAACCCTAATGGAACAAATATCCTTATGATTCTTCATTTTTTTGGTCCTGAATGCATCAACAGTCTCTGCAGTATTCCATGAGGGGTTTGGTTGTCTGTGCTCAAGTGCAGCCCGTTGCAATGCTGTAATGTGTGATCATACCACTGCAAAAAGAGCTGTGGGAGAAAACCATGAGGCCTCACTGAACCTAAGCAGATGGCTTGGCTCATGGCTTGTCTGGACCTGCCTCTTCATTGTTGTTATTTCTTGGGGGGTTTTTTTTGGTTTTTTGCTTGTTTGTTTGTTTTTGGTTTTGTTTGTTTGTTTGTTTGATTGCTTGTTTTGTTATTTGTTTTGGTTTGGGGTTTTGGGGTTTTTTGGTTGTTTTTTAGTTTGTTTGGTTTTTGTTGTTTTTTATTTTTTTATTTGGAGACTAGACAAGGAAAAGAGGAAATTAAACAAAGAAATTGAATAGTGTTTGCTGCAAATATAATGAGATAGACTGCTGGTAAAACACTCTAATGCCTCAGACACCAACCTGAAGAGCCCCTGAGAACATTTTTTCATCTTCAAACACCCTTGTCCCACCACCACAGCCCCAGACCATGTCACCAGCCAGAGCAGCAGCTGTGAGCATCTGCATCACTACTGGTGCCTGCTCCCTTCTGGCACCACAGCCCAAGAGGCTGCTGACTTACATCATGGCCCATACCTAGTGGATTTACTTGCAGTTCTGGCCTCAGGCTTTCTCTTTCCCCATTCTTGCTGGGAAACTTTGGGTTTTCCCTGGTCTTGCTGCTTTGAGCAGCTGCTTTCCTTGTTCTTGACTGTGGACTTGTCCCACCTCTCTTGCCTTCCACTCACTCTTTTTCTACAGAAGGTCTCAGAAGACAGCCCAATCTGAGGATGAAACTAGTGGCACTCACATATGTTCACATCTATGTCAGTGGCAGTCCCATTAACCACAGCTGTGTCACAGCCTTTCTCCCAACCCTGGTAATAATTTGGATGGTGGCTCCACTCACCTGCAGACTGCATCAGACCTGTAGATACCACCCCAGGCTCAAAGAAAAACTGATGGAAAAACTCAGAGCAGAAAGACAAGGTATTTGTCACAATATTTAGGATTTACACAATGCTGTTCACACAGGTCGTGTCAGCATTTCGATTTCTGTGTTCATTTGACACTGTTTTCCTTCTGATTTTGCAAGGATAAGTATAGGTAAGATAAGAGAACCTTTGCTTCTCTTTTAGATGTAGGTCTCCTGTGAAAGAGAATTAGTAAAAATCAGCTGAACCCTTGAAGTGATCTCTTTTCATGGATGAAAACTGGGAAGCTGTTGAGAGGTTAAGGTCATTATTTGAAAAATAATCCTCAATTTCTGAGATAAAGGATTCTTTGATTTTTCTGTCTCCAATTTACTTTGCCTCTCTCTCCTTTATATATATCTACAGTGAAAGTTGAAAATATCTCAGGATGGGGATGGCTTGTAAAGAAATGCAGTGAGACCATAGGAAAATGATGAGATGCTTTCTCTGGAAGCCAAGCTGCAGGATGAGAGAGGCAATTCACAAGTGGTAGAACAGCTGGCAACTCCAACCCACACCATCTGGATTTGTGTGATTTTATGATATTTATTGTCACTAACTCTGAGAGGAATATGAATAGAGCTGGCTGCAAGTGGAAATGAGCTGGCTTTTCAATAGAGAGAATTGTGTGTGGAGCCTTGGCAGGAACACATGGCAGGGGGAGCATCTGATACCAGCCATGCATTACCACTTCATTGGTCAGACTGGCTACGTGAAACAACAACAGAAACATTTTCAATCAGGCAAGGGAAGTCCTGCTGGAAAACTGGCATTTCAAATCTATCATTTGGAGAGGGGATATATAAAGTTGCCAGCTCTCCACCTTTAGTCTTGTGTGAAGCTTGTGAAAGGTGCATCATTATTTCCTGAAACCCTTAACATCAGTAGATGTCAGATTACTCCAGAATCTTACAGTTGAAAAAATTCTTTTTGACTCATACGGTTAAGAAAAAATCTGTGACCCACCTCTACCTAACAGCTGCAGAAAATGGAAGAACCCCTGAGTGTATTTTCTTAAGTCTTCTAATTTGAGACAGCCTGTGTGTTTGGGATTCTTATATGTGATTGTGAAAACAGTGAGTTGTCAGTGTTGAGCATATTTGTGTAAGTAGCATAACTGCTGCCTTAGGAAACTGTTCTGTGAGGTGCCTGTTTTTCTCCATGAATGCCAAAGCAAGCACTGCTGCTCCTAGCACAGCTGTCCCAGTTGGAAGCTCAAATTGGGACAAGAAGTGTTTAGGCTTTTATGTTTCTGTTCTTCATCTGTGAAATGAGATAACATATTTTTCCCTTTCTTCAGATCAGCCAAAGGATAAATTACTCTTTTTCTGATACCACAATCTGGTAATTATATGAAAGTTCAACTGGTCTTACTTTTGCTTTCAAATGTTTTTACTTCTGCAGGGGCATTACAAAAGCTTAAAACTTAGCCTTCCTTCCTCCCTCCCTCCCTCCCTCCCTGGAATTCACTTGTGTTTGTAGTACATCAATTTACAAAACCTGTTAGGCTGAGGAGTAGTGTAGTGAGACATGAATGCCAGAGAAGATGGAGTGCCTAGTAAAGCAGCAAACAAAAATACATCTTATGTCCTGCTTGGGCTGACTGCAATGCCTCAAAAGCAAAAGGACAGAGAGTGGAGCTGGCTTTGCTGTCCTTAGCTAGCAGAAATGGGTAATAAATGCAGAGTGGAATGAAAAGGTCTGGCACTGGCCAGATTATGTTAACAAGATACACCTCTAAGAAAGCCTGCAATGAGGACAGAAATATCTTCAACACTGAGACTGCTAGTCTCTAAACTAGTATGTTTAGAAGACACTGAGGAAAAGACCAAGTTGTGTATATAACTCAGGCACCATGGTGAAATTAAAGCAAGAAGCAAAGATGGAAACTCTGCTGTTTCTGTCAGCTCTCTCAGCATGGTGTGAGCTGGCTGTGCATCAATAAAAAGGGAGAGTTCGGCTAGAGGAACAGCAAGAGGGTCAGAAGGCACAGCCTATGTGAAACATTCACTCTTCTCCAAATAGGCCTGGAGCAAAACCAAGCTGTGCTGGGATGGTCCCACTCTGGAGTGCCCTGTTCTGCTCTCCAGGATCAGGGTTTGTCTCTGAAAAGCATCTGTGCAGCTGGAAAGGCAAGTGGAAAAGAGTGGATCCTGAGCAAGGTTCAGACAGGTTCAGCCACTCAAAGCAGCTGGCTGCACAATAGAAGGTTTGAAAACCATTGTGAGAGAGAAATGCTCTGTAGAAATGAGTGCTTCGTGTAGGCACGTCTTTGGCATCCCTTTCTCAAGGTGATAGAAGAGCCCTGACAGAGCAGGAGTGCTGAGAAGGAAACCTCCTAGAGGCACTGTTTTCAAATCTGTCTTCCTTTACAAGTGATGTCACTCTTCTACTTCAAGAGGAAGGACTGGGAATTTTTCACCCTGACATTGACTTCATCCATTTTACCAGTTTTTATGTCTCTCTGGTGAAATCTTATTGTAGCTGAAAAAACCACAAGCCTCCAGGCACACATTAAAGAAGGGAATCCCAGCTGTTCGTCCTGGGCACGGGACACGTCTCACACTGAATGCATGTGTGTACCAGGATCTGCCCCTCCCAGAGGCTTTTCCTGAATGAGGCTGTATAACACTAAACACGTTCTTTTATGATGAACTTCCCAAGGGCATTTTGAGCAATACTCCATCACAAAATTGTAAGTTTATTCACTTTGTATTGCATTTTGTGGCAGGAGGGGAAAAAATGGTCCTGTTTCAGAAATGCTGGTATATGCAGACAGAGGGAAAGATAAAGGGGACAGCAGCATCTTCTCTTTTTCCTGATCATTTGATTTCACCCAGAGCCCCAGGTTCCAGCAGCAGCTCAGACATTCCCAGGCACAAGTCCTAGCTGGTGACAGGTTTCAGAGGATGAAGAGGGCAGGCTGGTGCTAGCCCAGCCAGCTGTGCTGGACTTCCCAAAGATCTCCCACTCTTTGGCCTCAGTAGTCTGGTCTTGATGCCCCAGGAGACTCAGTACTTGAGTCAGCGGGTCTTTATGTGTCCTCAGCCATTAAACAGAGGGTCAATGTGGTCTTGAAACAAAACTATTCTATTGAAAATTATTGTTAGCCATCATTCACTCAGATCCATAACACTGAAATTCCTAGAAAAGCAAATATTCCAGAGTCAGATAGCATATCCACTATTCCTGAAAGAATAGCAGAGTTGTATTTATTTTAAGTGCTGCTGTTGAGCAGACAAATGGAAACGTGACCATTATATAGAACAAGATGTGTAGTTAAAAGAACAAATCCTTCAGATCCTTGGTAACGAGATTATATTTAAACATATTCAGCATATTGTCCAGGCATGTCCAGAAAAATATCAGTCTTATGATCAACATGCCATAAGAATCTCATTTTTTAATTTATCTCTCTAAGGCATTCTTTTTTGATGCTTCTGATCAGACAAGAACAATTACTGTGCCTCTAAGCTCTTCCCTGCCTCTAGTCTCCAATTTGTCACATCTAATATAATTTTTCAATGTAAAAATAAGGTCATCTTTTCAACTGTCTATGTCTGAATCAGGCAATACTATCATAACTAACTCAGAGACCAACAGCCACCCAGGGCTTTCTGCATCCAGGTTTTCAGAATCATCATCTTTTAAAAACTTTCATCTGGGCTCTAGGAAAGCCACTGATTGAGTTTTTGTTTGCTTGAGATACCTCCGGGTGTTTTGAGAAGTACAAGCACTTGGCTGGCTGTGTTTCATTTTGCTAAACAGGTCTTCTGAGATCAATGGTGTACCAACACATCCCAAATACAGCCTGTACTTAAATGCAGTAAATCCAGAATTATCTCCCCCACACTTTTCCAGTTTGTTTACCTCTTTTCAAAACTTTGAACTATGTTGTGAATTTGTTTTTCATCTGTTCTTTCAATTTTCTTGTGGAAAGAGGTTACATTCTTCGCAGTTTTTTAGGTTTTCTTTTCTGATTTCAGTCAGGCCTCAAAGGCAGGAGCTTCTCACCTCTATTTGTGCAAGATAAGAAGCCTGTTGGGCATGATGACATGTGAGCTTGTTGTTGAAGCACTTCCTCTCCCCTCAGGGTATTCTTTTCCTTAGGCAAGTACCAAAAAAGACTGCCAACCATCCAAAGCAAAATGGTACTGGGAAGAAAAAAACATGACTTTTTATTCAAAAAATGCCATGAGAAATGAAAGGAAAGGCTCACCAAAAAAACAACAACAACAACAACCAAACAAACAAAAAACCAAAAAAACAAAACCCAAAACAAACAAACAAAAAAAAACCAAAAAAAAACCAACCCAACACCCAAGTCTTCTTCTTTCACATGGGGCCTGGCTTTGGCACAGGTAACACAGGCAGCCAACAGCAGGTGCTGCCTTCAGCTTCAAGATTTTTGAAATCCTGAGATCTTAGGGAAACTCCTGGGAGTTCCCAAGAGATAAAGCTGCAAGTTAATTGGAAGAGGTTTGCTGGGGACTCTTTGATCTGGGGTGTCGTGGAGAGGCTCCCAAGTCTTGTCAGCTTTGGGACTTCTACCTGCTGCTGCTCTTCCATGGGGGCAGCAGTGAGGTCAGGGGAGACATGGAGTGTGTCAAGCCTGACTACATGGATCCAAGGGTGGTAGCCAAGGGCACAGAGGCCAAAGCAGTGTATGCTTGGTACCATCAGAGAGGGGAAGGTCTTGAGGCAAAGTGGAGGAATCCTGTATGTCCACAGGGGATTGCACAGCTGGTGGCAACAACAAAGACAAATCTTCAAGACCTTGGAAGCCTTTCTGATGATCAAGAACTTCTGGGAAGATATTGGATACCTCTGGCCAAACAGGGAAAAGATGTCTCTGCCAGTGTGCTGGCCAGCCTGGGAAGAAGTTTTACACTAGAAGTGGTGGAGGAGAGAGGCAATGATGACCTACAATCAAGTGAGGAAGGGACTGGCAAGGAAGGGATGTGGGGTGATACAGACAAGAGACCTTATATCCGACATAAGGCAGAAGGGAGATGGGGCCATCCTAATGGTATGCACACAAATAAGGTCAGTCTACATGGCAGCATGGTGGGGCAAGACCTGATACATTTTCTGTGAAATCAGAACAACTGAGCGTTTCCTTTATATGAGAGAGCAAGGAGAGAGCTGTCTCTGCATTGGGGAGGGCAATGAGCTGAGAGGTTATGGATCAGGGTTAGAAGGTAGATCATCATGGATGACATTGTGATGGATGTCTGTACAGACCACCTGAGCAGGAAGAAGTAGAAGAAGCCTTCTTCAGACAACTGAAGAACCAAAACATATGAATGGTGTGTACATATAGCCAAAACCAAAAACGTTTTATACACATAATCCTGAGACAGTGGTGAGGCACCATGGGACGTGGTCTCCTCCCTGGGAGGAAGCCTAGCCCTCAGCATACTGGAGACCTCATTCCAGGCAGAGATGTGTGGGAGGATGCCACAAACCAAGGATGCCAAGTCTCAGTCATGGCACCAGGCACTGCCTGGTTGCTGCCCCAGGGCTCAGGTAGGGGACAATGACAGTGTCCTTGTGGCAGGACATGCAGCAGGAGCTTTGGCAAGCAAAGGAGTTGCAGAGGAGGTGAGCAGCTGCACACTGTCAGGATGAGTGAGCAAGAGATGGACAGGCTCTTTGCAGAGGCTGAACAGCCCCAAGGTCCCTTCTAAATGGAATTATTCCATGAATCTATGATAGGAGGACAAACAAAAATAAGCAGATCTACCTTCATAGAAGCATGAAGGAAACAGCACAGGTAATTTAGTGATAGGTTGTACGAAGAGATTTGTAGAGCTACAGTAACTGAAGCTTAATAACACTGAATAATGCTGAAAGAATAACCTAGAGGTCTCAAGCCAAGGTTTTGTACTCAGCTTTGAGGATGATGTGGAGCAACAAGAGTGCTGAGATGGCTAAAAAATATAACTTGTAAAGAAATATTAAACAGACTCACACTGTTAACCGAAAGAAGATAAATTGAATGAAAAAACATTGTAGGAGTCTGCAAATGCTTCAAACTGTACTTGGACAGTTTGAAGAGGAAAGAAATCACTACTTTGCTTGTGCTAGATATTTCAAAAATTCAGCATTCTAAATCTTCACAAACTCCTAAAGCACTGGCCTTTTATCTATAGCTATGTGGGCAGCCTATCACATGGAAAGCCCCTAGCAGCAAGAAGGGAGTTTTTGTTCAGTGTTTTCACCCACTGATCAAAATGCCATAACCTGCTATATTTACCTGAGTTCCATCCTTGGACAATTGCCTTTTGCTTTGGAAATTAATTGTCCCCTTGGTTTGCCTGTTTCCACAGATACCTGGGAACCTTTGTTTTACCTTCAGGTTCCAGATTGCTTTGCAGCAGTGTTCTCTAGCTGAGGCAGAGGGTGGCATCTCAAAGCATTACCAGACTGTGTGTCTTCGTCAACAGAACTCTAAGCACAAGAAGGAAACGAGTATCCATAGAACCACTGTCTCCATAAACATAAACAAACATGTAGAGGAAGCAAGGCAAGGGATTAGGAGAGTTAGTTAAAAAGAGGTGGAGTTGCTAGGGGATGTTTTTATCCCCTGAGGTAAATAGCTGAGTGAAGACCCTGTATTTTCTCCACACCCCTGCCTGATGGGTTAACCTTGGCCAGCTGATTGATACTGAACCACTCTCTCACTCCCGATCTTCAACAAGACAGGAGGAAAAATAATGCTTATGGGTTGAGATAAGGACAGGGAAATTGCTCATCAATTACCATCATGGGCAAAACATACTGAATATGGGGAAGATTAAAGTTATTGCCAGCCACAATAGAGTTGGATGATGTTAAAAAAAGACAAAACCTAAACAATCCAAAATCCCCACCTTTTTCTCAGCTTCAACTTCTCTCCTCCATTCCCAACTTGTTCAAAGTTGCCATTAAAGAAGGTTCACATTCCTATGCAGAAACTTGAACAAGCTGTTGTGGGTAGATGCAGCTGACTATAATATGTACAATATATAGAACAGAAAATGAAATAATGGAATGTATACATTCCTATTTTCTTTCTTTTCACTAGTAAACAAGTGTATTCCTGTAGAAGTTAGGAAATAGGATTATTTTTCTAACTTATATTTGTCTTTCTCATTTGTCTTCTGAAATTTCCCTTTAACATACTGGACAGTATCATTCATCATTGTATGAAAGCAGCCAGTGACCAACAAAGAGCCATATGAGTAAAAAATTGGACAGGCACCTCTCCAATCCTCCCCAGATTGCTCATAGGTGTCCTTACACATACACAGCTCAGCTCTTTGGTGCTTGACAGGTGAGGGGCCAGATAATACAGCTCAGTTTTTGGACAGATGCCAGTGCTTCCTCAGTAAGCCCAGCAGATGGAGGAGCCCTCAGACTCACTCTAAAAATGCTTGTCACTTGAGCAATAGATGTGTGGCAGGCTGGGTGCACCCTGGCCATTGCAGACTCTGTTCATAAACTTCTGTCCAGGAACTCTGGGACATAGAAATGCATCTAGTCTATGATATAGGTATACTCAATGTAAGTCATATTTTAAAAAGCAACTATATAACAGCACAAGGTCCATAGTCAAGAATCATACATTCAAGAGTTTGTTTCATCAGAATAGGATTTAGTGTTTGTTTTCCCAAAGTGCTTATATTGTTTGTGTTTTAAACTTCACCGTGTTTATGGCTATTGGCTCCCTGAGGTTTGCCACTAGTTTGATAGAGAAATATTATTTAATATCTTCTCAAAATACGTACAAGGTCATATCAAGCTATCCTTTTTTTTTTTTTTAATCAGGAGCCCTACAGGAGACAGCTGAACAGTAATCATACTAATGGTCTGAATGTGCTTGTATCAATATGTTATTTCACTGCATAAAGAAATCAATGTTATTTTAAAAAATCATGGCAATTACAGGGACAGCTAATTTGAGAGTGCTATTTACTGAATAGCTAGTGACCAATTTTCCAGTCTCCTGTTTAAATTAATGAATATTTAAAGAGGAGACTAATTCAATTTCCTCATAAACTGCCTGGTTTCATTAACACAGCAGGGAAAACACAAAATATGTATTTGAATGCTTAATTCTTCAGGAGAAGCAATTCTACCTCAGATGTGTGGAAGATTAAAAGAAACCAGTGATTAAAATTGTATTAACACAGTTTGTAGCACTCCTGCTATTTTTTAGTCTTAAACTCTGGCAAATGAAAGATAGTTAAAGTCCTATTTTTTAATGAGGCTTTTCATACAATAATATACATGCTTTGTGAAAAGGCTGAAAAAATGGCTTTTTTTTTTTTAATCACTAAGCAGCAACAACCATTTGGAGAGGAGGGTTACTCCAAAATGGCAAAGCCTGCTGCAAACTAGGTTGTCTCCCAAGTACAGTGATACTGTATGAAAGCCATTCGGAATGCCAGCATGCTTCGCTGTGCATGGAGATTGTAAACGATTCCAAAGCAGTACCTTATCTCGGTAGAACAAAGACTGTCAAAAAATGTTCCTTTTATTTTCCTTTTTTTTTCTTTTTTCTGGATGAATTTCACCTACCTTTTCAATGGATTTTAAATCTTCTAAAAAATACTCCAAGAGCGCATAGCACAGTGTGAGATTTGTAATCAACCTGAAAAGAGTGACAGAAAGCTGGCTCATTTGGTGTCTCCCAATGCTTTCCTTTATTCTAACCTGTCTGTTTACAGCTTGAATCAAAGGAAATTTGAGTTTTTAACTCTTACAGCAGGTAGCAGAAAAAAGCACAAAGGAACCTGAGCAAAATATTTGAAGTAAAATCTACATTCAGAACAAAATCAAGGGCATGACTCACCTGCAAAAACCAATTATTGTACATGCATCACCTTCTTTTGTTGTTGACCCACCTGACAAGTGAATGCATAGATTTAACATGAAAAAAAAATACCATGCTTAGCTTTTCATAATGAAAGTCATTGAGTAAAGACAATTTGGGGGCAGGAAGGACATGTATTAGGTGTTGAATAGCATGAAAAACAGGTCTTGTTGTGGAGCTCTAGCAAGAAGAGCTGAAGTGTCTACGGCTAATACTTATCAGCCTGTTTGTAGAAGCATGTAATACAGGTCAGAGGTGTGCCTCAGCTAGCTTTGTGTCCCTAAGGAGGTGTTTGCAAGGAAAAGCAGGCATTTGTGGTTTGCCTCTTTACATCCTGCCTGAATAAATAGATGCATATATTTTAGATCTCATCTTCAACCGCTTGGGATAAACACTGTCTTTCTGTGTTGGCACAATAGCTGCTCTGCTTCATGCCTGGGCTTTCTAGGAGAAACAAATTGTGTAGAGGAACAAAGTGAAATCTGGAAATAGCTACCAAGATGAGAATATATCACCATATCAGGTCCCTTTGTGTGAGACTGGGACAGCTGCATTTTGCCTTTCTCAATTCCATCTGGAATTTCACGCACATGCTTCCCTAGGGATATTTTCTTTGTCACTTTGTGGTTTAACTCCAGCTGGCAACAAAGTCCCACATCCGTTCGCTCACTTTTCCCCAGTGGGATGGGGAAGAGAATCAGAAGGCTAAAAGTGAGAAAACTCGTAGGTTGAGACAGAGACAGGTTAACAGGTAAAGCCAAAGCCTCACATGCAAGCAATGCAAACTGAAGAATTCACTCATCAATTCCCCTGGGCAGGCAGAAGAGCAGGGCCATCCCCAGGAGAACATCATGTGTAACAGTGACTTGGGAAGACAAACGCCATCACTCCAAAGGTTCCCTTCCCTTCCTTCTTCTTCCCCCATCTTTATATGCTGAGCATGATGCCATAGGGTATGGGATGTCTCTATGGTAGCTGGTGTCACCTCTTCTGGCTGTGTCCTGTCCCAAGTCCTTGTGCAGCCTCAGCCTCCTTGCTGGGGTGGGTGGTGTGAGGAGCAGAAAAGGCCTTGACTCTGTTTAAGCACTGCTCAGCAATAACTAAAACATCCCTGCTATTAACACTGTTTCCAGCACAAATCCAAAACACAGCCCCATACCTGCTACTCTGAAGAAAATTAAGTCTACCTTAGCCAAAACCAGGACAGACTGCTATTTCTTCATTGTCTCCTAAAAATAAATACATAATTTAATTTTTAAGAAACATATATTGAAGCCACTAAAACCAGTCTTTTTAATGCCATGTTATAAATATTAAATACAACTCCTTTGCTCCACAGATAGAGCATGGAACAGGAGGGATAGGATATTTTGTAATAATGTTATTCAGCATCCCCATAGGCACACACCTGTATAATCGGAATATCTCTGTACTTAATATAAAAGTTCTACATAAAAGTTAATGCTCTGCTGTATATATGTATCTGTTATTTGTGAACAGACTAGGACAGTACCTTCAAACAGCTAAGAACTTCAAAATCAATAACATTAATAAATGGCTTAATGAAAAACATGTCCTCTCTAAGTCTGAGCAGATTCTAAGTGAAGTAAAATTAGAACCCAAATTTTCTAAGGGAGCAGGTGGCAAGCTGTGCTGCAGTTTATGTTCTTTCATCCAGCTTTACTCAGCGGGGAGAAATTTTACCTTTCAGGTCCTCCAAGCTACACCTACAGTGCCAGACATAGCCAGGCACAAGGGAATTGAACATCCCCTGGAGCATCATCCCTGTTGTTTAGTTATTAAGCTTGCTTCGTGGAACAGCTTCAGCTCATTCAAACTGCACACACAAGGCTCCCAGTGGGGACTCTGGGTGTATCTGGTTTGCATGGTAAGGTTTTGGTAGTGGGACTGCTGCAGAGGTGGCTGCTGTGAGAAGATGCCAGAAACCTTCCCCCCTGTCCAACAGAGCCAGTGACAACCAGCTCTGAGATGGACCCACTGCTGGCCAAGGCTAAGCCCACCAGTGACAGTGGTAGCACTTCTGGAATAAGGCATTTGATAAGGGGCAAGAAAAACTTCTGCAGAATTGCAGCCAGAGATGGGAGTGAGAACATGTGAAGGCAATAACCCTGCAGACCCCCAAGGTCAGTGAAAGAGGAGGAGGAGGTGTTGCTGATGCCAGAGCTGATTCTGCAGCCTGTGGTGCAGCCCATAGTGAGGCAGCTGAGATTCTCCTGCAGTCCAGGGAGAACCAAGGGGTGCAGAGATCCACCTGCAGCCCATGGGGGGGACCCACACCAGGACAGGTGGATGCACAAAAGAGGCTGTGGAGCAGCTCTTGGCAGGATCTGTGGCCCCACAGAGAGAGGAGCACATGCTGGAGCAGGCTGGCTCCGGGGTTTGTGAGCCCATGGAGGACCCCCACTGAAGCAATTCATGGAGGAATTCCTTCCTTCCTGTTGGAAGCACTCACATTGGAAAAGTTCATGGAGGACTATTTCCCAAGGGAGAGACCCCATGCTGGGACATGAATCTTCCCCCTGAGGAGTGAAAAACTGACCAGAGCCCCCATTCCCTTTCCCCCTGCACCACTGGGAAAGAGGAGGTAGAGAAATCAGGAACAAAGTTGAGCCTGGAAAGAAGAGGGGGAGGGCAGGAAATGGAAGATGTTTTTTAAGTTTTGGTTTTACTTCTCATTACCCTACTCTTATTTGAATGAAATGAAATTAAATTAAATTCCCTAAGCCAAGTCTGTGTTGCCTGTGACAGGAACCAGTGAGTGTTGTCTCCCTGCCTGTATCATGACCCATGAATCTTTTGTTGTATTTTCTCCAGTCCACCTCAGGAAAGAAGTGATAGAGCACCTGGTGAGCATCTGGTGCTCATCCAGGGTCATCCCAACACACTAAGTCACCCCACTTTGGGACAAAAGAACATTTTTTAAAGAGCCCTTTGCCCATATTATTTGTTAGCTCTGACATGGTCACGAAGACCAACATCTAAGTAGAGCAACTACTGCCATGCACAGACAGGGATGCAGAATCACAGGGTAGATTCAATGGTACCCAGTAGGGTTGTTTCCACTTATGGCACTCCAAGATTTGGCAGTTAGTGGTAATTTTACTTACACACCACAACAAAAGCTGTAATGAATTCATTTGTCCATTATACTTTTCCCAGGACACACAGAGCCACTTAGAATCTGTAAGAAATTCTCTAATTTCTGCAGAAAAAGGCTGGTCTTTTTCAGCCAAATTCATTTTAAAACAAAATCCACCAGTTTATTCCAAATCAGATTGATCTGCTGCATAATGAAAAATGCAGAATTTGCACAGGAATGGGTGGGGACTGCAAACATTCTTTCAGCTATCTCTGGCATGGGAGAGGCTGCAGGGAGCAGAGGCTTGCGGTGCTACAGCCTGAGATAGTTTTGCATATTCCCAGAGTAATTTTGTACCTGTCACATTAGATATTTTCATGAAGTGCAATGTCTGTTCTGCTCCTGAGTACAACAGTAAAACTGAACCCAATATTAAACTGTGGATTAAACCTTTTAGCTTAGACATCTAAGTATTCATGTTTTCAATTTGGCAGTTTATGTAAACAACAGTATTTCTGGCCCCATTAAAAAAGACACAGGAATTGAATTTTTTTCACTTGAATTCAGTTTCAGGTCTATTCTCCAGAAACAGCTTTCTAATCAACAGGAAAACACTCCCCCAGTGGCAAATTTGATTTTGAAAGACAAAGTGTATTCTTAAAAGTGATTCTGTAACATGTGAAAAAGCTGCCATCAAAAAGTTATATTACGAAACTGTCCTCTATCTAGCAAATAAAAATAAGATACATCTTACAATCTTCTTCTTGCTCTGGCAGAGATGGTTCATCTAAATAATTTTAATCCTTTCAGTGAGGACGAAACTGCTTCTAAAAATCATGGAAAGTGCCTTACCAGAGTTCTTTCAAGTTTTGACAATGTCACCATTGAGTGTGGTGATGTTCAGCACAGATATCTGAGAATGCTGACATAAGAAGTGGCATTTCTGCACACTTTTGTTATATTTCTACCATATCAAAATGAGCTTCAGTTTGGTTTGGTAATGTAGCAGCTTTTCCAGGCTTATCTGTGAGGAGCTGCAGCCAGATTAATATTAGTCCTCTCTATTATTTAAAAGGAGCCACAGTTCTTCAAGCCACTTGATTTGTACAGAGCATATTTTTAACAGCAGCAGCTTCTGGTATTTTCTGCCTAAGCTGCTGGGATTATGTGAAAGAAGCTGGAGTTATCTCAGCAAATGTTTTGTCTGGGCAAGGCTATAACAAGTGTGATCTTGCTGTATGAAACTTCAGATTGAGAAAAGCCATTCTACCAAAGTTATCATTCCAGCTGGTCTGAGATTACTGCATCCTCTTCTTATTTAAATCCTCTCTTATAGATTTGGGATAATTATCCCTTTCAAAGACCTGAATGTGTGAAACACAAGCCTCAAACTCACTGGTGAGGTTGAGTCTTTCCTTGTTTCTAAACTTATCAGAGCTGAAGCTGTATGGGATATTACACCATTTGCAATGAATAACGAACAGATAAACTGTTTTATTTTGTAATTTTTCCAAAGCAGGGACATCGCTGTGAATGGGACAGGCAGCACCCTGCATCCTTGTGTATATTGCATTTCTAGGCCCAGAACAGCATGAAGAGTTGCAAAACATGTAGGACAATAAGAAGGACACAGTGGTAGGGGAGTCTTGATGAAGCTGTCTGAGAAACTGATCTTCTTTACACACACGCATTCTTGTAACAACTGAATTAAAAAACAGCCACCCACATCCAGAAGCTGGGAGGACATAGGCGTATTTACAGAATGTGTGAATGTATGCTGTAAACGTGGCTCTAAAAATGGATTTTGTGCTTATAGTAAAGGACAAATTGAATATAAATTCCAAGTGGAAAAATCTACTTCTGTTGATGGGTGTATCAGTAGTAGAATGAGTGGGTGATGATATCTTCTCTGCTTGATATGAGAATTTGTACAGTTGTTGCTACACATCTCAACCAGCTCTCATGATGTAACAGAAAGGAATAGAGTCTAAACTAGCTGTTGAGACATCCTGTGCATTCAATTAGACACTTTCATAGGGCATCCAGCCTTCCAAGGTGCCTGAGACAGGTGGGAATCATTGTCTCCTGGCACTCTGTGTTTCACTTTGTTGACTAGATAAAGAGTCAGAACTATTATGTTAGACAAGACACTTGTGTTTTAGACATTTAAATTTAGATTATTTGAATTTTATTTGCAATGTCCACATTTCCTAAAGGATGTTGACATACTGGAGATCATATGAAAATTATTTTGTGACTACCAGAAAAGCCTTTCCTGATATTCACACAGAGCTTGATGAACTTAGTTTATCCAAGAGACACTCAAAATAAGAGGATTATATTGTAATTATAAAAGGGAATAGATTAGGCATTGAAAGATCTTTTACCAAGGAGAAAGAGACAGCATAAGGAACAGGTAGTTGGAACCTAGAGTGAGTCACCCTCAGTTTTTTAAGCAGTCTGAATGAATAATTTGGGAACAGCTTTCAGGGAAAGGGTGTCTTCTCCATTTCTTGGCACATTCAGGTTGGAATTAATGACTTGCTGAAGTACATGCTTGCTGGGCTTGGCTGGGATGGAGTTATTTTCTTCAGCTGGTATGGGGCTGTGTTTTGGATTTGTGCTGGAAACAGTGTTAATAGCAGGGAGGTTTTAGTTATTGCTGAGCAGTGCTTAAACAGAGTCCAGGTTTTTTCTGCTCCTCACACCACCCACCCCAGCAAGGAGGCTGGGGGTGCACAGGGAGCTGGGAGGAGACACAGCCAGAAGAGTTGCCCACAGCTGACCAGAAGATCGTCCCACACTATCTGGTGTTATCCCACACACTCTGATGTCATGCTCAGCGTACAAATCTGGGAAAACAGGAAGGAAGGGAAGGGACCTTTGGAGTGGTGGTGCTGTCTGCCCACATCACATTACATGTGATGGTGTCCTGCTTTCCTGGAGTTGTCTGAACATCTGCCTGTCCATCGGGGTAGGTGAATGAATTCCTAGATTTGTTTTGCTTGCATGCATTACTTTAGTTTTACCTATTGAACTGCCTTTATCTCAACCCATGACTTTTCTCACTTTCACCCTTCCCATTTTCTCCCCATCCCACTGGGGGAATGAGAAAGCAGCTATTGCTGGCTGGGATTAAACCACAACAACCCACTACAGTGAAATTCAAACTACTGTGCTCAAAACAAGGTTAAGTGGATAGGAGTCAGCCTGCTAGCTTGAGAACAAAGCCAGTAGCATAAAGGTATGTACAGGATCACAGGGAAAAGTCCCTCTCACTGGATAGGATTACAGTATTCTCCTGGAATTTAAAAGGAAGATGGATCTAGTCAGTCTTCTTTTCAGCACTTGCTTATCTCTTCTACTGCCTGATTAAATGTTTACAAGGTGGGAGAATCTTGCCACCATTTTTTATACTAGAAGCAAAACACCTCGCATCACAGTATGAACAAATGATGCCTAGCAACAAGAAATTCAGTGCAATGTGGGCTGCTTTGGATTCAGATTTCACTGATTAGTTTTTATTTTAATGCATAAGATATAAAGAAGTAGAATTAATGACCATACCATCTCTCTGCTTTATGCTGTAGGGTTTCATTCTATAGAGCAATGTATTGTTGCTGTTCCTTTGCTCCTTAAAAATGTAGACATTATTTCTGCTACTTCACAGAAATAATTGGTTTTCCATGTGGCATATGGAAGCACATTTTATACGCATGCTTTATACCTTAATCACATCAGTTCCATCTCTCCTGTCACCTATCTTCTCACTACCTCATATCCCCAGTTTGCACATATCACAGAATCACAGGACCATTTTGGACAGAAAAGGCCTCAAAGATCCTTGAGTCCTATGACTGAGCAACACCACATCAAAGAGACCATGGCACTGAGACTTCTGGCTATTCCTTGGACACCTGCAGGGGTGGTGACTCCACTACCTCCCTGAGAAGTCCATTGCAATGCTTAATAAGCCTTTCCATGGATAAATTCTTCCTGGTTTCCAAATTAAACCTTCCCTGGTGCAGCTTGAGGCCATATCCTCTTGTCCTGTCACAGGTTGCCTGAAAGAAAAGACTGACCCCCACCTGATTACAGCCGGGCAGTTGTAGAGAATGATAAGGTGTCCCTGAAGCCTCCTTTCCTCCAGCATAAACACCCCCAGCTCCCTCAGCTGCTCCTCACAGCAGTTGTGCTCCAGACCCTTCACCAGCTCTGCTGACCTTCTCTGGACTCACTCCAGCACCTCAATGTCTTTCCTGCAGTGAGGACTCAGAACTGGACACAGGACAGAGCTGTGGCCTCTCCAGTGCTGCATACAGGGGGACAATCCCTGGTCCTGCTGACCACACTACTGCTGACACAGGCCAGGATGCCACTGGCATCACACTGGGCACACACCATTCAACTGCTGTTGACCAGCCCATGGTCAGTTCACACACAGCTGTTGCCCTCTTTGCTGCTCCCTGTGGCTGTCTGGCTAAAAAAGCTGTAGAAACACACTCTGGCTTATCACACAGGCTGGTGTGCATCCTTTGGTTGAAGCTGTATCTGTAATCCTATGCTGTCACCCCTCGTTGAAGGTCACACGTGTGATTCCTTCAAAATGGCCTGGGGTCATTTCAAGGCATATCAGTATAGAAGGCTCACAAATGCTGGTGATCTTAAAAACTTGAGGAAAGGATTTTCATGCTGTGTGAGGGGAGTCATCAGCAAATCATCCCAGAAGACACCATAATTAACTGTGAAAGGGTTAGATGGTCCTGCTTAATTCAGCATGTGTTCTGTCTGGCACCTAATCAATCATCTTCTCCCAGAACATCCAGAAACCATAGTTGTAAGTTCGAGGTGAAATCTGTAATTTGAAATTATATGAGGAAAACATTGTCCAAAAAATCTTGGAAGCAAAAAAAGGAACTTGGTTTGGGTTCATGAACTGAATGTGTCTCCTTGTTTCAGACAATAAGGATTCCTTTAGAGCAGCTGAATAGCAGGTTTCACAGCACCCCTCAGGAAACTATAAGAAATTTAATAGTTGAGTTAGAAAATTACTGTGGGGATAAAAGGAAAAACAATCTTGCATTAGACATGCCAGTTTTTACTGCTGTCTGTTAGCATTCTCATCTAAATCCCATTTATCAAGATTTTTCAACTGCCATTTCCAATTACATTGGACTGAAATTTGTCCATCAGGATGGGAATGATTGATTGAAATTCTATTTAATTTGTTTTAACCTCTTTCAATAAGAAGACAAACAGTGAACTGTTTACTTGAATATGCTTTCAGAGTTTTACTTGTTCCACTGTTGTGAGCTCTACAGAACGTAATTTGGTACAGTGACTTGAGGTGAGACTGGTGAACTCCTGAAACTGGTGGTCCCAGTTCTGGCATTCTTTCTTCCTGGACAAGGTTTTTGACTTTTCTTCCTATCACTATCTTCACACAAAGTAGCTAGAGGAGCCAGAGCAGAAGTAAAGCAGTGTAGCCACCCTGTGACCTATTTCTTCCATGCCCCACTTTATCCTTCATTTGTTGTCAACACTTGCTATGTTTAGTCTCATTTATATTTTAAGCTCTGAAGTCAAGGCCTGTCACCTTTATTTGTCTTTGAAGTTGCATGAACATTACTTGTGCTCTGCAGGTAAAATTAGAATAATAAGTAACATTAATACCAGTCTAAGATTCTGAAAACTGCGCACTCTATCTGCAAAATACATTCCTTTTTGCTTTTTATTATTATTACCCATTCTCAAGTGGCAGCTTAGTACTTCAAGTGGACTAACAGCATTTCTCAAAAGCACAGTTTAATTGCTGCACACTATTTTTTCTTCCTTTATAATCATAACTTTGAATTTGATGTAGACCAGCAAAACTAAAAAAAAAAAAAAAAAGAGAAATCTGTCTATCTAAATGTCATTTGGAATGGGATTTATCAGTCCAAATTCAGGTTCTTGCAATGTAGGTATCTGCATATAAATAAAGCATGTAATATCTAATTTACCTGACAGAAATCCTTCTAGAGAGTTCTTCTTAGTCCCTGTAGGGAGACTAAGCCCTGCAGGGCTTCTGGACAAGTAGCTCTTGTCTATGGTAAAGATATTTCAAGTTAGGTGAGATAAATATTTAAATGCTATACAGGTGCTCTCTTCAGCATTTGTACTCCAACTCCAGTCTCAAGGTAACTTGTTGCTTACTTTAGGATGCCAATTAACACCTTTTAAAAAACAATTATAAATTGAATGAGTGTTGCAATGAGCGACCTTTTGTCCTGTGAGGCAGCTCCTTCCTGGTGAGCACTTGTTTGGATAGTGTGGCAAGGGGGATGGCTGGGGTCCCGCAATTTGCAATATTCTTGTCATGTCGGTAAGAGGTGCAGTCTACAAAGCTGTCAGTCTGGTGGATATTCACCAACAGACATCTCATTTTAAAGTGGGACTGGAAGAAAGGGCATCACTAGTAACTAGTATCCATCTGTGTTTGTAGCCTATGTTATCTAGGGAGTGGTTTTGATCCCAGGGTACTTTAAACTGTATCTGGAATGCTAAGTGACTACAATACTGCAAGGAACAAACCATTACTTTATGTCAGCAAGGACTGAAGGGTGAAGAAACTTGTAAGTTGACTCCTCTCACTGAAAATCAACATCAGCCAAGCCTCAGACTAATTCAATTATTTTCCCTTTACAGTATGATGTCCAAAGGAAGAGCTCACAATGCTTCAATGTCTTCAGCTTCCCTGCACATTTCAGTTTGTCTGAGAGAATGATGCCTTCAGATCTGACCCCTGTCTGCTCTGCTGAGTGCAGAGAGCAGCAGAGCTGCCACAGGAACTGATGAGTGTCATGATTTCCCTTGGTCTTTCCATTGCTCTACTTTTGAATGAACTTTCAATTTGTCGGTGTCTAGGGTCTACGTATTGAGAACTCCAACTTGTAGGGACTAGTAAGAAACAAAATTCCCTATATGAAGATTATTAAATTAATCTGCTCCATTGAAGAATGAAACAGATAGGATTGCACAGACCCTGGGGGCTTAGGGCATCAGTAGAGGAAACTGAATTATTTATTGCAGAGTGTTTGAGAGTACTTTCAAAGTTTGAATTATCTTTGTAATTTTAAATCAGTTTGGATTTATCAGAGCTTACCCAAAAATTGGCAGAAATTAAAACCCAGTACTTTTAAAAAAAAGTGTTTGAGCAAGATTAGCAGAGATGAGTGAACATCTCTACACTTGACACACAGATGTTACAGAAAAACAGGGTAAGGATTAAGTTTTGGACCAAAATGTTGATGCTGTAATTGATCTTTTATTCTTGCAGCTTCTTTGAACATAGCACTGAGGGTTCTGGCCTTTTAGCCGAAATGGGGAATTGAAATACCAAAGCATTCTCTGGTATGGCAAGAAAGTGCAACAGAAGCTAGAGAGCTTTTTCCTTTTTAATATCAAATTCACCATTCCCTCAAGAGAATAGGTTTGGGTTTGTTAATTAAACTCTTAACCTCTTTTCTGCCAAGGTTTAAAACATTTTTTAGCTACTTTATCGGCATGGGTACGTCCCCTGCTATCATCCAGCATGACATGCTTTTCTTTGCTCCTGTGTTCAGCAAGGGTCCATCTTCATACTTGTGGTAAAAACAAGACTTATTTTACAAGGTCGGTGACTTGTGGTTTTTTCTGTCAGACTAGATGCTATTCCAGATTCGCTAAAGCTTTTTGATTATACCTGGGGGTGACTTCCAGCAATGAGACCCACTGCTGGAGGCACTCTGCCTGGCTAAGTCACTACCTGGAGGAAATCCATGCCCTTGGCTGTCCAAAAAGCAGTTTTCAAGATTTCTTCTGTTGAAATGAATTCCCTAAAATGGAAGAGGCTCCCTCCTAGCACTCAGACCACAGCTCTCCTGTCCTTACTGCATGTTTCCTGTGGGCTACCCCCTCAGCCCTGGCCCAGACACAAAGTGAGATCCCTGTGAGATCCGTATGACATTTATGGTTGAGTGTCCTGTAAAATCCACAGAGAACCCTCTGTTCTCTAAAAATCATGCCTTAATAGATTAATATGGTTCACCTGCTTTATTTTTCAAGCTGTCAAGTCCATACCACACTCCTCAAACAAACATGTGAGGACAGAGATCCTGCCAAGAGCTCAAATCCATATTTGGCATTATCCAGCGAGTAATGTTGATTGTGAGATAGGAGTGGAGGAGACACAAGGGATGAGAGCAGTTGCTAAGACAGGTGTTTGGCAAAACTGGGAAAGGGATTTTCTGAAGAAATTTGGAAGACTCAAAAGCCCTGACAAAACAGTTTTGGATAGAAGGAAAGATGGTCCTAGATGGATGGGAGGGGAGGACAAGAAGAAGCAGCAAGGCTTACTTATGGTAGTAGAAAGATGAAAAGAGCAGAAGAAACAGAGAGTTAAACTTAAATTGTTTAGAAGACCAGGGCTGGCATCCAGGTCCAGTCTGTGAATTGAGTCCTGCAACCATGACCAATTTAAAGCAGTAGCAGAAACCACATCTTTGCACAGCTGGAAGTAGAGCTTCAAACTACTCCCCTGCGTTCCTTTTCTAGCGCTTGTATAGATTATAGTCTTCTCTGTTTCGCTTTTTACTAAACCTATTTCAAAAGTTTGAATAGGTAGTGAAAGAAAACCACCAGAATTCATAAAAATTTACTGCTTTATTATAAATTACAATTCCTAGTCTAAAATGAAATACATAGAAAGAATGATGGGCAGTCTTCTGCTTTACTTTTAGTATTTACTGTCTGCTGTTTTTTTCTTCTACTATTTGTAAAACCCCCCACTATTTCTGTCTTTATGATATGTATTAAAAATATTATATGTCCAGTGACAGCCAAAAGGGGAAAGAGCCATACAAAGAGAGGTGCTGCACAAAGGCAGACACAAAGAATCCATAAGGAATGGGTTGGGAGGCACATGGCTAAGTGATTTCCCCACTGTCATGGCTGGGATATAGGATGCCTGTTGCCTCCTCCCAACACAGATTTGGGCAGGATGCATGCAGCAGCTCTACAACTCAGCAGCCCCACGTTGTCTTGGCCACTGCACAATTTAGCAACCTTGGCAGCTCCCACAGGCTTTTTCTTTCCCCTTTTTCTTCCCATTATGCATGAGTCACATGAAGAGATCCAAACCCACACATCTCTTCATTAGCTTCTGCTGCTGCTCTAAAGGGAGTGTGTGGTGTGAGCAAAACATCTCTGCCAAGCCAGACACCCTGTTTATGGATCTCAGAGTGATCTCATAGATTTTGCAGGGCTAATCTGCACAACTCAGCTACAAAATCCGAACTCCAACTAACCAAACAAAGAGCAGAACTAAATACTGGACAGGGTAATTTGGTATTGTCCACCAGAAACAGAAAAGAGAAAGAATCAACTTTCTTCCAGGCTCTGCTGGGCTTTCACTGAGGCAACAGCAGCAGGATTAGTCAACATGCAGCTAAATCATCTATGTTAAACAAGGGTATCTCTGGAGAGAAATCTTCCTATCTGAATTATATCTACACCTGCACAGGAGTAAAACACAATTTTCTTTTGTACAACTCCTGGGAAACATGCAGAAAGCCTGTGAGCAGCTCCTGCACTCCTCTCGAGATTGGTCACTAGTCCTGCTGTGCTGTGCAGCAAGGACAGGGAGCTCTTCAAGTAATTTGAAGAATTACTTGAGTTAATTGAATTGTGGGAGAGTTTTTTAATCAGCTGAGCCTGTAATCCTTCCACAGCTGGGATAAAATAACCTCTGACACGAGGAGCAAAGGGATTTCTTTGGGAAGATGTAAATGTGTCCTGTATTGCTAGCTAGGCTGTGAGAGTCCCAGTTTAGAGAAGGCAAGCACATTTGCTATTTTTGCACAATAGAGACAGGTTTTAGCTGGGGCCTCTTCCTATATGTATTACATCTCAACCAGGAATAAGTAGCCTGCTCTTACCTGGGTTGAGAACTGTAGGAACTTTCTTGGAAGAAAGGGCACATGAACAGCCCTCAGCAGAGGAGGATGTGAATTGCTAGGCAAGACTTGTGTGTGGAAATAAATGCCTTTGCCCACGTTGCACAGCAGGGGGAGGTGGCCCAGGTGGAGCTCTCAGTCAGAGCCTGATTTGCCCACTGGGTTCTGTGCTTCTCCTCATTCACTGCATCCAAAGGGATGCCACTACTGCACTTCAGCTGAGTCACCAGAGTTGCCATCACTTAGGAATGAATTCTACCCCACATGTCTGTATAAAAGGGGATACTGGCATGACTATTGCTTTTTCTGATTATGCCAAAATAAACCACTTCTTAACATGGACACCAGAGATTCAGTATATTCTTGAAATTTTGCTTTTACTACAAATATATGGAATACATTTTTGGGATATAATACAGTGTCAGCAAGTATTGAGTAAGGGGCTTTTAAAGCTGACATTATGTAACATTATAAAATAGTTGCTTCTTACTTCTCATTATTATTGAGCAATAAATTTCCACCCAGTATGCACAGTCTTGTAAAAAGTTTGTTGTCCTTAGGCCAACAATTTTGCCTATAATAACAAGAGATAGTACATGACTGAACAAATTACGTGTTTCAGAACAAAGCCCACCAAGACATTTTTTTAAAAAATAAAGAGTACTTACTCTGGACTGCCTTCAATATATAATTTTAGTTGTCCTAAATAATTGCATTTTATAGATATTTGGTTAGTTACAATGTTATTTTCGGATGTATGTTGTATCATTAAAGTAAATGACTATAGGATTTTAGAATTACATTGGTCACCACTTTTATCTGCAAGAAAAGGTCAAATCTTACCAAGCGGAGCAACTACTATCAGAAATTATCGCCAGGCTACAGTTAAAGTAGGAAGCTCAAAAAGCAGCATCTGCACTCTAGAGAGATTGGGGAGGTTTAGGAGCTCATTGTGTGGGTGGCAAGAACAAACAGAAGCTCTTTTTCATAACATCTCCAGAGTTTTCTCACCTTACTAAACGCTCTCCAAAGGCTAGTTCTTCTTTCAGGGCTCCCTGAATCCTCTAACCTTCAACACTTGAAAAAGAACTGACCGGCAAGCTTGTCCAGCTAATTTTTCTCAACAATATCAGTTTCCATAATGAGAGACATTTCCCTATAAAGTGTGCTTTGCTTAGTCGCAGGGTAATGACTGGAAATGCCTGTTTGCCATTTACATGCAAACTCATTGAAAGAAAAAGCACAAGGATTAGCCTTACTACTCTGCAGTCTGCTCTGCACTGGGGAGGCCTCACCTCAAGTCCTGCGTGCAGTTTTGGGCATCACAGTATGAAAAAGACATTGAGCTGTTAGAGAGAGTCCAAAGGAGGGCCATGAGGATGGGGAAGGGCCTTGAGGGGAAGCTGTAGGAGCAACTGAGAGCACTTGGCTTGTTTGAAGACGCTCACAACTGTTCATCCAATGACAGCAGCAGCTCTGTGGAAAGGCAAAACTAAATTCTGATGTTGGTGCCATTCAAAAGGAGTTCCCCTTGCCAAAAGTCCACCTGAAAACTTTGTGTTTCCTTTTACCATATCTTGAAAAGCAGGATTAAGTACCACTTTCAGGTGTAAATCTAATACTTCAGCTTAAGGTCAGACAAACTCTCAGTTCAGGGGACTGCCTGTGAAGATGCATGTGCCTTCTGCCCCAGCTTCTAGCAGCAAGCAGAGCCTTCAGAACCTAAAACCATCAGACATCACTACCTCTCCTGAAAGAAAAGCAGACTTGTATCTCACATTCAGCAACACATCTGTTTATCTGCTGCCCTTTAAGGCAGTTACTGGTATTTGCCTCTCTCACCACCTGTCTGCCCATCTGGTTATGGTAGCATGATGGTAGGCTGCTCTTCCAACCTGCTGCTGCTGTGCTATGGCCTAGGTAAAAATCACAGTTTTAGATCCCAGTTGGGCAATTTTTAGTGCAGTTTTAGTCCCCTAAATATCCAACAGACAAAGCTGCAAGAGATGCTCTTTGCCTGAGAGTGTTCCTCAGTGCCACAGAACGTCCCACTGGCTCACAATATGTGTCTACTCCCATGAACCAATCTACACAGAACCTCGTCGAAGCAGTTTGGTTTTTTTAAAAACACATAAAAATACTATATATTTAGGCATAGGATAGCATAGCTTATTGTTATTTCCTGAAGTTCAGCCTCCTAAACTCTGAAAGTATCTTGACGAGTATGAAAAGATGATCATAACTGGTATAATTCACTTGGAAATTCGTTACTAAAATATTTCTTGCCTCATGACCACTCTACAGTCATATGTCTGTCTCTCTGTTCTAGGTACTTTAACCACTGCTAAGAAAGCAGCTGTGGGATATCACTTATCCTGGGATATTTTTACTAACTATAAGAGAACTAGGACTTGACTTTGTTTATACAGAAACACACTTCAGACTTCAGTCCTGTTTGCTACTTATGCTTTTATTTATTTTCTTACTCTGGAACACAATCATTGTTACTGTTGTTTCATAAAATAATTTGAGGTATGATGGCATCCAAAGCCTTACTTCATCTGGGAACAAGGTCCCCTAGAATCGAAAAGACTATGGATATGTGTGAAGACATTGTCTGTATCCCAAAATTTTAAAATGGAATTCGAAACAAGTTGTAAGGATGATGAATCAGATGAAAGATGAGCACAGTGGTGAGCTGAATAATCACAATACTGTGGTTACATAAAGCACATAAACATATGTGTGCTTCCAGGGTGACTAAGTCTGTATAAAATAAGAAAGCCCCAAGAATATCAGATTCAGTGTGTATTGGCTATCAATGGATGACCAATTTCCTGAAAGCTACGCATGCAGGCTGCAGAAGGCAGTGGTGTCTTGAGGAGGGTTGTAAGCAAGATCATGGCCTTGTACAAGGAGAGATGTGCAAAGATTACAGCCTTTTGTGAGCTAGACAGGGAAAGAGGCCTTCAGTGCTGGTAGCATGATAATGAAAGCCATAAGGGCAACACATTCTAAAGCAAAATCAGTAAAGTAGAGCAAGGTAAAACTGCAAAGCCTCGGTGTAACATCTCAAGTTCAACAGCAGGAAAGGGGAACTTGTGAAGACTTTCAGCAGGATGGGAGAGCTGAACTGCTGCCTCAGAAACACAAGGCTTTTGTCTTACCCTTTAATAGTTCAAAAGTAATATAGGCAAGGGGACCAAATGTGTTGCTGTAGGCTTTGCTGTTGTGGGAGATCAGGAGGGTCTGAATGTCAATGTGCAAAGCACCAACAGTGATTGCATTTGAAAGAGTTTCTGCTGGATTTCAATGTGGTCTGCATGTTTGGAGAAACAAGGAAAATAAATCATCCAGTGTCCAAAGCAATACAAGAACAGTGGCAGTGGCAGCAGCTGTAGATAATGAGAGTTGGAGGAGTTTTGGTTTTCCTCAGTTAAGTCCATGATTAGGTATCTCTAAAGGGAGATGTTGAATATAGACCAAATTTCAGAGCCTGGCAAAAGTCAGTAATGGAAGAGGTAGTTTTGAATTGCAGTGAGCTGCAGAGGAAAAAGGCTAAAGTGAATTTGGCTGGAAAGTCACCATTCTAGGTGATCATGGAAGGCTTAAAGGAGGAATTTTAAAATTTTTTAAATTTATTAATTTGCATAGAAAGCATCTAACCTAACAGTGATCAAAGTGAATGTCAAAGATAGGTATTTTTGTGGGGATACCAGCTTTCAGGTTGACTGTTTTAAAAGGTCCTACTAATGCTTAATTACATATAGGTCTTTGTCTAGGAACTCAAGGAGAGAACTTTGTGATTCTTTACAATGGAACAATATAATTATTGTGAATCAACTCAGCATCTTCATCTTTCCCTCATGCTACAATGGGATGTGAAAGCTATGTAGTTAAAAGGATAAGCTATTGTTTCAGCAACCAAAAAAATGCAGAACAAGTTTAACATAAGGCTACAATTAAATTAATAAAAACCTTGTGATATAAAAAGCTTTGGCAATGAGAATGAAGAAACAAGAGGTTTGCAAGATTTTAACAAGTAATTATTGCTAATAACCTAGTTTTAATGTAGAACTCTTCAATTTAAAAGCTCCTAAAATGTCTTAGATACTACCCTGTAAATGTATTCTTTTAAGGGTTTCATTTTGAGCTTTTTACAGTTGGACAAGGTAGCAACAGTACTTGCAAAATTGCCACAGTGAGCAGAAAGGAAATCAATGGCCAATCAAAAAACAGGGTGTAATTTTGCCTAGCCTTAAGTACAAGCCCTCCATCTCACATCTTCAAATTACTTCAGCTTCACTGTTTTTTCTTACCCTTTTTCCCACTCCCAAGTTCCCACTGATTTTCCTTTCCTTCACTCTCATTCTTTCCTTATTTCTCATGCCATTTTTCATGATCCCTCCTTATCAAAAGGCAGGCCTAATATGAATCTAATATGACATTTCCTTCCTCTCAGAGTGAGTTTTCTGCATTTATTCCTGCATTCAATGTCAGCTTTGCTCAGTGAGTGTGTAAATGCAGGGGGTAAAGGCACTCTGATGTTCCATGCAGAGCAAAACCCCAGGACAAGGCAGGCACATCCCTGATCAGTCCTAGACACCCCCAGCCTGGCTGCCAGAGGAGTAAAAACCTCAGTGGAAAATGGGAAATGCATTAAATTACAGCATGTCTTTATAAAAGGGTCCTGTTCTTGGAAAGTAATCTTTTTCTGGGGGAGCACAGTCCAGCTCCACACCAACAATTTTTTAAGGCAGCTTGTTATTTTAGAACAGGAAGTGAAAAAGAGCAAATTCATTTCCTGAAGGTTCTTCTAAACATAGAGAAATTACACAAGATGGAATCTGTCCTGGTTTTCTGGCTAATAACTTCCCTTCTGACTCCTTTGCCAAGTCCTGCATGCAGGACTCACATATGTCATCCGAAATACAACATTTACAAAAGCACCACATCCCCATCACAATCACAGAGAAGTGGGCTTATGGGAAAAGATCAGGAAAAATCTCTTTTCCTGGTGTTTCCTTGCAAGAGCTTTGCTCTCCTGGTGACAAGCACTGCTCAGTGCTCATTTATTATCTATTTAATACACTAGAAATATTCAAGATACTGTTGCATTTCTGTTACTGAGCCTAATGGAAATGTATTTTTGCGACTGTTAATTTTTCCTTTCCTGCTGTGTTACAGACCAGACATTGTCAGGTGGGTTTTTTCAAAATAGCATTAATTTTCAGTGGTCTGATGGATCCAAGGCTCAACCACTAAATTTCTTTTCACCAAAATGGAAATTGATGTGCCAAGGAAAATCAGCTCAGCATGACATTGCCATCTGAGCGGGGTTCTGGGAAGGAAATGGTTTGGTCTTGGGTAATGCAATTTCTGATTCTGATAAAGAACTATATATTTTTAAAAATCTGGTTATTAATTCCAACACTGTAACTTCAATTACTGGGTCACTTAAATATCATCTGCAGTTCTTATTTCTGCACCACTTTAATAAGACATGATTCAGACAAAAAAGCAAGATGACACAAATGAAAGAAAACACATTGTGTATTAACAAAACTATAATAAAATCTCCTTCCTACAGTCTTTTTGCATACATCTATTTACATTAGAAAGTAAGTGTTTTTACATGTTTACATTTCTCTGTTATCTAGTAGCAGGTCTTTAGTGCTGCATCAAATACAAATTCTGAGCTAAGCAGTCATTCATTGCTGCCCCAAGATTATTTTGACATTTTGTATAATAGACTATGGAATGTAGTGTGGAAATACAGAACCCAGTCTTGTAAAATCCTGAGAATCCCTAATTTCAATGGAAATTGAGGGCATTTGGACTCAATGGGAACCGTCAATTCTTGTTATCATCTTTATGTTTATATTTGCCCAGAAAACCTGTGTCACCTCAGACCAGAGTAAAACTCCCAGAGTCAAAATCAAACACACAAAGAAGATGACAAAAAAATATAACAGGACACACTGGTGCTGGAGTTCATTTAAATTTCGAAACAAATCTTCTCATGAGCTGAGTTTTGTGCAATACTTGAGTGGCAAATTAGAAATAGATAAAAGTATATGATAGACTGTGTTTCTGTCAAGCCTGACATTTTGGGGAGTCATGAGTTCCTGACTGAACTTGACGTGGACATGCCGTGTGACCGTGAGTAAGACTTTGATTTTCGTTCATGTGAAAATCAGCAAAATGTTGGGAAGGTTGAGCAATGATACCAGTGCACTACCACTTGCTTCACTAAGTGGAAGAAAGAGCAGAAATTGTGTATGAAATATGAAGACTTTTGTCTGAGGAAAGTGTTCCAGAAGTTCACTTTTGAACCTAGGCAACCTATGAAGTCCTGCTCTAGAATAAATGGACAGAACACATTAATACCATGGTGGCAGAGATCCTACAGAGCAGAGAATATTTCCTCTAACCAGTCAGAGATTGCCAAAGGGCCAGAGAGAAGAGAAAGAGTATGGTAGGGGTTACAAAGTCTCTATTAGAACCTTCTAGTTTGCTGTAAAATATTCTGTGTCATTTGATGCACTTGTATTTGCACTCCATCCCATTGATATGGGTGCTGCTTCTGTCTCTTCTTTTAATGATGCAAACAAATGAAGACAGACCAGGGCCCTGGGGATGGTGTGAATGTCTCTGTCTGGGGATGTGTGGAAGAATGAGTGTTTGCATAGCTGGAAGAGAATGTACTGCTTCATATCATTTATCAGAGAAGGCTAAGATCAAAGACTTGGGGAGAAAATAAACATGAAGCTCTTGTGCTAGTTATGATTTCAACAATATCATTTCAATTATAAAAGCCACATAAACAGCAGGAGAATCACGAGGGCAGCACTAAGCAAAAATGTGTTCACATGAGTCCTGATTTAGCAGTTCTGGCATTTTTATAGGGGATGCTTCATCTTTGTCATTGCTATGGGAATAAAGAGGAGAGGAAATAATAAGAGCCTCCTGAATTTCCTCTGATTAATCCCTTATATCTTCTCTTGTCTATTAGCAAGAGTTCAAAAATAACTGCTAGACATAACAGTCTGACAACACAAGGGAATTTTATACCCTCATTAGCCCATCATGGAAAACACAACTTCTCTGATACTGCATCCAGATCACTGCTTTTTCACACAGCTTAAATCAGCGGCAGTACTGCACCGAATTTGAGGCCAGAGTGAGCATTTCATTGTTAGAGTGGCCTCCTGTGTGACCAGGCTGAAGGCTTTCTTCCCCACTTCATTTTACAGTAAGCCAAATAGCTCATTTTTAATGTCTTGATTTTCCTAGTGCCCTCAAGACCTGATCTGAATACAATGAGAGAGGGAAAACCACCACTGAGAATTTTTAGCAATGGCCAAGCAGGCTCATCATTAAGAATCTGTCTTGCTCCCCATTTAAATTTGTCTGCCTTGGTTCCTGGCATGACTTTCCCAAAATGGCTGAAGATGTAGCCCTCAGTATTTTTTTCCTAATTAAGGATGTGCTCTTTGCAGTTAATTTGCTTCTCAAGTTCCCTTTTGATACACAACACAGAGACCTTTTGAAGAATCGGGTCAAGCAACAGGAACTGTGACACAAAGCTCAATGCAGTAACTAGATTGTAAAACACTGGAAATCTCTTTTCCAAGAAGCATTTGCTCTCACTCTCTATCATTACTGGGAAACTTTTATGCACATTCTCTAACATTTCAACATTGTACCAAACATCTTGTTATACATTTGCAGCAGCCCCTCACCAGTCTCACTTGTCCCTGGTGTAAAAGTATCTCTGCCACTGCTCAGTGTCCTCTCTTAGCACTAAGATTAGCATCTTTCTCCACAGTGGCCTCCTTTCACCTTGTCACTCTTCCTAATCCCTAAGGAGTCCATTATTTGCCCAATAAATACCCATTTTCTTGGTATGGGCTAAAGTTTCTGTTCCTGTATGTTGGGATGTGTTATTAAGTGCATGAAAAGATTTCTTTTATGAATGGGCTTACATATTGAATTATTCAGATTCATTCTTAAAAGACTGTTTAGCCTTCCTCAATATTTGGCACTTTAGGGAGATCATCCAAATTTTCTTTTTGTCAGGAATGATCTCTGGATTGTCTTCAGATCTTTGCAAAACTTTTGGTGGTATTTAGTCTACAGGCAAAGCTTGCAAAATATTTGCCAGTGATTCTCCACTGAAAATTGTTTAAAATTAGATCGCTAGACAACTTAGAATTCATTTTAAGATGTATTTTGCAATATACTTCACTCCATGTTTTTTACCCTAATGGTATCTTTTACTAAGAAGTCTGGATGAATTACGGGTAGGTGGTATCTTAAATCACTAAATTTGCAAACATATCAAAGCGGAAATTGTGCTTGACTGAGCCTATTTCCCAGGCTTTACCAGTATTAATTATACTGTCAACATTTAATTCTTTAACTAATAAGTCCCAAGCAGCTGTCAGATTGATGTCAAGCACAGCCCACATACAATTACCTGGGTCATTCTGCTCACAGTAGGAATATTAGTGTTCCTGCAGTCTGGAGGAATTTTTCATGGCATATCAAGGCAAACAGGTAGCAGTGAGGTGCAAGTCTCCACAGCTCAGCTCATCAGCAACCCCACAGCTGATTCCAAGTTTGTAGGAGTTTTTATGGATGTCATTGTACTCTTTGAGACACTGAAAATAGCTATGACTAAACTGTTACGAATTTTTCTCTTTCTAGGCAAGGTGCACTGCGTTTCTGTGTATTAAAGAGTACTATTATCATATGGCTGAGCTGTCATTCTAAAACCAGATTACTTTCCTGCAGTATAACATGAACTACAAAGTCTTGCACTGCTATCTGCATTTTCCCTCCTCCATGTAATGGCTAATTCCTGGAACCAATTTTGTGGTTTCATTAAATCCCTTAATGCTTTCATCAGAGTTCCAGGTCAAGGCTCATCAGATGAGCAATTGCTAGACATACTGGATAATGATTTACATTCAATATTAAAACAAAAAAAAAAGAGAGAGAGAACTCCACAGATAAAATATGTTTTAATTAGAGACTTTTTTTATTTCTTACACAAAGATTTGTGGTGTCAGTATTAATTCACTTCTCTTCTCCCTGAAACAATTTATTGAATATTAGAATAAGAAGGGAAGGAGAAATGGTAAAAACAAGGAAGTAATCACCGAGATTCTAGAGTTTAATGAAAAAAAATAAGTGAATGAGAAATCTGGGGTATTCTGATGGAAATATTAAAAAAAAAAAAAAGCCTACTATTTTTGAGAATTTTTAAAGGTTGCTATAAAATTCTAAAATTGTGGCCTTTTCATAAAAAATTTGTAAAAAACATATATCTATATTTCAGTAATTCACAACTCTACTACTGATTTTCAAAAACCATCAAAAATTACTTTGACTCTCTAATCAGACTTGCAGCAATATAAAGAGGACTTCCAAGAACACACTACTATTTCTTGCTTCTCTGGATCCACTACCAGTTGGTAAAGATCAAGGTTTTTAGAAAGACATACCTAGAGCTGCTCTAGCACCTCTTTATGTTATACTAGATCTAATTATCTTACCTGCCAAATTTTCCAACTTATTTCTCTTGTGAATTTCTTTTGCCTCAAATTTCAGTCACATTTTCTTATATTAATTCTGAAGATCCTCCATTAACAATATTTTCTTCCTTTTGTAGGTACCTCTGAACTGAAAACAGACATTTCCTTAACTTACCCTTTGATAATCCAAATATATTGACATTCTGAGTGGCTTGCTACAAGGCACATCTTTCAATCCTTTAATCATTCTCAGAGCTTTCTTCTCTGAGTTATGTCAAATTTCTCAGTGTTTCTATTGAAGTAAAGATGGAAGAAATTGAATTACTGTCAGACATATTTTTTTCAAGTTCTGCTTGGTATACCTTCCTTTCTGCATCCAAAGTGTGTATTGGAACCACACCTAAAGATGTGGCCTGCACTCAGCTTACTAACAGTCACAACCCATTTTTCAGAACCTGTGACTTCCCCATATAAATCTCACACTCCCACGTTCTTTTTATGCTGAAACATTGGTTCTACTTGTTCATAGCAAATTACAGAGAGGGTATTTTTGTTCTCCTTTGTAAGCAATCCAGATCTCTAACTACAGTAATTTCACGACCATAAGGCGCACCGGACTATAAGGCGCACCCGCCGGCAGCCAGCAAAATTCATAACATGTAGATCAGATAA